>JAQMYF010000002.1:15416170-15448207 GCA_030014195.1 Neosilurus mollespiculum | reverse complement strand
CACAGAAACGCCCGAGCTGGGAATCGAACCCAGGACCTTCTTGCTGTGAGGCGGACGTGCTAACCACTGCGCCACCGGCTTTGCACCAATTAGAAATGAGGAAATATTTTTACTGAATTATAAATAAATTTGCCTTTGTAATGGAATCTCTGAAATGGAAACTGAAGTCAGATCAGTTAGTTTTCCTTCCAGTAAATAAATCCATAAATAGATATAGATTATGGTATAAACCATATACAAACAAGGTTGTCATCTCAGCTGTAAAAGTCACGACCCTATTCACATCATGATGACGTCTTTTTCTGTCGCACAAATTCATTCATGTGTGCACATATAGCCTATGCCATGCCAAAGGATTAGACTGCACAGGCCTAGAAACCTGGCACATGTGCTTGGTTATATGCCAGGAAGAGCTCAACCAGCTTTAGGTAAAGTGCTACTCCCCCTACTGCAGATCAGAGTGGAGCAACACACTGTTCACTGACTGCAGGGGTCAACCAGCATGAAGAAATTGTCTTTTACTGATCCGTACCTCTAGAGTTCAGTCCATAAATCAGAAAAATGTGTGCAAGGCCAGGTGCATGCAGCATGCTGAAGGTCTACCTGTCTCCAGTAGAGAGAGAATTGTTCACTCAAGCTACTGACCCTTCTTCAAACTATGGCAGTTGACAAATGTCTAGGTAGATTCAAGCCAATGTCAAACTCAGATACATCTGTCTGAAACTGAGCATGATCTGCCATGTTAGGATGGGAGAAAAAACAAAACACAGAAGGTTTCTCTGTTTTCTGATCCCTGCATATTTTAGTTCCTCTGCTGTAATATTGCCGTTTAACCTTGTAAAAATCAATTATTATTATTGAATGGGAAGGATAATGACTTCTAATGCCTGTCAGCAACTGTTCATTTCTTAATACCATTAATGTTGAGCCTTGTTGGCACAGTTTCAAAGCCATGAAGCTTTTACACATACAGTATATGCACTTACTGAAAGCCAGATGAGTGCCATCATTTTTGCTTTCTATGTTTTCAAACTTGTGAAGTGAAGTTGTTAGCATGTCTGCCTCATAGCAAGAAGGTCCTGGTTTTGAGTCCTGGGCTTGGGCGTTTCTGTGTGAAGTTTTACATGTTCTCCCTGTGCTTACTCTGGGTTTCTTCTGGGTACTTTATGTGTAGATGCACCATTTTTTCAACCCTTTCCCCCAAATAATTAACTGCAAAATACACCTGTTCATCTGCTCATTTCTACAACTATCCAATCTTCCAGTCACAGGACAGTCATTTAGATCAGCCTTCTGAATCTAACCATGGCATAGTTGTGGGTGTCAGATAGGATGGTTTGAGTATTTCAGAAATTGCTGGTTCAGTTTTTTCTGATGTCGCAAGACAACAGAAGAGAATGTCCAGGCTGGTTTAAGCTGGCTGAAAGCAAGGAACAAGTGCCAAAACCTGAGGTGACTAGGCTGCGAATGCAGAGGACCACATTTGATTCTAGTCCTATCAACTAAGTCTAAGAAGCTACAGTGGGCACAGAATCACCGCAGCTGGATAGCTGAAGATTGGAAAAAGTGATGTCAAGAGAGGATTTTCCAAAGTTCAGCTACCTAGTGTCAGTTAAATATTATATCACAAGTTAGTTAGCTTGTAGACACAAAATATAAATTTGTTGCCAGGTCTAATAAATAAAAAACACTAGGCAGCACGGTACAGTAGTGGTTAGCACATCCGCCTCACAGCAAGAAGGTTCTGGGCTCGAGTCCCAGGCTCGGCGAGGGCGTGTTCTCTTCTTGCTTGTGTGGGTTTCCTCCTTGGTACTTTGGTTTCCTCCCACAGTCCAAAGACTTGCACATTAGCCTAATTGGCTGTTCCAAATTCTTGATGGTCTGGTGAGCTGTTCAGGGCGTACCCTGTCTTCGCCCAGTGTTGGCTGAGATAGGCTCCAGCCTCCCCGTGATCCTAGTAGGATTAAATGGTTCGGCAAATGAGTCAGTGAGTGAACAAAGGTAACCACTGCCAATCAAGATGCACTGTACTTTCATTCAAGCCAAGGAAGACAAAACTGAAGATTTTGACTTTGATTGGACAATATATTCTTAGTGTATTTAGTTTCAGATTTTCACCCAAATGTTATCTTAAAATGTTTTTAAAAAAAACATTAATAGAGAAAGTATTAATCCTTGTAAATGTATTTTAAACCTGCTGTTTTATTTATCCATGCAGAATATCACTCCCTCTATCCATCCCAAGTTAGGTTTATGAAAATCATTTACTGGTGTGAACTTCCAGGTATAAAATGTCTCATAGCCTTCATTACACATTAAGTGTGTGTTCTGTGTAAGTGAATGGCACTCAAGAAGATGATTTTCCATTAGTGAAAACGTCATTAACATTTAATTGAACAGGGTGAAAAATTAAAAGTTCAACAAAGGGAATTGACTTCATTATGGCCAAAGTGGTGTATTAATATAGTGCTTTAATAGGGATGGCCTCTGTACACTGTGCTGTGGTGTAAGATCAAAACCCAGAGGACAGGAAAACAGGACACACATACATCAAGAAATTAATTTTTATGTGGTAAGTTGAACAGACAATTAGTACTAAATTAAATATTAAATGAATGATAAAATTGTGAAATAATGTAGACAATTTTTAATGATGTGTCCTTTCATCAAGAGTAATAATTTTATTAAAGATGCTTAACAATTCTGATCTGTTACCCAGGTATATCACAAATACATTATGCTACTGCAGATGAGTTTGAGTGCATTGTACCATTCTATTTTCACACACACACACACACACACACACACACACACACACACACACACTTCCTACTGAGCCTCTTGCTGACGGTCTACTACACAGCAAAAGGCTTGATTTCGGTTATGTAAAGCAGCATAAATCAACAGGTAGCTCCTTTACTAACTATATTAGCTGCACCCCAAATATTCCTGGCTCACTTTCTGACTCTGAAAATCAATTTGAATATCTTATTTTGTTATTGTTGTTTTTTGCCAAATGCATCTGAATTTGGTTTCACTAAGCTCCTTAACTGGCACACTAACTGATGTGTAAGAAAAAGATATTAGTGTATTTATGGAATTTGGCAGATGTCCTTATCCAGAGCGACTAGCACTAGCAAAACTTCACTGAATGCTGAATAGGGGTTTTTATTTTCTTTATTAAATTTTTTTTTTATTTATTTTTCTGTCAACTCCTTATTAAAACAGTACAGGTACATTCTCCTGCCATAGACCGCTGTCTCATCAAAGGTGAATTATCCTGCTTTGTATGCAGTGTTATTGGGGTTGTGTCAGGCTCCAGATCCACCACCACCACCTTACAAGAATAAAACAGTTACAAGAAGTGAAAGAATGATGAAAAATGACTTTGCCGTGTGCTAAGCTGGAAATTATACTGTTCTCTTTCTCAGTCCCTCATCTGCCGTCTTTCCTATTATCCTATATCACAGGGAGGCTGGAGCCTATCTCAGCCAACACATGGTGAAGGTGGGTTACGTGCTGAACAGCCTTCCAGATCATCACAGGGCCAACACACACAACCACACCTAGGGTCAATTTGGAACAGCCAATTAGCCTAATGTGCAAGTCTTTGGTCTGTGGGAGGAAACCGTTGTACCCAGCAGAAACCCACACAAGCACAGCGAGAACATGCAAACTCCAAACAGAAATGTCCCAGGACTCAAACCCAAGACCTTCTTGCTGTGAGGCAAACGTGCTAACCTCTACACCAATGTGCCACCCTCTTCCAGTACTTGTTAGTTATAGCATTATTATATTAACATATTTTAATGAGGGATAAACTAAATATGTCACTCAGTCACTCATTTGCAGAAACGTTTTGAGGCTGGAGACAATCTCAGCCAACACTGGGTGAAGGCGGGGTACACCCAGAACAGCTCACTAGACCATCACAGAGCGAACACACACGACCAATCACAAACACATCCACACCTAGGGGCAATGTGGAACCGCAATTTAGCCTATGTATGCATGCTTGTTCGTCTGTGGGAGGAAACCGGATCACCCAGAGAAAACCCATAGAAGCACGGCGAGAACTCCACACAGAACTTCCCGGCCTGAGCCCGGGACTCAAACCCAGGACCTTCTTGCTGTGAGGCTGACATGCACACATTGATTATTTAATTGTTTGGAGCATGGGGAAGCTGTGTGCATTTAGTTTTGGTCAAAATCTGCTTCATATGTTCCTGTTGAATCCTGCTGTTTATTATGTTAGACGTGATGCACACTGGGTGGTGAGGGTAAGTGGACTGGAGCAGGGTGAAAACCGGAATAAAAACGTGCTGTTCTGACGGATGAATCAAACGAAACCACAGCTCGCATACTTCGACTCACTCGAACAATTCATTTCAGAGAGTCGAATCGGATGAAGTCAGTCTGAAGCGGGTATTACTGCTGGACTCCTTAAAGCGAGTTGTCGGGCGCGTTACTTTCTCATCTTGCGGATGGGTTCGAGTGGGCGGGATTGTTCCATTGCCACACCCTCTGCATCCCGACCAATTAAACTAGATTAAATCAGCTCGGGGGTTTCCAATTAAGACAAGCGCGGGGGCGCGCGTGCGGGCACGGGCACGTCTGCGGGTTCGCACGCCGCTTTGAGAGGCGGAAAGAAGGTGAACTCGAGGAACGTGGAGTGGGAGACAGTGCAAACTGCGCGTGCATGCATTAATATCTGCATTGTTATGGTTTATGAGGGGCAGTAATCTGGGGGATTTGGGACGGAAATGCTGCATTGATACGAAACACCGGCTCTCGTTAGGGCTTGCATGCGAGAGAGAGAGAGAGAGAGAGAGAGACCGCATCTGAAATGAAATGAGGATTGAACTGGAGCAGAGAGACAACATGAAGAAGAAATGCGCCATCGCGAAGATCTTCAAAGTTCGTAAGAGGCGCGAGCTGCTGTGCGCGCAGGCGGGTTTGCTGTGCAGCCTGCTGTTGGGGGTTTGGGCCATGTCGGAGCTCCTTACCCAGACAGGTGAGTCCATAATCACGTCCAGGCAGATGGAGGTGGAACTGTTGCAGTACACACACACACACACACACACACACACACACACACACAGCTGATTTGCGTCTTGGATTTTCTGCAGGAAAGTGATGCCACTGACACACACACACACACACACACACACAGCTGATTCAAAGCTCTCCATCCTGCAGTGCAGTCCATATGACTACCCCGCAATGTTTTGCATCAGTTCCTGTCAAATCGCATGCATAATGATGCAGATGCATTTCAAGGACATGGCATGCATGACATTAACACCCCAAAAAAAAAAAAAAAAAAAGAAATATTACCAGTTACTTATTCACCCCTTCACACAATGGTTTGTATCTTAAAGTGGCATAGCATCAGTCTCACTACGTCACTGTGGTTAAAGGAGCTGTGCAGCTGGTCGTTTTGGAAAGGTATTTCCCAGTCCTTTCCTATCTTTTTTCTGTTTCCATTTCAGAGACCATATGTTTACATCTCTAAATCTTTTCTACATCCTAAGGGGGGAATCAAACAGGAAGTGACAAGCGAGTTAGGAGAAGATTTGGGGTCGCTCTGTTTAGCGAAATTTGTCAGTCAATGGTACCATTAAATTCTGATTGGTAATCACTTGTGTGAAAATTAAGCTTAATTGAACTCCATGCCGTCCCACTTCGTGTTACTTGAGAAATTTCCACCTCTCAGCGCTCATTCCGCTGGTGATCACTGAATTTGTGTGGTCGCTTGTCGACATTTTGTTCTGGATCAAACATCAGAATGAAGAAAATTCTGATCTCAGACTTGTTCTGGATATTGGACATGGATTGTGGTATGTATGCAGGTACTAGATGGGTTGGTGTGAGTATTTTCAGAAACTCCTGATCTCCTAAGATGTTAATACATAACAGTTTCTAGAATTTAGGCAGAGAGTGGTGCAACAAACAAAAAACATCTTGCTAGCTTAACACCTTGTTGAGAATGAACAGATTGGTTTGTGCTAACAGGTAATCTTCAGTAAGTTGAACCAGCACTCTTTACAACTGTGGTGAGCAGAAAAGCATCTCTGCAATCACAGTATTAAACCTTGAAGGGAAGATCACATCAGGTTCCACTCCTATCGACCCAGGACGAGAATCTGAAGCTGTCATGGGCACAGACTACACCGTTGGAAACCAAAAGAGACTAGGCAACTTTTTTTCCCTGTCAAGTCTTTATCGGCCTGTGCCCACGATGGCCTCAGATCCTTGTTCTGGCTAATAGATGGAACTCAGTGTCGTCGTCCCTCAATCTCATGCTGAGATGCTTTTCTACTCACCACATTAGTAAAGAGTGCTTATGAGTGAGTTACTAGAGGCTTTCTGGCAGCTTGAGACAATCTGGCCATTTTCCTCTGATCTCTCAATGCTTTTTATTTATTATCCCATTCTGTATAACCTCTAGAGAATGCCATGTGGGGAAATTCCACATCAGTTTTGTCAGAAATACTTAAACCAGCCTGTCTAGCACAAACATCCCATGCCATGATCAAAGTAAGTAATAACACCTTTCCACCATTCTAAAGCTTGATTTTAAATTGACTGAAGCCCTCAATCTGTGCATGCAGAGTTTTTGCAATGTGCTGCTATTACCTGATTGGTTGATTAGATAACTGCATGAATGTCCAGATGTTCGTAATAGTGGTTACTGAATGTATTTTAATATTTAACATGCACTACATAGTCTTCTCTTTATAGCTGCAGTACACTGAGTATGTGATGTACGAAACCATGTACTCAGAATACAAAAAAAAAGTTTAAGGTAGAAAGTTCTATGTATTTCTTTTTAGCTGAATGTCTCCTGGTCAGCATGGTGGTATAGTGGTTAGCACAGCTGCCTCACAACAGGAAAGACCCGGATTCAAGTCCCATGCTTGGAGAGAGAGTTTCTGTGTGGAGTTTGCATGTTCTCTCCGTGCATATCTGGGTTTTTTCTTCTGTGATCCGGTTTCCTCTCACAGTCTAAAGACATGCACATTAGGCTAATTGGCTGTTCCCCATTGCCTCTAGATGTGAGTGGTTGTGTTGGCCTTGTGATGGACTTGTGAGCAGTTCAGGGTGTACCCCGCCTTCATCCAGTCATCTGAGACTCCAGCATCCCTGTGACCCTAGTAGGATTAAGTGGTTTGGTGAATGAATGAATGAATGAATGAATTAGTCCTTGTCTGAAAGGGTTCCCAGTAGAAATATTTGCTGTCCTATGAGTCTGTGATATGAGACAAAATTATCATTAGACTTCATATTCATTTGAATATTAATGTTAGGCATTATGGTGCATGACATGATGATATTTAAGTTTGCTAACACCAACAGCAGTACAGCACTACATATTAATAGCAAAGTTGTGATAACATGCATAATTCTGCCAGTGAATCCTAGCTCATACTTTTTGAATGCAATAAATAATAATAATAACAAAATTCAGATACATAAAGCTTTGACACTGGTGGAAAATTATGGATCAGGTTGGTTTTCATGGGGTTAAATCCACCTGGTCTTTGTCACCTGCCTCCGTATGAAAGTGCCAACAGCTTGAGTGAATGATTCGGCTTCAGATCAAACTTGAGGATGCTGATGTCACCTGGCATTTGCTCTCCAAGCACCATGCACTTGATTCCATGATTTATGGGCTGAACTCTGAAGATATGGGTCAGTGTAGGATGTTTTCTTCATGCTGGTGGACTTGGAGCACTATGATTCTGCTCTTGCCGCAGTGTGTGAGAACAGTAGAACAGCACAGCACAATCTCCCAATATTGAATTACCACCTGCATTGTTGCACGAACACCTACACTGCAGGAACGTGCTGATGATTATCTTGGACATTTAACACATGCAATATTGTTCTAGTAGCTGCTTTTATTGCATTGTCGATGGAAGTGTGCTAATCACCAGAGATGTTCTCTGCAGTTTTTGGGAGCATTTTAGCGTCTTGGTGGGAGAGTGCCTTTCTTTATGCAGGCTGGAGCGCTTCACACTGATAAGACTTTGCAGCCCCCATCCCTAGAAATTATATGGTGATTATTTATTTATGTATTTATTGATTGATTGAATGCCGTTTTCCAGAGTTCTTTTGACAATTTCAAAACAATGATAATAATAATACATTTTATTTGTAAGCAAGCTTTCTGGACATTCAAGGACACTGAATATTATAAACAATCAATAAAACAATGGATAAAATCAACATGCAATGCCTCACCAAATCCATTTTCATAGTTAGAGCTGTATAATAATTATCTAGAGATAACCAATCAGACTGCATGTTCTGATGTAGTGTATATACTAAACATACATTTTTATTATGCCAAAAATATTCCGCTGTTTTATTCATTTGCCGAACCGCTTAATCCTGCTAGGGTCATGCGTAGTCTATCTCAGCCAGCTTTGGGTGAAAGCGGGGTACACCCTGAACATTCCACTGCAGGACCAACACACGCAACCCATTAATAATATTGATATCCATAATGCTACTATATGACATGTTTGTAACTTTTGGGGACCCCTTCTGTGAAATAAAGCTCTCAAATACAAGCATTTTATAGCTTTATTTGTACCACATCCCTGTTGAATTCATGTGTATGTATGCATATGTGTCTACTCATTGATGGACTTTTCTGTGATGAGATATTTCCTTTTTTTGAGGAAGTCTCCATTGTCAGCATTTTAGACAGTCAGATATAAAGCTGTCAACTTGTAAAATTTCTATCATTCTATCATGGGAGTCTCCAAAGAGGGCTGTGGGAATGTTCTGTAACAAAAATTGTGATTCTGCAATGAGACTAAACCCAACTATAAAATGTTGTGCCTTCTTATTCTTTATTAAAAAACAAAAATTACAATTAAATTAGAAGCTATTGATTAAATCCTCCTGCAGGTGGAACATGTCTTATGTTATATGACTGTATTCCTTGCATTAAATATAAAAACCATCATGTTTTAATACACAAGTGTAGATTGCAATATTGGCTTCCCTGAAAAGAGTGAGTTGTATAGGTTTGTGGGTGTACCCAATTAACATATTTATAGTACACAAGTGAAGCATCCAAAACATGATATGGGTGACATTAATGTGCTTTAATTTACACCATATAATACACTATATAATATAATATAATATATACACTATATAATTTAATATAACAATCTTCCCTTTAATTTAACTCCTGTTTTAGTTTTGCAGGAGAGTCAAATCTAACAAAGTGACAGGCAAGACCAGAAGCCAGTGATGCAGCCATTGTTGCCTTTCTTCTGGATTCACGCGACATTACACTTGAATCACTATCATCACTGTACTCTGTCAAACACGCACACAAACATCCATTAACAGCTGACACGGCTTATTTTTTATTGTGAAAGGAGCAGATAAATGAAAAGTTGCTGAAACATTCACTGATTTTAAGCAACCAACTGACCTCAAGCTCACACACAACCTTTCTTCACTGAGTCATTCTTTTTTAGTATCCTGATCAGTGTCACTGTGGATTCAGATTATATCCTGGGAACACTGGGCATGATGCAAGAATGCACTTTTAATGGGATTTTAGTCACACTGGCAATGCAGTGTGCATACACACTTTCTCTTACACACATTGCCACTTGGGGCAATTTCACACAACTTATCCATCAGATTACATGGCTCATGAACAAATGTGACTAAGGCCGGCTTGCACTGGAGCAGAGATGCTAATGTAGCTAACGACTCACTCATTTGCCAAAACGTTTACTCTGCCTACTAACGTCGCGGGTAGCATATTTCAGCCAACACTGGGCGAAGGCGCAGTACACCCTGCCACACCATTGCAGGGCCAATACATGCACAGCCATTCCCATGCACACATTGGGTAATTTTTAGGCAGTCTAATGTGCATGAATGTTGGAAGGAACCGGAAATCCACACAAGCAGAGCGGGAGCATGAAGACTCTGAGCCCGTGACTTGAACACAGGACCTTCTTGCTATGAGGCAGACACGCTAACTACTACTTATCTAACATATCAATAGGGCAAATTTTTTACCTGTTAATTCTTCCCCTACACAAGGAGTTGATGTGAGTCTCCGTACTAACTGTGAACATTAGCATGCAAAGATTAACATTGTAGATTAGCATACAAAGGCTAATAATGATGCACTATAGATTTCCATTTGTTTTAGTAAAGAGAAAAGTCCATTTTAAAATGATCTATTAATGTACATTGAAATTTAAGAAGCAATATAAAAGGGGGGTGTTTAAGACTTTCTTGCAAACTAGCTACAAAAAATTGTCACTTCAGTGGTGTTGGATTGCCATTTTATTTGTAAATACACTTTAGCTTTACTAGCAGTGACTAAAATTTAGGCAGTACTAGTTTCTGAGATCTTTTTATATGTTAGTCTACTGTTGAATTACAATATAATGCAATGTTATACAATAATATAGTGTAGGGCCTATGTATTGTTGCTTGCAAATATTGTTCTGGCTAACATTGTTCAATACAATGCTGAGCTGTAATTAATGTACAGCTTACCAGCTGGTTACTTGCAAACTGAAGCTATTGCAAGTTGATGCTATGTTAAACCAAGCTTTATAATTGAGCTTGGGCTCACACGGGCTGAGTAAGTGGTAATGCCAGAGCAAGGAAACTCAAGAGCATCTATATACCAAGGGGATCCAAGCACTGCAACACTGATGGAAGAAGTTTGTAGGCTGCAGTGGAGACTATATTGAAAAACTTACCACATTTGATCAAGGTTTCCTATTGCATCATGGTCAGACTATGAACTTTTCAACCTACCCTCATGATTTCTCCTTTCGTAGAAGCTTTACTCACTAGGCTCACTAAACAGTAATCATTTGAATCCTGTAATAGTCGATGGTTTGTGATAGAGGCAGTCTTCAGGAAAAAAACAACTTATTGTGCTAATTATGAAAAATAACATTATACAGGAGATATCATGGCGAGAATGCCAAATTTCACAGGAGGAAGTGTGGGATGTGAATTCGAAGCGTTTATCATCAGTAATGGTTGTGTCTTTTTGTGTAATGATGGTGTGATGAAAGGCGCTGTGGGGGGCGTCTATGCTCCTCTGCTCTCATGATTGCACTCATAATGATCTGAAAGCAAGGGATCAAAGAAGTAAAAATGTGCACACTCCTTCCATCACCTATTCCTCACCCTCTCTCATTTCATTTCTCTACCTCTGTCAAGTCCTGTCTGAATGTTCTTTTTTGTATCTGGCCAAAGGTAATGTCCTTAACTCACCTCTCCGATGATGAGCAGTACAGTGATGGACATGCTGACAGCAGAGCTGAATTAAGGGAAATTGTTGAATGGCATATTTCTGACTCACACACATCCCTTTCCTACTAACAAAGCCAGTGTGTGTGTATTCATCCACCAAGTCAGAATTTCCGGCAGTGAGCTGAATCACAATTTGGGTTTTTTTGTTGGTATTTTTATTGATAATGTAATTAGATACAGTCTTTGATTTATGCTGAAAACGGCATAAAACCTCCTTTGGGGTGAAAAATATTGGAGAATATAAAGTCACATCTTTTACGGAGACATTGCCATAGACCAGGGATTCTCAAAATAGATTCTGGGAAGCAAAACCATAGGTTCTATAAGGTTTTTTAAAACATTAGTGTTGTTGATATTATTATTATTATTATTATTATTATTGTGGTTAAAAGCTTAACCCTTTTGACTGTTCCATCAAATTGAAGGTATTTTGTTCAAACCTCAATTAACTCCTAAACAAGGAGGCAATAATGTCAATTTAGGCATAATGTGTTCTGTTGGAAAGTTCAGGAAAATGTATTAATAAATAGCCAACACTGATTATTTTATTAGAGAATTATTGTATTTAATTATTGGGTTGTTTTATTGTATTTGAGTAATCTGATTATTAAAAAAAACCCCTAAAAGCCCAGTTTCATTGGTACTAGAACTGTCTCATTAAGAGCCAAGTTTTCTAATAATCACCCAGTAAAGCATGGGGGTGATGTATCACCCCTTTATATGCCAACAAAATTTTTTGTGGGGGTAGATATATTGCCAAAACTGATAGAAATCACTTTTTTTCCCCTCTAGAACCCTTCAGAAAAAATGTAAAGGCCTCTTTAGAAAAAATGAAATAATTGTTTTTTGACTTTGATTATCTCTGTGCGCCCTCATTCAACCGGATTTCATGGTACATGAATACATCTGGTGGGTCTTTCATAAAATGTAGGTATTTTCAAGGCTGAATGAGAGCTCAAATCAAGACTTTTCACTTTTTGGGCTGCATTCTGGGAGCTCCAATGGCTTGTGGACCTCCTGAATAAGCCTGGCTCATTCATGCATATTTGGACACATGGGACCCTTTCCTTTTTAAATATGCATGAATGGCAGTGTCTTATGTAGTTTGGACACTTTGGTGTAGGGGTGATTTTTGTGGCGAAAATGTAGTAATACTTTTGTTTTATATTTATTTATTATATTTTTGTGTTATATCTACTTTCTATGATAACATGAGGATACCCAGAGCTGTTGAACATAAATGCATGTCATCTGATTTGAAAATTTAAAAACATAGTATGAAATTCTGTAAATTAAAATTATTTCATTTAATGACAAATAACAATCAGAAAGATCTATTTTTTGGTGATAATCATTCAGCGTTAATTCCAATAAAAAAAAAAAAAGAAAAAAAATCCTTATCTGCACTACTCACATTTTTGTCTTCTTTATGCAGGTTCTTTAATTAACTTGATTTGTCGCCATTGCAGTGAACCATGTACAGTTCAGTAAGTTTCTAAGGAGAACGCTTTAGCTCATACTTGCCTATATGCTAATACTATCATGTCATGGAGCAATGTAAGTAAGAGGTCATGACATGGACATCAGTTGTGAATGTCATTTATCCTTGCATCTGTATTGACCTGTCAGCTGTTTGCTTTAACATTTATAATTTAATCTGTCCCTTGTCTGATTGATATTCAGCACACGTCTCTGATGTGGGCAGGATGCTTGGTTTGCAGCTGAAGTTCACACAATATATTGGTCCATATGGTTCTTGATAATGAAGCCTGTATTGTTGAACAAGTGTATGTGTTTCCATAAGGTGCTAACTAGCATTACCATATATGCCTCTTTTCAGTTTGACTTGTGTATATACTATATGACTTGCCTTCATATTAATGGATTTTTTTTACTGAATATTTGTTTTTTTTTTCATTATGTTAACCAGTATAAGTTAAAAAATTAGATTTATTGGCTGGATCAACCTCCATTTTTGGCTATAGAATGAGCAACACTATTCCCCTTTATGTACCAGAAGATGAGTAACATAACCTCATGCATATACCTGAAAAAGAAAAAAGGGAAGAAATAAATGGAAATGATGATAAGCGGTGAGAAAATTTTAAAATCTCCCAAACATCCACTTGAAATGATCAGCATCATGATTTGTATTATGTGGAGCATTATATAGTATTATGGGTGAAGTGCTAAATTCTCAATCGCTAAATGAATGTGGTAAATGATGAGACTCTGCTGCATGTACCATATTGCTCAGAACTTGCCGGTGATGTATTATGCATATAAAACATTTATCAAAACTGACTTTTACTCACAAATAGCTTATTGTAATATGGCTTATGAATAATTGCTTTATTCAGGACAACAGAAACACTGGAAGAATTAATTATTTAAACAGCCATTAATTTAGCTGCTTTACTTTAACTTTGCTTTGGACACACTGTGCTTGTGGTGACCTGAATAATGTTTTATACTGAATTGGAAATTAAGTTTTTCGCCATTGCAGCATTACAAATTCACCAATAAATCAGTAACTGATTCGCAAACAAATGTAGTTACCACTACATGATACTGCCTTCTATAATCAAGCAGCTGGTGCACGTTAGAATTTAAGAAATGCATGTAATGTTCTTTGCAAAATGGTTAAAGGCTTAGTGACAACTATACCATGCTGGTTCTAAGCTGGGTGAAAAGGTAGTATTATGGTGTTTCAGATCCAGGGTCCCTGATTTAAACCTGAGCTTGGGTTACTGTCTGTGTGGCATATCACACTTTCTCTTTTCCTGGGCCTGGGATGACATTTCCTTCCCGGTGTGTATGGGTCAGGATCTGGATCCCTTATGTTCCTTACCATTATAAAGCAAATACTTAAAGTAAGTGAGTGAATTCTAAACCAAGAAGGAATCAATCATCCAGCCCTTGATGTTGTGTATCAAGACCAAAATGCTTCAGAATTGTATAGAAAGGTTTATTTTTTTTAGTTGATAATACAGATGGTAGAAAAGAAATCTGATTTATATATCCATTACTTCAACAACCTTTGGAAGAATATTTGGTATATTTATCATTAGTACATTCTACACAGGGAAGGTGTTTTCTGATTGGTTGGATCTTGGGACTGTTGTTAATTATCTGCCTTGCAATCTATTAGTTACTAATATTGTAAACAAAACGGCTTCTGTCTTTAACATTTTTTCTTTTAACTTTGAATGAATTTAAAAAGATGCTGTAATTGAGGACACTTGACGTTTTTCACTCTTTAAACATGTAAAAATAAACCAGAAACATTTTGTTTTAGTTTGCTTCTCTTGTTCCCTTGTGATATATATACTAAAACAGATATTTGCCCCAGGCTCAGTAAATATTAGTGAATAGTTTCCTCGACATTCAGTCTCGGGGACCGTTCATGGATCTGTCTCACCTTTGGTGAATAATTGTTCATTATTATTGCTCTTGCTAGTGATTGAAGTGAGACATTTAGTTAACAGCCATTTGATCTACATTGAGCACATACAATTACTAATGTTAGGATGGAAAAATAATGTTTATTAACTTACAATGCACTGCTGATTGTAGCATCTCTTAAGAACTATAGTTAATTGATTGGCGTACTTCTAGTTCATGTCCAAGCAACAGCGAAGCTCCCAAGTGCAACAACAGTCATATGGTTTGGATGGTTGTCCTATGTCTGTCCTGTGTCCATGTGTGCCCACTTCTGAAAAGTCTAGAAGGCTGTGTCATGGCTAAGTTGAGGCTGATTAGCTATTATGTTATTACTGATGGGCAGCAATAACAAATTCTTCTTTTTATAATTTAATAATGAGAAAACTGAAACCCCCAAAATAGAGGCTCACAAGCCACCACTCAGACTTGTACAGAATAAAAAAAAAACACAATCTAACTCAGGTAGGCACATAAATAAATGTTTGTGAAACAAACACTAAAATCAGAAGCTTGACAGAACATGAACTTGTTAAATGGATTATTTAAACTAACAAGTCAGGTCATACAAATGTAAAGAAAGGTGATGAAAAGCAAACCCTGGCCCAGACATTTGTCAATACAGACATCTAACGGGAACTCTGCCTTTAGGCAGTGCCAAAATGTATGTATTAAAAAGTCTTTTGTAGATAAATCTGTATTAATGAAATATCTCTAGCTGACCCTCTGATAGAAGAATGGTGTCCATGTTTATACGTACAGTGATTTCAGCGTGAAGTGATTTTTAAATGGAAGCTTATTTGAAATTTATTCTTATTTTGTTTTGTGTTTGAAGCTCAATGTGCAGTTTGAAATGACTAATGTTTGAATTTTTCTCCAGGTCACGGCATGATCGTAGCTGATGGGGTAAATGTTGATTCCCACTGGGGCAGGAGACTGATGGCCCTTACGCAAAACAATGAGACTGTGGAGAAGAACTGTACTGAGCCAGGTAAGAGAGGACACTTTATTATCACAGTCCGTGCAAATGTGCAGAGACAAGATATTTAAGAAGTAAAGCACTTTGCTGGTATGAGGATTGCTCATGTTTCCATCTGTTTGTGGTATAAAATAAGCTGTGAACATTTACTTTTTCAGTCTCTCCTGAAAAGTGCCAGCTGACAAGAGTATACAGTCAAAATCTTGGCTGCAATCTCTGAGGATTACCTGCCCTTTTTCCATCGGTCCATCCTTCTGTATTTTTCCTGCTCTATGCCTGATAATATGGCTTAAATCATATCTCTTTTAATGGCTGGCTCAAGAGAGAACGCTGATTTTCCAGTAATAGTCTTCTGAGTGTTGACTTGCATATCTACCTCCCATACACACCGTCTTTCTTTATTACATCCAAAAGCTTCAGGCTGATTCATTGCAGCATTTCTTTTTCAACAATGAGTTTTTGAATACGAAATCATTCAAGTAATTAAAATTTGACAGCGCTAGCCGATAGCAATTTCTTTTCATCAGAGGTATCTAGTAATATTAACTCTGATCCATTAAAAATCTGACTATAGTGTTTTTCTGCATTAGTGCATATTTTTTTCAAGACCGAATTGTGAGGTGGGGGTTGTTTTTTCCACCAGTCCTAATCTTGTAGCTTTCCTGGTTGTTTCAGACCCATGCATAGATGTTTAGAGCTTCAAGGGCTTGACTGTGGACTTTTTCAGTCATGATACACATCCCACATCACATTCTCCGCCTAACAGCACAATACCACCATTCAAATCACATACTCAGTTCATAACCTGGCTCTGTTTATATAAAGTGTAACACCAAATTTTATTAAGGAATGCGGTTTACCTTTTCAGTCAGATGTAGTGATGTGATATAGTGGATTAGAGTGGATTAAATCTGAGGCTTTCATAGAGAAATGTTATTCAGTTATGAAAAACATTGTATATTATTTTAGTGGCATACTTTCGAGAGTCACAGTGAGAGGAAAACAAACTACCCCATAAGCCATTATATATTCACACATGCCTCCAGTTATCTATAAAATTTATTGTGTGTGCACAAAGCTGAAAATATTATCCAGTTTTGCCTTGTTTCAGTGCTTTTGTACAAATCAGACCGTAGTTTTAGAGTTTCTTCCAAACGTATTGGAATGACAAAGACAGTATTTTTGGTTTTGCTATAAAGAGCCGAATTTAAGCTTCCATTATCTGATCGTTACATATAGATATATTAACTTGTAACATAGAACCTTTGGTTTGCACTGTTAGTGGCAGAAAAGAAGCCATTTTGAAACTTGACGAAAGAGAAAATTGATGTGAGCCATTGCACAAATATTAAGCACAGCCAGTATAACCATTTGGAATATCCTGACTTTTGTATAACCAGATATTGAACAGATCGGCCAAGGAAAACGAGCATTTAATTACAAACATTGTGAGAGCTGTGGGGTGGGAAGAGATCCCACTCCTGTCAGGCAAGAGCAAGAATCTGAGGCCATCATGGGCAGAGGATGACGATGATCCTATGCCAAATACACAAGTGTGTTACACTGATAGTGATATGTTAGTTCGAGGTAAATTTAATTTATCCAAATTTGTGTAAATCTGCTTTGTAACATTTTTCAGTGGTAATTGATAGATAGATTCTCACTCACTCTTACTCATTTGCCAAACCGCTTAATGCTACTAGGGTCAGCTGAAGGCTGGTGCCCATTTCAGCCGACACCGGACAAAGGTGTGTTCCACCATGAACAACTTGCCAGACCATCACAGGGCAACGCTCACACAACCATTCACACTCCCAGCTAGTGTGAATTTGGAACATCCAATTAGCTGAATGTTCATATTTTTAGACTGTAGGAGGAAACCGGAGAACCCGGAGAAAACCCATGCAAGCACGGGGGAGAACATGCAAACTCCATACAGTAACACTCAAGCTCGGGAATTGAGCCCAGGACCTTCTTGTTGTGAGGCAAAGTGCTAACCATTACACCACGATGTAATGCACTGACCTTCATGTCAGTATTTATTTTCCTATAAGAGCCTGCACATTACCACTGTGCTTTAAGTTATTCCACACCTATAGAACACAGTGTGTTTGAGGTATTGCAGCCTGCTCTCTGTCTGTCTGTGTGTGGGGGGTATTACGTAAAGCTTTGTTTGTTGGCTTGCGCCGTGTTTTCTGCTCTTCTTTAATGGTGATAAACAAAGCCAGACTTTGAGATCTCTGCAGTATGCCAGTTATGTGGGGACGTCGTGCTGTTTGTTTGCTATCCGTGCAAGTTTTCTGACCTCATTACATAAAAGATCTGAACATCATTTTGTTTCCCTATAAAATCCATGGACTTGTTTAAAAGTGGGTTGTTCATTTGAAGTAAGTTTACCACCATACATTATACTGGAAGAGTAATAGATAATAGATGTTCCTGTCGGGTGTCTGTCTATTTGCCTGTCTGTCTGTTTCTGTCGCTGTTATTTTCTCTGCCTTATTTTTATTTGTGTGATTCCATGTCACTGTGTTTGTCTATTTATTTGTATTCTTTTCATCTGTCTACTCAACTCTCTTTCTGTCTTTGTTTGACTTACAAGCTTTCTCTCTCTCTCTCTCTCTCTCTCTCTCTCTCTCTCTCTCTCTCTCTCTCTCTCTCTCTCTCTCTCTGCTCAACTGTCTTACTGTTTTACTCTCCATCTCACCAATTTTCTGACTGTATCTTTGTCTCATTCTTTCTGAACATTACTGCAAAAGGCGAGTGCATGTTTACCTCCACCCAGAACACAGTTTTGGCTGCTGTATTGTGATCACTGGCATACGTGAAACTGTCTGTCAGTTTTCCTATGCAAGGATGTTCACCAAAGTTGGTGGAGACGCTACCCTACCAGAGAGATTTTGAAATGGGTAGGTCAACATCAGTGCAAGGTCAGTGTTTTGAAAATAGAGATCAAAGCAAGTGCCGATAGCTGTTATGAAACGCTAATAAGAACTCTTACCTTGAGTGACCTTTAAAGGTCAAACCCCAGTCATCTCATTAAACTTTCAAGAAACAAAGATTTTTTTGTTTTTTGCTTATTTAGTCACGTCCACGTACCGTAGAACATAGAGTAAGACTGCACATGTGTAATTAAAACCAGTAACCATACAGGGCCTATTTGCTACATTATCCATGCTGTGTGTTGGCAGTAACTTACACTTGGAGTGTTTCCTTAGTTCCCCCTGTATTTGTCAGTCTGTTTCACTGTCTGCCTGTCTGTCTTATTCTCTGCATATCTGACTGTCTGTCTTGATACTCTTCTTTTTTTAATGTCTCTATGACTAATCTTCTAAAAGAAAGTGTATGTTCAGATAAAATTTTCCATTCAATATTTCTGTTGATGTAATTCACATTATTAATGGATGTAAAATGCAATTAATAAAATGTAATTATTGTCTAGCTAATGAGTCCTGGTTGATATTTTCTCAAGTTTAAATCAAAACTTCATTTTATGAGGAGGTGAAAAATACACTCATTGCTGAATTTTGAATTAGCCAGATTTCACGCCTTCAGATTTGCTGATTTAAAAAAAAAAATATATATATATATATATATATATATATTGAATCAGACTTGTGCACATACACAGCGAACTTTAAAAGCCCTCATCAGTAAAGCCCTGTAAGTGTAATCAGTTACAGCTCACAGCAAAGAAAAATGACATAACACTGGAGCAAAACAAGAAGCTTTGTATATTCTTATTTATTCTTATAAATATTTGTGAATTCTTATTATTATTCTAGAGATTACAGTCTTTCTGTGTTATATTATCAACATTTAAATAATCAGAGTTGCTGGTATTTAGATTTCTTGGGTGAACCAAAGGCATAATCTACATGCATATCCAACATGAGATCATAGGGGAATTAAACATGTACTTTCTTAATCCTTGGTCTCACATAGCTGGAATTACTTCATGTTAGAGCATTTTGCCTTCTGGTGGTCAACCAGCATTATCCTGCAGGTGTTCCAGGACACTCTCATTCGAGTAATTAAGAGCCACGGTTCTACCTTGAAAGCCAGAGGGCATGGCTTTCATTCCTGGGAAGTTTGGTCATGTTGAAAATTGTACTTGGTCAAGCGCCCCAAATGAACCGCATTGTTTTTTTGTTTTTTTTTCCCCAACCTGTCATTGTGTCTCCATTGGGAAATTTCCTCTGGACATTTTTACGACAGACGCCCTGTTATATCTGTTGGAATAACCACTGTCCTACCAGCCACAATTCTTGTGTATCAACTGGCTATGCTGGTAGGGCCTCACTTTACTGTAAATTCAGCCTCAGTTTTTTGTGACATAGATACCACAAGCTATTAAAATTTCTGCGTTTATATTCTGGACCATATTGACCATTGCAGTTGATGATTGCAATTCCTGTAGACTGTTCAGGTGCATTTTTATTCTGTGAGTTCTAAATCATCTCAGTGCAATCCCAGTTTTATTGGATTTGGGCAAATGGGAGAGCTTTTGCTTGTAGGTGCATTATCCAGCTGGATGTAGCCATTAGTAGATAGGTATCTTGTAGCTATGAAGGGCTGCAACAATACCCAAATAGTCTGTGGCAAAGAAAACATTCCCTACATCATTACACCATCTCCACCAGCCTGGACTGTTCACACAAGGCAAGTTGGATCCATGGATTCTTTCTGATCCTACCATCTGTTTTCCTTAGCAGAAATTGAAATTCATCAGTCCAAACTATGGTTTTCCGGTCTTCAAATGTACAGTTTTGTTGATTGTGTGCCCATTACAGCCTCAGCTTTTTTACTTGGTTGGAGTTGGAATCCGATGTGCTGTTTTTCTTTTGTAGCCCGTCTGCTTTATGGATTCTGAGATGTTTTTCTGTGTGGTCTAAGCAGTGGTACAAATACCAATCCACCAAAAATTATGCCATGGTCAAAACACTGATCACATTTCCCCCATTCTGATGGATGATGGGAACCTGGCCTCAAGCTTCTGCCTGTACCTGCATGCTTGTGTGCATTTCACTGCTGACACGTGATTGGTTAATTATATAATTGCAAGAATGAGCAGGAGTACAGGTGTGTCTAAAAAAAATAAAATAATTAAGTGTAGTTCACTACATAAACCCTATAAAATACAAAACACGATTTCAATAAGTGTTACCTGGTAATTAAGTATATGAATGTAACAGTACTTACAATTTTTCATGGGGGGAAAAAAAAACCCATATAAGTAATTGTTCTTATATTAACACAACACGCACTAGTTATTTAGAACGATGTTAAGAAGGTTAATTAATTAGGAAAATTGCGTCCACTTGAACATCAACACTTTAATATTTTAGCCAATGAATAGGTAAATATTGTGGGAATGTAAATTGTTTGAACACTGAAATAAGATTTTCTGAACAGCAGACTCCCTCAGTGTCCTCAAATATAGACTGAAGTCTGTTTTTTAATAAGCATGGCTGCTAATTGGGCACTTGTGAAAAGCGACATCTGAACATTAATGAAGACATATAAACCCGTTTGTGGTCATGCCTTAGGCTTATGGGTATCTTTTACACACTGCATAACTGCTATCTATTTTCTAAGCTGACAGCAAAGCACTTGGGTAATTCAGTATAGATAAAAGCATTTGGGAAATGTTGTACATATGCACTGTGGTCCAAAATCTGTGATCAACAACAGTAGTGTAAGAGTGAACTTATCCAACATCAATTTGTTACAAATATGAATGTTACTGCCCTCCATCTGTATCTGCATCACACTTCTCATCGTCTTTGATGTTCCATTCACATCATTAAACCATTAGTGCAGAAACGGAAAACACCTATTATTATTATTATTATATATATTAGAATCCTGCTCCTGCAGGACTATATAATCTGGCACATTTAATTCTTTGCCCTGCTGATTACACACTCATATCCTCTACCAAGTACACACACACACACACACACACACACGCCCCTGCTCAACTGTTAGCAGCTGGACCCACTGCTCTCTGCTTGATGTATATTACAACCATTACATTTTATGTTTTTGTGATTTTGACTTATAATATCACAGATTAATTTTACTGCACTGGTTTAAATGCGTTATCACTTTTGTAGTAACGACTTATTCCCATATGCTTGTTATTTGGACCTTTTTCCTCAAAGCCTAATAATAAATGGACTGAAAATGTGCTGCCATCCATTCATCTGTCCATCCTTTGTCTATAATGATTATCCGTCATGATTGTGGGAGAAACTGGAACCAATCCCAGCTGACTACAGGCAAGAGGCGGGGTACAACCTGTACAGGTCGTCAGTCTACTGCAGGGCTAACACAGACACATTGATCTAATGTGCATGTTGTTGGACTGTTGGAAGAAACCAGAGTATGCGGTGGAAACCCATGGAGAACATGCAAATTTCACACGGAAAGGCCCAATTTGGTCAAGGTATTTAAATCTAGAACCTTCTCTCTGTGAGGCAACAGTGCTAACCACTGAGGCACTGTATTGCCTGCTGTGATCTAACACTTAATAATGGAGCACAGGGGTCCAGACGCTCTCGCTGTAAGGACCATTACATAATATGCCATTGTAGAACAAGCATAGCAAGTCTGAAAGCCCCAGCTTCAGTGCGCGGCAAGCAAATGTCGGGAAACCTAATATACAATTTTGCCTCTGTGACCCTTTAAAGTAGGTCAAGGTCACTCACACACAAAATCAGCCTAGTACTCATAGTAGTGAACAAGCATAACAAGTTTGAAAGCCCCAGCTTTGATGCGCCATCTAAATGTCCAGAAACTAACGTGTGACGGACAGACAGACTGACAGAAGCCATTCCTCTAGCTCCCGACGGGCAGGAGTCAAAAAAATAGAATCAACAATATGAAGTTTTATGGACATGTTTATAAAATGTTTCTCCATTGGCCATGCTAGTAATACTCAATAAGATATGAGCTATGGGAATGCTTCAGCACAGGGGACTTTGAGCATTTTGGCCATGTCTGTGCTTTTAACCTGAAGAGTAAAAGAGGAGTCTACTGGAAGAATAAAGAATGTTTATATCTGCTATAAAAGAGATAACAGAAGCTAACTAACTCATGGACGTTCCACAACATTAAGCATGCCCATAAAGAGATAAAAAGTACGGTGTGTCGTTCTTTAATTAATAAAAAATCGAATCGTTCAGAAATTGCTCCTGCATGAAAGAAACGAAATGATTTGCGACTTATTGTTAATGGAAAAATAATCAGCTTTGGGGTTATATCTATAAATCTGTTCTGCATCAGGCTGCATCGCTCTACCCTTCTGGTGATCATTATTCTCTTATAGCAGCACGTTTTGTTATGTTCAACTCCTTACTTGGTACATAAATATATCTTGTGAGGTAGAGATAGAAGGAGCTGAACCATTTGGAATGACATGTTAAACCCCACCAAAAAAATACTATTTATTATGTTTAAAAATATTGTTTGGGTTAAAAATTCATTTGCACATTTTTTGATCAGTCACTTCAATTATTTCAAGTGTGATTTATGACATAGCATGGCAAAATTGTTATTTATAAAAACCAATGAAAGTCCCTGAGCTAAAAACAGTTATGACATGATTGTAATGAGTTTTTCTTGCCAGGATATAGTTTGAACTCACTGTGTGTGAAGCTTGGACTACAATAGGAGGAATGACCAGAAGTTTGAAGGCTAAATTATTTGTCTGGACATCCACCCCACAGCAAAAGGGCTGCATGGTGGCATAGTGGTTTGCACGTCTGCCTCACAGCAAGAAGGTTCTGTGTTCAGAAGCATTTCTGTGTTAGCATGGGCGTACTCTAACTGTGCTTGCACGGGTTTCCTCCGGTTACTCCGGTTTCCTCCCACAGTCCAGAGACATGCACATTAGGTAAACTGAATGTTTCAAATTGCCCATAGGTATGAGTGTGAGCGTCAATTGTTGTGTGTTGGCCATGTGATGGTCTGGCAAGCTGTTCAGAGTGTACACCACGTACACCCAGTGTTGGCTGTGATGGGCTCCAGCCTTCCCGCCACCCTAATAGGATTGAGCGGTTCAGCAAAATGAGTGATGATTGAATGAAACTGAATAGGCTCTGCTTTCCTCCCGAAGACACATTAGGTCAACTGGCTACTCTGAATTGCTCTTAAGGGTGATTGTGAATGGCTGTGTTAGAACTGGGATTGGTGGGTTTATATGCCCTGATTTATTGTTCGGTGAATGGTTTAGATCTGCAGTTCGCACAAAGCTTATCTAGTAGCTATATGCTTACTCATTAGCTGTCTTCATGGATCCAGTATGCCTTGGCTATACAACTACATTTGCAGTATATAAAAGGGATATTTGTATTTCTTTTTTCACCAGTTCACAAATGTATACTGCACTCAGCAATACCGTTTGAGTAATTCAAGTAAAACAGCAGACACCAGTGGTAAGTGTTTGATGTAAAGTCAATTACTCTGTTCTGGTGGATGGCAGTTTCTTGACTGAATGCCCACAAGCCTCACGGACACACGAATGGAAGAGATCAAGATTTATTGAAGAGCTGAGAGTTTTGCAGTAATGTCGTATAATTGGAATGTTTGTCTTGATTAAGAACTGGTTCTTGGAGAATAGAGATGGATAATGTTCACTTAATGTCGTACATCTGCAACGGCCGCTATAAATACCTCATGGGTGTTACTTCTCGTACTAAATCACGGTATGAGCTCTGACATGATTGTTTATGATTGATTGTTCTGTTGATCCTAAAAGTCTTCATTAGCATTTGAATTACTTGTTCTTAGAACGTCATCAAAAGTCAAATGTGCCAACAGGATGTATAAAAATATGTGCTTCGGCACTGCATTTATGTGCTTCAGATCAGTAAAAATGGGGCTTTTCAGATGAAAAGTTGCACAGTGTCCCTTGAATAGCTATGTGATCTGGCTTCCCAGTGCCGATACCTGATTTCGGGTCCCCCCCATGCCTTCACATGCTCACCTATTCTGAGACACCGGACTCACCACTTCGTTTGCTTGCCATATATTGAAAATCAAAGAAGGTCCCAAACATTTTGACCTAATTTGTATTTGTCACCTGATCTGCATCCCCTACCTTGTCACTTTGATACAGGTAATTTTAGCTCCAGTATTGTTGCATGATCTATGCCCCTCTCATTGGTTGGTTACTGGATTCGCACATTCTGCATTGTCACCTGATCCTGCATCCCACATTCACTGTTATCTCTGGATCTCTGCTTTATTATGGCAACAATTACAAAGTGCAATGTGCACATGTAGATTATAGTTATGGAGATTAAGTTGTGTCATTAAGAAAAAAAAAATAAAAAACCATAGTCTTACTGGTTGATTGGCTGTGTATCTTATTTGGTACAATAATCTCAGGCTCATGGATTTAAGGAGTTAATGAAGGAAACGCGCCTCACAGTTTTTACATTTTCTCTCTAAAGAAACAAACTGTCCCTGTATTCCTCCTGTGAGTTTCTGTAAGTGTTCTTAAAAACAGAAGTTACTGGGCTGTGAATTGACCAGCTTAAATATTTTCAATTTTTTTAATTAAACCATTTAAATATGATGTCTGAAGATGGGCGTGTTCTTGTTTTTAAACTGCTTGATGGCTTCGGGGATTGCCTCATATGTACAGATCTGTTAGTTGATGGATAGTTGTTTCTTATATTGACTGTGGACATGGTAAAACTTTTACAGTATTATCATATTATGGGGGTGATTGATTGACTTAACGCTACTGAGCAATCCATTAAGCCACACACTGATTACCATCCTGTGATTAAGTGTGCATGTTTCCTCAATGTACACAATATAGCACATAGAATATATAATAAGCCCAGATTTGCATTTTGGCACTTGCCACTGGACCTACCACTCTGCACTATTTGCTGTGGTTGTCAGTGCGAAAAAGAGGAAAAAGGCAGATAGATTATATAAAGGTCCAAGTAGAAGAAAGAGACATGTCCAATTTCTTGTTTGGCAAGCAAATGACCAGGATTATTCTGAAAATCTCTTACTCACACCACTTGTGAGACTCATGGGATTGTTGTCTGGGATTGTATTTGCCTGATTATTTAGGGGATATTTCACCATTTTTGAAAGTGTAAACAAATAAAATGTACACTATTCACAATAAAGCCCATAATTCATTCGAATTTGCAGAGCCTAAATGGTCAACTCTAGCGTTGTCTGAATGGCTGTGATTTACCGAGCCATCTGGGACTTAATGAGACAGTGAGATTGGTTTGATATGATCTCAAGTCTTGGCTGCTGTAGGGTGTGTGTGTCTGTGATCTCCAGTTTAATGCCTGTGATTCCCTATCCTTTGTAATTCTTGTATTGTGCAGTACTGTGATTTGTGGAAAAAAGACATTAGGTGTGTGATGCTGTCTGTTTTCAGGAATTTGATTTGTTTGTCTTAAAACAGCACCGCAAGGGATCCAAATGCATGTTTGGGTCTCCCACAAAGCTAATTTCCACCATCAGGTATTGCCTCTTGATCAAACAACCATCTCCACACAAGGAGGGGTGAAAGCAAGCATGTGCCCCCTCCATGACACTTGATATTACCTTCCCCATCTTTACAAACTACTGAGCATACACATTCATAGGTTGCCTAACACACCGAGGTAAAAACACTCGTTAACTTTTTTAACATGGGAGCTCACAGACACCCATGATCGAATGACCCTCATTGCAAATGACAGGGTGGTGAGCGTAATCCATTGCTCCCTCCTCTGAGAGGTCGGCCAATTTCTCCCTTGCACTCCCGGCCACGGATGGCTGCATGCATCAACCTGGATTCGAACTGGCAGTCTACCGGATGATGTTCATGCACCTTGTCGATGCACTTTTGGCATTAAGTTTTAAAATGATTAGAGTGTTTAATAATTATTAGAGTTTTATCATGAACTAAATGGGCGCAGCACTCGAATCTCTGTGATGACGCCGCTGGATAAACCTGATAAGTCTGGAGTATTATGGGTAAATATCTGAATATGTTGATTGAGACGAAGGATATAATCCTGGACACTGGTCTTCTGTGTAAAGTTCATTAATTGTGTCCAGCTGCATCCCGTGTACATTACTCAAACTGTGTGACTGCACTGACACTTTCCAGGCTGAGTGAATGTCAGAAAGTAGGTGTGTGTTACATGTTTAGAGGAGGATTTCTGTAATGTATTATGTTACACATAATAAGGAAAGGGAAGTGCTGATGGTGTGGGTCAGTGCAAGTGCATTCTCCAGTCTGGCTCTTGGTTATTTATCCATGAATTGCATTTCATTTTGAAGTGTACTGTATGATGAAGTCTGCATGATTGGTCGATGCTCTTGTTACATATTTGCATAATTCCAGTGTTCATTTTCTTGATAAAATTTATGATGGAAAATGTTTGTCAACATAATATAGAATCATGTCATGATGTCATGCCATGTCACGCCCTAATTTGCTGAATCGTTTAATACTATTACTAGTATCTAAGCTGACACTAGGTGAAGGCAGGGTACACCCTGAACAGCTTGCCAGTCCATCGCAGGGCAACACGCACAACCATACACATTCACATTCACACCTACGGGCAATTTGGAACAGCCAATTAGCCTAATGTCCATGTCATTGGACTGTGGGCGGAAACTGAAGTACACAGAGAAAACCCACACAAGCACAGGGAGAACATGCAAACTCCATTCAGGACATTCTTACTAACCACTATGCCACCTTGCCACCCATATGATTAGTTTACAAATTATTGCATGGTGCTATGGTGCAGTGTGAAGTGATTTCTTGACAGTAGAAATGCAGTGGACTTGTAAAGTGTCTTTGTGGGAGTAGGGGAATAAACTGGGTTAGGGGATAGTTAAGAATCTGACAGGATAGTGATGGTTCCTCGCTTAAGGCTTTAGGCTACTGATCAGAAGGTTGATTTTAAACCCAAGCCACGTTGCCTCTGGTGGATACTTGAACAAAGTCATTAATCTTGATTTGCCCAGATTAGCTATCCCACTGTTTGTACGTACAATGTTACAGAGCGGTTAAATATAAATGTAAAATCATGGTCTGCAGGGTTTCTTTTTCACTTTGCTTGCTTTTTTGTTTGTTTCCACATTTGCAACTCTTTTCTGGAGAATAAACATTTGCTCCCCTGTTTTTTTTCTGGGAAAATTAGCTTGATTTTATCAGATGTAAGCAGCATAATAAATATATTTTTACTACCCTTTGAAGCAGCTGCAATAAAAGTCAGGGTCCTAATCTTGTGATTGATTCAGTCACTACTGACTTGTAGCAGAGAATGAAAGAAAGGGAATATAGTCATGACAGTTTGCATTTTGTGACGTTACCAATATTTAACTTAAGAAGGAATTAAAACGAGGAAAATAAATGCATTTGCATTTTGGACATATTGCAGTTTTTAAAGGTCCACTTTTATGCAGGATTTCGTGGATATATTAGCATTAATGGAATATAGTGTGGAATATAGTTTGCATTTTCTCCCTGTGCTTACCTGGGTTTCCTTTGGATACATCGGGTTCCTCTCACAATCCAAAGACATGCACGTCAGGCTAATTGGTTGTTCCAAATTGCAATTGAGCTGTTGAGCTGTTCAGGGTGTATCCCGTCTTTGCCCAGCGTCAGCTGAGATTGGATCCCGCATCCCTGTGACCCTGGTAGGATTAAGCAGTTCAGCAGTGAGTAATCACTAAAATAAAATTAAACTTGTCTACTTTTATTTTATATTAATTTCTACAGGACATTTACTTTTAATAATTTTCTGATTAAGTTCTGAACTTGTTGGCTCTTGTTCATTTTACTATCCTCAGTCGATAAAGTAAAAAAAATTACTCTTAAGATCTTAACATGATTTTTGACAAAGCTGAAATTCGATGTGGAAGTTGACGAGGGCTGTAAACTTTACCTCCACCCTTTGTGTGATTGGCTTCGCATCCACCACCATCATGATCAGGATACCACAACAGTTAATATAGGATGAATGAGTGGATGGTGTCTTGTGTGTGTAACTTTACTTCTTTCCTCTGACGCATTGATGTGTGGGATAGCAGTAGGAAATCATAGCGGTGGCTTGTATGATGAGTATGAGATGTGTTGCTGGCTGGAATGGTGTACAGGGTCACCTTGACATGTAGGAGACATTAATCTATACGCTGCTATTCTTGGAACAGACGTCAGTGATGTCGTCCCTCCTACTGCTCCTATCATGCACGTCATAACTGCTGGGTTTGGTTTAGCAATAATCTTGTGGTGTTTAGTTATTTATTTATTTATTTATCACCACTTTTTAAAATCAAGCTTTATAGGAGTTTATTGAGGCAGTCTATTGAGCATTGTGTCAAGTTCTAAAACCAAACCACTGACAACCCCCTTCTCTCAGTTGTAGAATAAACAGTTAGACTTCATATTTATTTTTTTTCAAGATTTCAACCTTTTTTCACCAAACACAACTTTATTTGCTTTTTGCGATGTTGAAGTCATTTTTAAATATAGTTTTATTAAGTTTACTTTCTATGTTCCCATGTAGTGTAAAATATAACAGTTAACTTCAGGCTGGGTGGATGTTGCTGAATTGTAGTTGATTCAGTGACATCCACCTTGTTTTTAGTGCATAATTGCTAATTAATAAGGGAGTTCTGACAGTGTATTAAAGGATAGGGTACCAGTAATTACCAGAATGGATATCCTGTTGATTATAATATCCATCCACCCATACCTGCTTCTGTTTGTTTGTGTGTCTGAGATTCTTATTATTATAGCGTCTCAAGAACAAGTGATTGAAAGTTTGTTGGATTGGGAAACCCCAAATCCAAAATCTCAGAAAATTAGAATATTTCATGGAAATCAATAAAAAAAAAAAGGATTTTAAATACAGAAATGACAGCCCTCTGAAAAGTATAATCATGCATATGTACTCAGTATGTGGTTTGGGCCCTTTTGCATGAATTACTGCCCCAATGCTGCATGTCATGGATGCTATCAGCATGTGGCACTGCTGAGGTGTTATGAAAGACCAGGATGCTTCAATAGCGGCCTTTAGCTCTTCTACATTGTTTGGTCTCATGTCTCTCATCTTTGTCTTGGCATTGCCCATTCTCCATGGGGTTCAGGTCAGGAGAGTTTACTGGCCAATCCAGCACGTTAATCTCTCGGTCATTGAACCAGGTTTTGGTACTTTTGGCAGTCTGGGCAGGTGCCAAGTCCTGCTGGAAAATAAAGTCAGCTTGTCTGCTGAAGGAAACACAGACTGTGGAAACTTCACACTGGACTTCAAGCATCTTGGATTGTGTGCCTCTCCATTCTTCCTCCGGACTCTGGGACCTTGGTTTCCAAATGAAATGCAAAATTTGCTGTCATCAGAAAAGAGGACTTCCGACCACTGAGCAAAAGACCAGTTCTTTTTTTTCTTTAGCCCAGGTTAGACGCTTCTGACGTTGTTTGATGTTCAGGAGTGGCTTGACGAGGAATACATTTTGAAGCCCATGTCCAGGATTTGTCTGTATGTGGTGGCTCTTGATGCTCTCACTCCAGCCTCAGTCCACTCCTTGTGAAGCTCCCCCACACTTTTGAATGGCCTTTTCCTGACAATTCTCTCCAGGCTGTGGACATCCCTGCTGCTTGTGCACCTTTTTTTTCCACACTTTCCCCTTCCACTTAACTTCCTATTAGTGTGCTTTGATACAGCACTTTGAGAACATCCAACTTCTTTCACAATTAACTTTTGAGGCTTTACCTCCTTGTGAAGGTTGTCATTGATGGTTTTCTGCACAACTGTCAGGTCAGCAGTCTTCCCCATGATTGTGAATTCTACTGAACCAGACTGAGAGACCGTTTAAAGGCTCAGGAATCCTTTGCAGGTGTTTTGGATTATTAAGCCGATTAGAGTGTGACACTTTGAGCTTACAATATTGAACCTTCTCACAATATTCTAAATTTCTGAGATTTTGGATTTGGGGTTTTCATCAGCTGTAAGCTGTAATCATCCAAATTATAAGAAGTAAAGAAAAAAAATCACATTGCATGTAATGAGTATATAATCTGTTAGTTTCACCTTTTAACTTTTCACGATATTCTAATATTTCGAGTTTCACCTGCAGATGTGATTTTCATTGTTACTAGCAGGTGTACTGATGCATTTTTAAAATTGAGCCAGATGGGGTCAAGCACACCACTAGGTCAAATTTCTGAAGTAGTTTTACAAGAAGATTAAAAAGGGACAGTTAAGTTTGGAGGAAAAGACATCCCTGTCGTGACCTTTGGTGTTGACCTCTACATGTCTACTTCTCTTTTTTTATTATTCTGGTAAACACCAAATTCTAGCTTGATCCTTTTTATCTACTCTGAACCTGCAGTCTCATATGGTGATTAAAGGTACCTCCGATAACGGGAAGGTGTTTATCATGATACCAGGATGGACTGAAAGCTGTAGCATTGCATTATATTGAATTCTTGCCTCTTCCTTTACCACGCCTGGGTGTCATTTTTCCTTGATAGCAGATCAATGAAACATTAGGAACTAGCTGCAGCGGATGCGTGTCATGCTCTGGTATAGCTGCATTTTGTATTCGTGTCACAGAGGAGTGTAAGGACTTTGCTTATGTTTGACCTTTCACAAAGAGCTGCTTTCCCCAGTTAGGCTAAACTGAAGGAGCAGATGGCTGCATGCTGCATGGCTTGTTATGGTAGTGTGATTCGAATATGATTCAGAGATGATTCTCTCATAGAAAAATTTGTTTTCATGTAAAAAAAATTCCTGTGTTGACTGGCATAGACCGAGACAAAAGGGCGAAAAAAAAAATGTTTTTTATATTTGAAAAAGATTACGCAGTAAAAGTTATGTGCAGATTTTCATGAAATTTCTACAAGAAGCAGAGTTTTGGACATGGAACTCTTCATTAGATTTTGGAGATGATTCGGATCAAATTTTTAAAAAGATTTTTAACATTGTGAGATGTTAATTCACATCACTAATCATCAATTCAGATCTTGTGCATATGGGGGATTGCTGGGCTTGGCATTTATTTGATTTGCTCCCACAGAGTGGTCTTGTTTAATAATGTTTTAAATAATAAACATTTATTTATAAAATAGTTATAAAAGAGTAATAAAAGGAACAGACATATTTTGCTTTTTGGCCACTGTTCTGAAGAGGTGTAGCAGGACATGGAAATATTCTGAATGTTATATTACTTCAAATAATTGAATTTTTACAAGTATAATTAATATACATTTTTATATAATATTTAATAGTCTAAATAATCAT
>JAQMYF010000002.1:15378995-15391943 GCA_030014195.1 Neosilurus mollespiculum | reverse complement strand
TTGATATTCTGTCTCTCCATGTTAGAATACATCTACCATTAAAAGTATGGAATGATCATGTCTTTATTAGTGGGCAGGTTGCCCACTCATCAGGGGATTTATATATATATATATATATATTTTTTTTTCCGCAAGGGAAAATTGACTTTGCATTTAACCCATCCAAAGTGAGCACACACAGGAGCAGTGGGCAGCTACATTGTGACACCCGGAGAGGAGTTGGGGGTTAGATGCCTTGCTCAAGGACACTTCAGCCATGAAGGTAGAGGCCGGGGAGGGGGCCACCACACATTTTCCCTGCCATTCCGGGAATTAGAATCGAACCAGCGACCTTTCAGTCCCAAACCCACTTTACTAACCATTAAGCCATGGCTGCTGTTTGGGAATCATACTTTGGTGTTCCACTAGTGTCGACATAATAAAGGTCTTCAATGGGAATGATATGTGACCTTTAAAGTCTACTTTAGTGAACTGATGTAATTAACTGTTCAGTGATGGAGGCTGGAGTGAAAATTTTAGTCTTTAATTTATCCAAGGAGAAACATCCCCAGTCATCTTCATAGTTAGTTATACTTTCTACGTGGTACCATGTGGTACACTAATGGCGATCTTTAGGTTTTGCCTATCACGCCATCGGATGATTTCCATTCATGTAATGCCTTCAGATCTGTTTACTTATAGACAGCTGTGTATAATGTTATGCATCTTGCGATCTTGTACAGTTAATTACAATGCACTTAAAATTAAAGATTAATGGTAGTTTCTTTTTAAAGCACACAGCAGACAAGTTTTTGCAAGTATTTTTGCTTATCATGTAATAAAGCTTCACCAGCAATCACTGACAAAGATTGTTCGAAGCAGATCATTTCCTTCACCATTTCCAGGAGTAAAGTGAATGCAGTGTTCAGTGTTCTGTGTAAATGTTATTCCTTTTAGTACACATCACTCCCAGCTAGCACTGGTGTAGTTGTGAATAAGGACTAAAGCTTTAAGTTTCTGTTTAAATTAAAGCTTTAGTCAGAAGCTTATGGAGGTCATGTTAAGGGTTGCCGTTGAGCTGCAAACACAGGCGTATGTTCTGGATTATAATATTTATTTGAGAAACTGGTATTTATATGAATTCAAGAAATAATAAAACATTGTAGTGTTTCTGCAGCTGGATCTGAAAAAAGCTGCCGATTGTTCCTGCTTTATCCCTGATAAAAGAATCCATTGTTGTGGAAAAAAGAAAAAATGGGGAGCACCACATGTTCTGTTCTCTCTCTAACAGCCCCTCGCTGCTGTTCTGTGTGAAATACTAAAACAGTTAAAATCTCAGTTCACCCAAACGCAGACTATGCTCATGCATGAAATTTTACTTTTTATTCAATAATTAATTATGGATTTGCTAAATGAGCTTTTAAATGTTACAGATAGCAGTATCTGAATTTAAGCCAATTGGCTTTAATTAAAGTAATGTACAGTAATGTAATCTTTGTAATCCCCTAATTTAGCCTTTTAAGTGTGTCATTTCTGTTTAAAAAAAACCCCAAAAAAAGGATACACATTTTCTTTTCAAAATGATTAATAACCGGATCTTAACTTGAGTAAAATGTCATCAACCCGAAGCCTCTATTTCCGCTGCTGAGTGTATGATTATATTGTATTCCAGTGGTTTCTGTGCAAATGCAAATTATAAATAAATAAATAATGATATACTTTAAATGATACAGATTTGACTGAGATATTATTAACAAACCTTGGGCTGCATGAATTGAAGTCTTGCTAATGATCTGTCTACAAAAAACCTGTTAATAAAGTACTAATAAATTGTCATCCACAAAGTCCTGTTAGTGTCATGTAGTGTTTTGCATGAGAACATCATTAATATACTGTATGTGACACTAGCAAAGCAGACAAACCAATTGTAAGATGCTGGCAGCGCAATAAGTCGCAGGGAGCTGTTTGTGTTTGTATATGAGTGGGGTTCATTTTGTTAGGTGTACTTGTGCTTTTTTGGATGGCTATGATTTAAAAATCATGGCCTCTTAACAGCAGGGCAACGTTTTAGACAGCTGCACCAGTAGTAGCTTTGCTTTTTTCATTTCTTATAGAAAGTCCTTAACAGTCCTTAATCACTGTTCTGAGAGGACAACCTGTTCGTTTAGAGTCATTTGTTGCTTATTTGTTCCTGTAGGATCCACTATTAAGGTGTGTGTTTGTGTGTGCTTGCGTGTGTGTGTGCGTGCAGAGGGCTGCATGAATAAAGCAAAATGGCTGATCTCATGGCCTCTGCTGCTTTTACTCTTCTTCACCATCCCAAACTGCTCCAGGCCTCGTTGGGAGAAATACTTCATGTTGTCCTTCATCCTCTCGACTGTCTGGATCGCAGTCTTCTCCTACTTGATGGTGTGGATGGTAAGTGTGGATCAGCTATGTTTTCTATTTCTTTCTGCTTTTCTCATTCCTTGTTTTGTTGGCCATCAACTTTACATGCTGTTTTAGGTGACCATCATTGGGTACACGCTCGGCATTCCCGATGTTATCATGGGCATCACGTTCCTGGCAGCCGGGACGAGCGTTCCAGATTGCATTGCCAGCCTGATTGTTGCTCGCCAAGGTTTGAATCTGCTAGTCAAGTGTCATGTTGAGTGTTTTGGGGAGTTTTTTGATAATATTTGCCAACTTAACTCAGTAGTGCTGACTGCAAGGCAAATTATAAGTTTATATGAATTACTTCTTATACAGTTTAATTTCTGTTGTAACAAGTCATTCACAGGGATTGCAAGGCCCGTACCCATTATCTAAACCTGTCTCTCAACAGATTAGCCTATATGGGGACTGATTAAGCAGAACTCAGTGATCAGATGTATACCCTCTGAGAAATTGTTTGTTAGCATGAATTTCAAATTGTGAAGATCAGTGACTTGAAATCATCTGAGACTTACTATCAGTTTAGATTCCTTTAGCTAGCAGGCAAGCATTTAAAGTAAAAATGTGCAAAAGGGCTGTTTCACAAACAGGTTATACTTTTTGGGTTCGCAGTAGCTCAAAAATAAAACTCCTAATTTTTGTGGTTTCTTGTTACCAGTCAACACCTTATGAGACTAGAATATTTTGTGTAAAGTATCAGAGCTACAGGTCTAATGGTGTCTTACACTGGGTGAAAGTATAACAGGTACAGGGTCTCTTGAATAACTAGAATTTAGAATCTAGCACCACTTGTAAATAATTCACAGCATCAGGAATAAAAGCTCACTAAGCACATTATCTGAGCAAGGTTCATGCAACATTGGTTGTATATATTATTATCTGCAGTAACAACAGCGTCAGTGACAGTCATTGTGGTTTTCCGGAGAAGACACTTTTTGACCGACGTGCTTATCAAGCTGATGTGGAACTCTGTACAGAAAGTATTTCACATCCAATTCCATTTATATTTTTCAGCAAGCTATACAGTACTATGCTGCTTTAGAAAAAGCGATTAATATCTGGAAAAAGCACTCTCCTCCACATGTAACTTTCCGGAGAAGACGTTTTTGACAGACAAAGGATCCTGACAAAGCCACTTAGAATATAAATGGAGCTTTACAAGCAGGAGAACGTCTTTCTAGATTGTATAAAAGTAGCCCTCCAAAAGTAAAAGTTAGAAATTAGGAGTGCAATTCAGAATATTATCAGGTAACAGCTACTGTTTTTATTACAGTGGAGAGAATTGAATTCTGTACTTGGTTAAAATTTGAGCAATATTTTCCTCTGATAAAAATATTTATCGGAATTGAGAAACGATTTTACTAGAGTAGCTGGGAGTACTCATCCTTTATACAACAATAAACAAGAGACAGTCATAAAGTATGCAAGTGCCTATTTAAAGGGGTCCCTTGTATAATTTTAAAAAGACAACCCTGACCATGAAACAGCCCAAATGTGACTTCAAAATCTTCATGTAAGCCGACACTTAATTGGTTAGTTCATGTTCTTTAGATAGTAGTAGAGTACAGTATTGTTGGGGTTATTAAATACGAAAAATAAGTTGGCTCATGTGAGCTGCTAGCATTAGCTGTGAAGATTTGTGAATTTCTGAAGAGGGCTTGGAATCCTCTCAGAAGTTACCTAACAAAAACGTACATAATGATGATGACTTTCATTCTGCTAATAGAAGACTTCTGCACATGGATGTTTTGTAGAGCTAATGTGCTTATGGCTTCATTTCTGTTCTGTATAAAGTTAGTCATTATTTAAATTAAAGTTGACCAACTCTGTAGTTTTTGCTATTGTCTCCTGTTACCACATGACATCAACTATTAAAAGGAACAAGCTCTTGCTGCTCTGTCATGTGTCTAAATTACTTACCAAAAATAAGATTTAAATTTCTGCTAAATATTTTCACAATTTTGTTTTTCTCAGTCACAGCCATGTAGACATTCCTTATTTAGACATTCCTTTATTTATTCATGAAGTTGAACACAAGATTAATATTAAAATTGCCCCTATCCCTCAGTCATGATCATTAAAAAAAAAACTAGATCCGGATTGTGAGCCAGATCATCACCAAAATTTAACAGAAAACCTATGCAATATTTACCCCATAAAAAGTTTATAAAAATCGGTTTAGAACTTTTTGTGTATAATTGCTAAAGTGACAGGTGGATGGACAGACAGACAAAAACATAACCTCCTTAGAAGAGGTAAAAAGACAGATTTATGATTTACTATGTGGGTATCATTTATTTATTATTATTTTTGTTGTTGTGAGTTTAATTCACTTTTATTTATTTTAGAACTCTGTGTCTGCCTCATGGAAGTGCAGACTGTGTTCACTCCTGTGTGTGTGCTTGCTGCAGGTCTGGGTGACATGGCTGTCTCTAACAGCATCGGCAGTAACGTATTTGACATCCTGGTGGGGCTCGGATTGCCATGGGCTCTGCAGACGATGGCCATCAGCTACGGCTCAGTGGTATAATCATCCGCTTTGTGATCGGGTCTTGGGTCATTAAATGTAATGTGGCACAGCTTTTGGGCTGATATTGGAATATAGTGTGGGTTTTTTTTTTTTTATTTTATCGTGGCTTTATGCTCAATGCTTAGCAATGTTCTGTCCCACTGAGTTTGGATGTCTCTTCACATTTATTTAAAAGCTCTCAATATATTCATCTCAGTGATCAGTGTAAACAATCCTGAGCACTTCCCATACTCTGGAATCTTCCTGATGGCAGGCAACAGAAATAAGATGTGGAGGAAATGGGACATGACTAACTGCAGTTAAAAAAAAAAAAAAACATGCTGATTTCTTTTTAAATATTGATGTGGTTTTCAAAGAGTCTAGCCATGATTTTCATTTTTTAAGTGAGCATAACAATGGTGATCTTCAATCAGAGTACACACACTCACACTTTATTTTTTTTATGTGTGTCATAATTATAAACCTACCAGGTATGAGCCTGAGCCCGGATTACTGGCTCTGTGCAGTTGCTGTCTATTGCCTCTGGGTTTCCTTTAGCATCCACAAAACCATGCCAATAGGTGGATTGGCTAAGATAAATCGCACCTAGTGGTGTGTATGTGTTTGCGATACCCTAAGATCCAGAGTTTAGTCCCATCTTGCACCCTGTTTTCCTGGGTTAGTCTCCAAAACCATTCTGATCCTTATTAGGATATAACTCATATTGAAGATGTATGAATATTTTAAGCTCATGCTCTGATAATTATGAAGTGTTTTTGATTTTAGTTAATATAAACTGCTAGGAGGACCTATCAAGGTTTTTCTTAAAATAAATTAAGCTGTCTGGATAAAAAACATTTACCTTCATATCAAGGATGTTCATGATTCCTGTTAGGGAAGTTTTTCAACTTGTCTTTCCTGCTCTCTCACTCAGGTGATGATAAACAGCCGAGGGTTAGTGTACTCCGTTGTGCTGCTGCTTGGCTCTGTCGCTCTCACTGTGGGTTGGATTGCACACACATACACTCTTTTTTTTTTTTTTTTTTTTTTTTTTTTTTTTTTTTTTTTTTTTTCTCTCACACACACATACGCACACCCCTGAGACATAAAGTGGATGACTGCTGACTTGGCTGAAAAGCTGTTTTATTGGAACTTGAAGTTGTTTTACTGTCCGCAAATGAACATGTAAACAGATTTTATTAGCTCTCAAGACACTGCTGCAGTTGTCAAGTGCAATCCTTCTCTTGCTCAAAGGACTACTCTTAGTACTTGTTCTTCAAATTGGTGCATGAGTGCTTTTGTATTGAAGCCCGAGGGAAGATGGTTTCAAGTGTAAGCTGGAGTGTAATGTAAAACATTTTAGAAGGGTTAGAAAGAGGAAAAAATAAAAAAGGATAAAATCAGGAGTTTCCTGATCAGAGATTAATTAAAAAAAAAAAAAAAAAGGATGGTTGTGGTCTAATATTCTAATCACCATGCTTGACTGACAGTCTGTGACTAATGGGGCGTGACACGTACATTGCTAAAGTTCAGGTCATATCAGGTTCCCAGAATTCACTGCAGCAAACATGGTTGCTGTGGACTACAACACTAATGCACAAGACTTCTGATTATAAACACCTGTTTGTCCTTACACACAAGCGCAAATTGTATCTATGTACTCAAAGCTACCACCCTGTGAAGTATAACCTCATGAAGTGTGCCATAACCTGTTGCTGCAATTATATTGTACATTAACTGTTACTTGTTTTTGCATGTTGCCCTTTCAAAATTTTTTATACATTGCCTGACCTTCTGCCTGCCCACAGTTCTGCACAATTATTTTTTGAAAAATGTTTTGCTTGTAGTTGTTAGGTGAACTCTCTTATCTCACGCCTTAATAAATGGATACAAATCGTGTTATGTAATGAAATGAAAAACAAACAACAAAAAAAACCCCAGAACTGTTTACAAGGTAACATTTTTATGTTCATTTTTACATTCGTGAGAGGAGTCTCCGGTGTCGGGGCAAGACGAAACTCCTTAGGACATAGGATGTATTCCTTCTGGATTTTCACCAATGACAAGCTGCCTTTTTCTTTTTTTGTCGTCATATTCAGTAGAGGACAAAAAAAAGAAGGATGTTAACAGCTGTAATAACATATACTACATGGACAAACGTTTATGGACTCATGTATAACAATCACGTGTTTCTTGATGGCTGGAGTCCAGGTTTCATTCCTCTTTGCTGTTATTATACATCCCTCTCTTTGGGAAGGCTGTCCACTAGACTTTGGAGTGTGGCTGTGGGGATTTGTGGTCATTCATTAACAAGAGCATTATTAAGGTCAGGCACTGATGTCAGGTGGGGACACCTGGGGCAGTTGGCATTCTAGTTCATCCCAAACTTATTCAGTGGGGCTTGAGCCTATTATTTCTAGTGAAGGAAAATTGTAACCCAACAGCAGACATTAAAATTTTACACAACTGTGCGCTTTCAACTTGGTGCCATCAACTTTGGGAAGATGCTACATATGGGTCTGATAGAAAGTGACCATAAAATTTTGTCCATATAGTGTAAGTGAAACATGTCTTGCAGATATTCTGCAATACTACATGGAACTTTATGGTAATTAATTGCTTTGGTATAAGAGGAAAAAAACACTTTTGGACATACTGATCTAGCAAAATAGACAAGGTTGTGATGCTAACAGCCCCCACACATTGCACATCAGCAGACCACTTTTTCACTGATTATTTCCTCATAATGAACATACAGAAGTGTTTATAATCCTTATGTACAGTATCATATTATAAAGCCTTTTTTGTCTTTGTATATTACTTTACAAAAGTGAGAAATTGGCTTAGGCCTATTATAGTCACATGTACAGTTTATCTGTTTTTATATTTCTGATGTGTGGACTGTGTGTGTGTGTTTAGATCCTGGGCATCCACATCAACAAGTGGAAGTTGGACTTCAAGCTGGGTGTGTACGTCCTGATCCTGTATGCTGTGTTCCTCTGCTTCTCCATCATGATCGAGTACAACGTATTCACCTTTGTCAACCTGCCCATGTGTCGGGAGGACCATTAGAACCCGTGCAATCCTCCACATCTTGCTAATGTTCATGTTCATCCTCTTGTCCCTCTTGTTATTCCTTTCTCAATACTCATCCAAACTAGCTCTTACTGTCTCTATTCTTTTAACAGCCACTGGTCTTCCACTAAAGAGTTAAAACCACCATTACCTCAAAGTGGACTGGGATGTTGTTCGTTATCTTGTAGTAAATCACAGATCTTCTCTCAATGGCAGCAGTTCACAAAGTGTTTGGTGTTTCTCTGGTGACCAGGAGCTTGCCTCGCCATAGCAGGCCAATGAAACATAAACACAAGCCCTCAATCATCATAAAGTTCTCTTCGTGATACAAGAGGAGAATCTTCTTGCTGGCAGCTCTCCTATTATTTTAATGATGAGAAAAAAAGAAAAGACATCTATGTGCAGAGTGGATCTGTCAAATACAGATTGTGTTGGCTTTGTCTGATATAAACTCACCTTTGTTTTTTATATTTTTCGTTATTTAATAATTTATTGACATTATTTAATTTATTTTTAAGGACCTCACTCATTGGAGTGTGACCTTAACAGAAGTGCATGTTTTCATATTTCGCAATACTATGTAAAAATTGTGTTTACTTTTTACTTTTGTCAAGGTTTTTCTTTTTTGTAATAAGAATCCAGACAGAGAACGAGAGTTAGAGAGAGCAACAAAGAGAAAGTGAGTAGAATAGCAGAAGCATAAGATTTGGACAAGATGAAAATGGTTCCTATGTATATAATCTAAGGAACTGCAGTAATGTGAAAATGCTTTTTTTTAAGTAAAAAGCATGATTAAATCTCCCTTTTTTTTTTTTTTTGCCGTCTGAAGAAATTTCTAAAATATTGTCATGTGACATCCGTGCATAATTGGCATGAGCATATTTGTTCAGTTTTGAGCAGGGAGTGGGTAATGTTTGGTTGGATCTTGACAATTAATTGTCTCCTAGTAGATAACGGCTTGCACTCCTGAAGCCTCGAAGTGGAGAATGATTGTCTTCTTTTAAGAACTTTCCTTGTAGATATTTGCACTTTAAAACAAATGTTCACATCCTCTCATCATTGTTCAATGCTTAGTTCTGTATGAGTGTAAAAAGGCATTAAAAAATGATGGGATGTTTAGAGGGTAGATGATATCCCTGGTTATGACTGAGCACATCCTCTCTCAGTTCCTAGTGCATGAGGGGGTGGTTCAGTGACCCAAACCAGCAGCAACGAACAAAAAACCCCTGATGACCCCTCCCACCTGCCTGTTTTCATCTTGCAACATAAACCCAAGCATCGTTTTCGAAAAGCATGTGTAATTTTTATGTGAGGGTTGCCATGACAATATGCAATCTCATCCTAAGCATCGCTTTCATGTCTTAGCATGGAGATCATGCATTGTGCTTTTCATCAGGAGGCTTGATTTAGCAGCTAATTAGGAATAAGAACGTTCCGGATGGAGGCACTATGCAAGGAGGACGGGCATTATGTTTCCCATCTTTTCCATTTGTAAATGACTTGAATCTGTGTCCCTCCACTTCTCCAACATGGGACATGGTGAAACTGTAAAACTTTTTGTTTTTGGAGTTGTGAGGCTGCTAACTATAACTAGGAGGAAGTGATGTCATTCACTGTTGTAATATTATTCGAATAAACTCCAACTTCCCAGAGACCCTGATTCTCTTGCTTCAGCACACTGGCAATTTTAATGTTTGTTTGAATGGCAGCTTGTACAAGGTTTCAGCTCACGGATGGAAAAATTTCTCTAGTGCCATTTTTGTTTTTTACACTTTACAGGTAATGATGCTGCCTAATCTCAGCTGTGGTGGACATTGACTTTTTTTTCTTTTTTTTTTTGTTTGGAAAGAAAATCTTTTCTTTCAAGAGTACACATTTGAGAACAAAGAATTTCATTCATTTTTGGAGACTGTAAATTAAAATGTATCATTTTGTTTTTGGTGTACTTGGATCTATAAGAGTCCATGGTCAGATGTCCTTTTGATGCTCTCGTGTACTGTTACGCACAAACATGCAATGTACTAACTCACAATTCATAACTATTTAATTTTTTCAATAAGTAGAATGTGTTGTGAGTGGGTATCAAAGATTGTGTACAAAGAAGCACACAAGACATTTCATGATTTTCATATGAATGAAGTATGTACAGTATATGGACTATGGATGGGAGTTAATTGGGGTTCGGTATAAATAAACGTGACCCTATGCACTGTGAGCTCAATGTGATGTGGGATTTGTGTCTATTATGAAAAAAGTAATAAAAGTATATATGGAGTTAATGTAAACTTAGATAACATTTAATGATAACTTCTGTTTAACTTCAATGAATGTATTGTCTTGTTATAATGGATGTATCCATTATGCATTTTACTGTAAAGCAATAACATTAAAAAACATTTACATGTCTCCTGTACATTTATTATACATCAACCCTTACAAGCTGGACATTATTCAGATTAAGTGATGCTGTTTGTACCTACGACAGAGTGTTGGAATGTGATATTTTAAAGGTCTCAACTTGTGATCTTACTGAGAGAACATCCTGTCTCTGAATGTGGTGCATGCTGGGATAGTGGACCTCTGTCTTTCTCTCAGGGTTTAGAGCTGAAATAGTGATTGGGCATTGGAAAGTCTTTTTCCTTCAGTTCAGATAAAGTGAGTGGTTCCTCCTGAGGGCCGAATCTATAATCAGGTCCTCGATCAGTACCCTACTGCTTTTCTTTCGGTTTTGAACCTGATTTCTGATTTCACCCAACCATTAAGGTTTTCAACGTTTTTTGCTCTGCCTCAGGTCTTGCTGATGCACAGTAATGGCTAAGATGGGGAAAAAATATCTTAACACTGTGGGTCAGTCTTGAAGTATTTTTATGCTACTTTTTAAAGGGGCCCATTCCCATCCCATGCATATTAAAATAAACATGAAATACATTGTTACCACATGTAAATAAAATGGAATTTCTTTCTGAAACCATTTGCTTTCTCCTTTAAGTAAGTGTCTATGATATTACTAAACGTTGCTATCTATTTTTATTTGTGGGGCCAGTGGTGTAGTGGTTGGGGTATTCAAGCAGTTTAGGGTTCCAATCCACATTAGACTCCCTCTGGACTAAGATCCCTCGGCGAGGTCTTAACCACAAGTATGTCTCTGTCCACCCAGAATGGGTACTAGCAAAAATACTTTGAAAGTTAGATGCAATGGAGGAGTAAAACTCCTAGCTGTTTCACGCGTCTCAGACCCTTCCACTTTCAACAAATCAATGCTGCACTACGATGTTACCATATCAACAATGACTCACATCATAAAAAAAAAAATCTATTTATATTTAATGTTCACCATACATGTCTATGATTTTTATAATATAATAATATAAATAAAGTTGTTGCCATGGAAAAGATTGAGCACATCAATATAAACCTGTGATTATCCCATAATTGGCCCCATTACTTTCAGAGCCACTATTCCCCAGAGCCTATGTTCCCCAGTACACGTTTCCCAGACCAAAGTAATGCATGCAATTCCCTTTGAATGAAAATATTAATTCAGGGAATCAAATAAATATGGAAATGGATATAGGACTTCAATTGTCTGCAGAGTCAATTAATTGGCTGTACCGCTCATAAAGGCCTTAGACCCAATCATATGAAGGTGGAGGTCCACAAACCAAAATGGCAGTGCTGTTCACATGTTCATAGTATATTTTCACTGCAAAACAGTATTATAAGAAATGTAAAATTTAATACTTAATATTTATTAAACTATTCAAACAAAATTAAAGCACTCTAATAAAGCAAAAAACTTATTAACTAAGTCTATATGAAGGTGTCAAGCTATAATTTTGAGCCTTAGAGCTCTAGATATTAAAATTATAATCGATTAGATTTTATAGGGGGGTTATATTTTATAGGTACCGGCACCTAGTCCTATATCTAGTATTAAAACTTTTTTATATACTATATTAAACACGCATGGGAAATTTGGCTTCTGAATTTAACCCATCCAAACTGAGCACAGACACTTGGAGAGCTGTTGGGGGTTAGGTGCCTTGTTCAAGGCCACTTAAGCCATGAAGGTGGAGAAAGGGAAGGTGCTGCTCACTCTCCACCACACATTTTATCTGCCGGTTGGGGAATCAAACCAGCAACCTTTTGGTCCCAAACTCGGGCCACGGCTGCCCCATTATTCAAGATATTGGATTAAATAAGATCAGATATTCGACTCTACCCTAAATACATTTAAAAATGCATATATTGCTTGTTGGAGATTAACAAGTAGCCACAGCTTGATCTAGATATAAATATTGCATGGTTTTGATTTATGTGATAGCCTTTAGGCAAAGATCAAATAATTACATATAATCTGCTGATTATGTACACCTTGGCAGCTGCTCACAAAAAATGCATTGATAAACCTAATAACAATATTAAAATAATGTACTGGGTACAGATATGTTCCCTTTTTGGAATGGTTGCCCCATTCTGAAATGGTTTAATATGTTGTATGACTGCTGCAATGTATTTTTCCCACTATTTGAAATGTTTGTCTCCATCTTTATTACTGGTAGTTGTCAGGTGTGCCATCTAATTGTTTGGTAATGAGGCTTGCCATGACAAGGAAATGACTGGAGGAGCCAGAGTGTGGCGCTTGGTGAGTGCATAATCTAGTTCTATGTTCCACTATTAAGAAGGCCAGAAGACAGCTTTAAGTGTATAAAGGTAGTCACCCTGAGCCTTTTCTTCTAACAAGCTGTTAGTTGTGTAAAATGTAACTGATGTAAGCTTGTTTAGTGTCTGCTAAGGCTGGCTTGCCTTTTAGCTGTGTGAGTCTGGGAGTTCAGTCCATGCATTTTGGTTTTTATTATTTTTGAGTAGGTAAGATCAATGATTTAGAAATGTCTGATTTTCTTTGTTGATTTGGCTTTAATGCACTCTGAAATACTTGTATTTAGGTCTTA
>JAQMYF010000002.1:15356080-15368327 GCA_030014195.1 Neosilurus mollespiculum | reverse complement strand
TATATATACACACACACACACACACACACACACACACACACACACACACAAAGTTTCTCTATATAATAGATCACTCAGATTACAAATATAATACATGTACATAAATTCTCTCTATATAACATGTCTACAGATAATGTACTAATGTAATTTAGAAAGAAGCTACATCATTACTGTTTGTATGCATAAACTTACAGTATCTGATGTAGAATTTACATGTACCACATGTAGTATTTTTACACTTAATTACACATACTGTATATAATACATGTACATCAGTATTCAGATAGTTATAGCTATTATAGTTATATTAAAAAAAAAATACATCTGCATTTTGACCTGTAACAGTTACAGGTCAAAATGCAGATGTATTTTTTTTAATATAACTATAATAGCTATAACTATCTGAATATTGATGTACATGTATCATATACAGTATGTGTAATTAAGTGTAAAAATATCTGTGGTTCTAATTACTGTATTGGTTCTAATACATATCAAAACATGGGTATTTGGAATGCTTCTTTCTGTGCACATGTAGCACACGTGTGTAGAAATTCTACAAAAATACTTAAACGCTACTTACACATGGAATGGTTTCCCGCATCCTGGTTTCTTTCAGTTTGTACAGTTTAACGCTGCACACGAAGGCATATTTAAAAGGTAACAGTAGACTATAAAACAACAAACTAAGAATTTTAAAAGTAAACAGGAGCTGCATCTATTGGAATCAGGCTTTTAGGACCACAGCAGGGAATGTTTTGGGTCTAGCAATATGGCTGCACGAGCATTGCCGGTGACTTGAGCCTCAGCAGCCCAGTCCGATATCCAGTTTTTTTAGATCAGTGGCCACCACTGCCCCTATAATAGCTACAGATCAGAACAAAAGAATCACTAGGATCACCTCAGAAAAACTCAGTGAAGTGTAACTAATTACCTTCTTCATTGCACACCAAGATAATTAACTTTCACCTGTGAGCAACTGTTATCATTCTGATTACATCAGCATAAAAACAGCTATTCCTAAGTGTGGCAAAGAACTGTGAAAAGATCTCAGTAATAAAGTTGTGGACAGGCACAAGTCAGGAAATGTATACAAAAAACAAATGCTTTATCCATCCCAAGCAGCACAGTAAAATCTATTCAAAAAGTGTTTGGTACTACTAGGAACCTTCATGGATCAGGCCATCCATCCAGACTGAATGGAAGAGTGAGGAGAAAAGCTGATCAGAGAAGCTTCTGAGGCCTATAGAAACTTTGAAGCAGTTTTTTTTTTTTAATTTCTGGCAAAGAATGTTCATTATGTAATAACAATATCACAAAATGCTCCTTAAAAGTGGCTTGTATGGGAGGGTTGCGAGAAAAAAATTGTCAAGGCGGGCCACCAAGTCTGAACTTAGCTTTGACAAAACACAGTGTAAAGAATCTGAGGCCAAATCGAAAAAGTGATATGGTCAGATGAGATCAAAATCGAAATATTTAGCCTTCCTGCCAAATTGTATGTCTGGCAGAAAGCCAATATAGCTTACCATGCAAAGAACACCACACCTACAGTAAAACATGGGGGTGGTAGCATTCTATTGTGGGAATGTTATTCTGCAGTAGGGACTGGGACACTTTTCATGATAGAAAAATATGTATTTTTATAAGACTGAACAAAAAAAAAAAGAAAAAGATTCTTATAATTATTTGGTGGCAGCACTTCTAAGCCCCAGTGTGACTTTGTTAGAAACAGTTTCTGCTCATTAATTCACCCATTGTTTACTGTCTTACTCACCTCTACTTCTGGCAAACCCATACAAGGTGGGAAAACTTTATACTTCAGAAGGCAGAGCATTACACCTTGTTATTGCTAGCAGGAGAGTCTCCACAGTGCTGTTTCGATGTGAGTAGGAAGGACTATGAATAAAGAATAAAGCCAGCAGCAGCTATTTTCTTGAATGCATTCACCTGTGAGGACGTAAATCAAGCTAAGCACCAGCTTAAAGAGCTAGCTTTGCAAGAAATAAGACACTACTTTACAATATCCATATTTCAGGCTGCTGTGGAAATGTCTGAGAAACTAAACATAGTTTTAGCAGGGAAAAAAATTTGCACACCTAATGTAGTTTAACTACACGTAAACTTCATTTGAATCACCCAGCTTATATACTTAAATAACTTTCACTGCTAGCCAACACAACACTTTTGGCTAACTGGGGAAGTCTTGGGGGTTTGTGAAACACAAAACCCCAGAAGCTTGTATCTTTCAGTAAACAAAAAATGTGGATTGATCTTTTCAAGTGTCGACTCCAGTCCTACATCTTGCCAACGCTTCTGGGTATTTCTGTGGTCCAGTTTTTCTTCCTAATTTGTTTTGCAGTGGTGATGGGTGATGACATTGCAACTTCTGCTCTGTCTGGCTGAGCATTTCCTATGTGAAAATCCATAAATCTATTTGGGATAAAATGATGGCATGCCAAACTGCTACAAGGCCCCACTTCCAGCAAAATCATTTATTTTTATCCTTTCCAAAAAATCTATTTCTTGCACAAGTGGTTTTTAATCACTGCTCTGATGGTCAAACCCATATAGAGTGCTGATAACTTCTGCACATTTGCACGCAAGGATATGGAAACAAAGACATACTGTATGTGTATGTGGATGTCAAACCAAAATACACATTAAATTGATTGTGGACATGAAATGCCAGCTCTTTTTTATCCTGCAGTATTACATGAAATTTGGGTGTAAATCAAAAGTTGACATTGATCAATGCTTTGTTGCGTGTGATTGTATTGAAGGGTATTTATATTTATCTGACGTTTCCTGGTAAAAAAAACAAAACAAAAAAAGCAGCAGGCCACCAAACAAAATGAACGGACCAGAACTTTTTTTGTTTGTTTTGGGTTTTTTTTTGTTTCAGCAGGGGTCACATACAATGTGTACTATTTTATCTCAGTGTTTTTAAAGGAAAATTTCAAGCTCCATAATTTCCTTATCCAAGAACGTAGTCAGACAGACAACTGTACTACAGATGTAATTTATTACACACTTTAAAATGCAATAGTGCTTGATGGTACCATTTGTACACAGTTTCATAAACATCAGAATGCATCTCTATGGACATTAATTTGGACCCAAAACTTCCTGGGTTAAATGTTTGAATGGCATGACAAACTATGGGTTGAAAAAGAAAAGGATTCCAGTTTCAAGACGGTCACTATGGGAATTTTATTTCTGTCTGTCTGTCTGTCTGTCTGTCTGTCTGTCTGTCTATCTATCTATCTATCTATCTATCTATTTATTTATTTTTTGATTGAGATGAAAATGACTTTATTATTGCAGACAAAAATGACAGACAAATTTTTGGCAGTGTAAGAAACCATTCGAGAGTATGGCTACTGTTATGGGGCTCATCAACAGTAAAAGCCACCAAAAAGAGGGTGGTATAGGATGATATAAAACATATGGGTCACTTATAATATAAACAAAAAACAAAGATATACCTTGACCTAACTTTGCCAAATGGTTTTGTTTATGCAGATTAATTAGTAATATAATTTGTCTTAAATTTTACTGGGGTCATCATGCACAGCGTGACATGTAATCATAGGCATGTTGCATTAAAAAGACTGTACAATCTTTAGTTACTAGCTAAAGGGCTACTTATTAGTCTCATATAATATAAAACTACAAAAAAAAGGATAAAAAATTAACACAGTATACATAATTTACTGACCAAAGCTGACATAACATGGCATGACAAAACATTAAAATTGAGGCGGAATTCAGTGCCAGGAATACAAGCGCTAATTTTAAGCACGGTAATGTCACTTATGCTATATTGTGCCGTTGATTCACGTATCTCAGAATCATGCTCACTAGTGGTTGAAACTAAGTGTGCATATATTTAAATGGTTTTATCGATGGCCCTGGAGAGGCAGGTTATTTACATGTAGATATATGGACAGCAGCTTCGGCTCCAAGGTTGTGATCATTTAGCGCAGTGACGGTAAGTGTGGAAGTGCAGCAAAGTGGAGGCAGGAGAAGAATGTCTACTCAGCATTGCTAACTACAGAGGGTGTCAACAACTGGCAAGATACAAAACGCTGCCTCACATTACGCACATGTGCTGAATTAATGGTGTTGAGATTGAATATATCAGGAGGTTATGAATGATGTATAAATCATTGAGGGCAAGAATAGAGCTTTTACCTCCCTGTAGAAAAGGCACAATTCATTTCCTGATGTACTGGCTTAGTGATTTACGAATGGCTTCCTTGCTGCGCAAGGCTAAGAAAGGTGAGCTCCTGCTGATATTGGTATAGATAATTTATTATTTTTGCAAGTTTGCCATTTGATTTCTTTTTGTTCTTTTAACTGGCAGAGTTTGTTCAGACGATGGTGACATTTGCTGTATTTAGCCCTCACTGATAGCTGCAGTGGGAGGAAAAACGACAGCCACATTTATTTATTTATTTTTGTTCACAGTTTCCTGTTATGGATTACTTAATATGAATATGAATATGTTATGTCTTTAGCTTTTAGCATGTCTTTCTCAGTCTCCCACTCATCCAAACACAGAGATTAAATATTTTTTATTAATATTTTTTTATTAAACACCCACCAACATAAAATGTATAAATGAAGCACACACTAGTACATAATAATAATAATAATAATAATAATAATAATAATAATAATAATAATAGTACTTGTATGCTTTTTACCAAATAACCTCTGTGAGTGCATTCACTGACTTTCAAGGCTTTTTGTGAGGGAATGTAAATAGATTATACATCACAATGATTTCATCAGATCAGGAATTTTTTGTCTCATTGTCTGTGCTGAGGTTGCCAAAGTCTGTCTTTTACTCTGTCATCAATATCCAATCCTCACACTGGCCCACACATTTTTGTATGCACAACAACAAACCTCAATCGCTGCAGCAGTTGAACACTCTAAACTACTAGTCAAAATTATCTCACTTACAAAACAAACAAACAAAAAACCCTAGGCATTCAAGAGCTTCCTGTCCGCTGTAAATCAAAAAATTATTTTCTTTCTACTTTCTTTCCACCCAAAGTCCTGATACATCGCAGGAGTCACTTTAAAGAGATGCTGATATCTAGTGAGTCAGGTACACAGCAAGGAATACATTGTTACAAAAGTCCCTCTCATAAATGTTCTTGAAAGAAAAACAATGTGAGCTAATGTCACTTAGCCATTACAGAGAAATTCTGGCAAAATATGGCAGCTCAGTCATTAGAAATCTGTTTTGCTGCACCTTGAAATTTTAGCCCGTTTATGTACAGTATATTTTTTCTTTTTTTTCCCTATTTCTACCAATGTCCCAGTTGAATAGCAGTCCAAATACTTAGAAATGATACAATAATACCACACATCCCCTCTTTCATGCATTCATCAAATGGTAGTACTGTGCCAGGTTGGAGCCTTGATGACTTGATTCTTGTTTACTTGGTCATGTGTCAATAATCTCCTGCACTGGTGTAGGTTCATGTGGAAGGCTTGTTGCATTTGGCAGAGCCTGTCCGTGTCCCACTGAGTTCTGCTGGATCTCCATTGGAATACCAGTTGCGTTTTCACGTGCCGGGAATTCTCGAGACTGTTTCCGATACTCCAGGAAGGTGCACACCTTGGTAGCTATTGCCACCACATTTTTGCCAACAAAGATGGTGGAGACCCGGCTATCCTGAAAGAGCACCATGTTAACACCACGAATGAGGATGGTGACCACGTTGATTGTAACCAAGCTGAGCATGGGGTATAGCATCATCTTCTGCGGTGACACATTTTCTCCTTGCACACTGATCTCACTTAATGACACACACGGTAGGATCAAAAGAAGGATGTAGCAGTAGAAGAACATCAGCCCTTCTGCCCAAATAGGCAAACCTGTTCGCTGGGGCTCCCAAAGATTTGCCTGGATATCAAGCAAGTCAAGCAGGTCCAAAGCAACCCAGAAGAGTCTCCCTCTCATATCCTCCTTCTTCCTAAATGTCCGAACATATTCCATGCTGTCAAGAGCCACCAGGACTAAATAGAGGCCTGGTACGCATATGGAGAGAAGTAAAGTCAGGGCCTTTCTTGCTACTGTCTCCAGACTTTTCCGGTCAGCCTTGCAGTTTTGGAACACAAAGTAGAGCTTGATCTCCAAAACAAAGATGTAGAGAAACCAGAGGATCATAGCGTAGCCTCGACGTGCCGTCCTTACCTCAGCTCCCACCCACACAGCTACATATCGGAGCACTATGAGGAAACATACGTCTCCGACTAGGACAATGATACAGACGCCAATCTTTCGTGGCCCCTGGTTTTGCTCCACCAGGTAGGCATCCATGAAGGCCATGCTGGTCATGATGACAATGGTGGTGAGACAGACGTGTCGTTTGTCTGGTGGTGGCAGCACCATGGCGAGGGCCACCACCACTACCGCTGACTCACTGCTATGTTGGTCCTTCTTCACACTAGCTATGGGTCGAAATGAGTCTCTTTTCAATTACTAAATACCTAGTTACTTTATGTAAAGAGCTCTCTTTTATTTTATGCAGAAGCTACTTTTTCCAGGTGTAATTATACTATTGTAAATTGAAAGGCTTTGTGTATTCACTTTCTAATCCTTGAGAGTAGCTTTGCAAGTCTGGGTTTTCTTCCTGCAATGTATTTCTGGTGTGAAAAAGTCAGTCCTGGAGATTACAGAATGTATTCCTTTTTTTTTTGTAAAAGATTCTTTGTTTCTTGAAGAAATGTAATAATTCCAGTATAAAAGCAGTATACAATTCAAGCCCAGGCTAGAGCTGAACTACTTTGCAATGGAAATGTGTGTCTGAAGAAGGAAAGTAAAGCCAAGCTCACAGCTTGGTTTTGGCAGGTGGTTCCTCTCTGGCCCACTAAACGTAAGAGCTATCCGCTCATTACTCACAGAGTGTTCATTGATTCTGCTTGACTTCTAAGACTGCCAGCTAACCACACCTCAGCATTTATTGACAAAATGCCATGATTTTTTTCCATGGCCAGAGTGTGTGCGCTGAGTGAGGGAAATCCTTTGCATGCATATGCCAGATATAGAGTGTGGGTCTTTTCAGGTTAGTGTGGGTAGAACGATAAGAAGATGTGCGTGTTTGCAAGAAAGATGTTCACTGGGTTCATCGAGTTATCGGACCACATGCAGGAAATATAGTGTAGCTCTTCAAAATGTAGATCCACTGAAATGACCCAGCAGTCTTTGAATGTCTGCATATATTAAGTCCAAAGACAGCATGTGAAGGATCAAGTAGCACGGAGCAATTGACTTGGTGGAGCAGCCATTCATCACCTAGATAGCAGGGCAGGACTTTGGAGGGCCAACGTTCATCCATGGCTCCCAGAAAAGGGAGGCTCTCTCACTTGTCTTCATCCTTCCTCCTCGCTTGATGTTGCCTGGAGGAGAGAGAGAAGGGGAAAGAAGAATGTCAGCAGAAATCTGATGATAACGTATAGCTCACTGCTCCACACTCAGACTGCATTAGAGCCAGTGTGTCAGATTTATTACAAGCTGTGTAATGAATGGAACAGCATGTTGTTGTCTGATTGCTGCTTATCAAATACAGCATGTCAGCTTTTGTATGGCTCATTGAGGCTTTTCTGGGCAGATGGTTTAGTTTAAAAAGGGAAACCAGGTATTAGCTAACTGATGCTAAATAATCTATTATGAATAAATAATATAGCAGGTAGTGGAACTAGTGGAATAGTATAACAAAAATCTGACTTATACAATACCCCATATCCTAAATTTGATCATATTTAGTTTGGTTGCCTTTTTCAGTTTTTAATGGGAGATAAAAGATTAATGCAACTAACTTGAAAGCAGGTATGTACATCATTTCACTTTGAATTCAAAACAAAATTATATTACAAAATTATAAACAAAATTATATTAAATTTCCGAATACCAAACTGAACTAGTCAGAGGAAGGGTGTAAAATAAGTTCAAATCCCAAGACTACTTGAGGACTACATTTTAAGCAAGGTTCTTAAACAAAACACATACATTTACATTCGGCACACATCCTTATCCAGAGCGACTTACATTTTTATCTCATTTATATCTCATCTCATCAATCCACTGAGCCATTTCTGTGTATGTTCTCCTTGTGTATGCATTGGGTTCCTCTAGGATTCCTCTAGTTTCCTCCAAAACATGACAAGTGGAATGGACACTTTAAATTGATCCCAGATGTCAATATGTGTACATGGTGCCCTGTGAAGGACTGATGTATCATCCAGAGGATATTCCTGCCTCAAGTGTTCCCAAGTGACATATTAAGCCTTAATTTCTAAGTCATATGAAAAAAATGTATAACTGTTCATTATTCATTCAGTCATTCATTCATTTTCTGAACCGCTTAATCCTAATTAGGGTCGCGGGGAGTCTGGCGCCCATTTTAGCTGTCTCTGGGCAAGGGCTATGTTCATTATATGGACATAAATATGTGGACACTAAACCATCCAATCCATTTCCCTATTGAAAATCCCAAATTCCAGATTAAGTCCAATCTTATTAAAGGCTTTCCACTAGATTTTAAAGCATGATCTTTAGAATTTTCCTTATAGCACCAGTGAGGTCATGGACAGTCATAGGACAAAAAAAGCCCTGAAGTCATTCAAATTGGTTGAGGTTCTGCTCAGACCAGTGGAGTTCGTACATACCAGCCTTGACAAACCCTGTCTTTATAAAGCTGACTTTCTGTAAAGCAGCACTGTAATACTGGAACACATATAATTCCAAGTGAAGGGAAATCTGAACGCTCCATTTTGGTTTACTGCTTCCAACTCTTTGGAGAAGAATCATATATGCATGTAATAGTCAGGTACTTTTGGGAAGTTAGTGAACAGATGGTAATGGTTTTAAAATAAATAAATACGTTAAACCCTGTATTTCCTACCCAAACCAAATACATGAACTTTTAGGTTTTTTTGCCTTTAAGCCAGAGTACTGCATCTCTGTCAAATATTTGAGTCACATCAAAAGAAAAATGAAAAACTCTTAAATAAAAAAGCTTTATTGGAGGCCTTCCAATTCACACTCCCACATGCTTAGAATTAAAGTGAGGTGTGTGCGGAATTAAATCACTGCAGTCTCAAGAGCACTGATGCATGCCAATACAGTGGCATTAATTATAGCCTGCTTTGCAGGTGGATGGGTAAATGTTCATGCATGACAGTTCTTTGAGAACCATACATTAAAATAGGCTTCCTGCATATTTTCATCACCAGACATGCCAGCAATTAAATTGTGGAATGGTATGAATTAGATTTTTTTTGTATGCTGTCAAGCCAAAATCAAGTCTGAATTACTGAAATATAATAAAACATTCTTTGCTAAGCCTTTTCCTTTCAAAGTTTTTTTTAAAGGGGTCTCAGTAAATGTTACAAAACCTAACCTATGCATATCAGGTATTATTTTATTCTTTAATGCTAATAGGAGGATAGTGTGTGTGTGTGTGTGTGTGTGTGTGTGGGTGTATGTGTATATATATATATATGACTATGTGTATATATGGGGACTGAGCTGCACCTTTCCTTTCTCCACCTTCATGGCTGAAGTGCCCACTGTAAAGAAAAGCAAAACCTTGATTTATGCTGCTTTTTATCTTCCTGTGCATATATAAAAAACTTGAACAACCAGTGACAAAACATGACAGCACTGAGGTTTTGTAAAAGCGAGTGGTAGCAGCAGCCAATGCAGATTGGCCTGTGTGACCCTTCAGAGCTTCATCACCAGATTGTTAAGTGAGGAGGGTCTAAATAATTTAAACACACGGGAGCAGATTTCACCACTAATCACCAGCAGTGGGAGTTGGGATTGTTTGTAATTTAGGACTTTTAATAATATTGTTTTAATAATTTAGAACTCGTCTGCTCTCCTTTGACATTGCACAGGTTTAGGACTTTCTTTAAGCACTAGATTACTTTGTGAATTATTCAGAAAATATAAATGGTTTAACATTGCTTCTTCAGATGCATATCAGCAGTGATTAACAGACTGGGTTACAATCTGCCCTGTAAAAATCCCTATTTCACTTCAATTCATGTACCTCATTGCCATCTCACCCTCAGCAAGCAGGATGCCAACAGGCTCTTCTCTGATGACTGATTGAAAGGTGAGAAAGGCTCCAGGATAAGACTTGATTTCAACAACTACCCTAAAGCACTGCTGTAAGCAACTGGCACCAGTCCTTCCAGATATTTGATCAAATTTTCGGGCCTCAAAGGACAAATATTTCAAGCTTACAAAAACTGTGTATTTCATGGGCACCATTATATCCAGGGACCTCAGCATAAGTAAACCTTGCTTACCTTCTGCAATTTCTTACAAGTTCCACTAGATTTTAAAGCATGATCTTTAGAATTTTCCTTATAGCACCAGTGAGGTCTTGGACAGTCATAGGGCAAAAAAAAAGCCCTAGTTGGCCCTTTCATGGCCACCATTATATCTAGGGACCTCAGCATAAGTAAACCTTGCTTACCTTGTGCAGTTTCTTACAAGTAACTGTGTATGAATGCTCTTTATTTGTTTCATATGATAACCTTGCCCCTTTATATCTCAGTGAGCTGTTAACCCCTAACTCCCCCTCTCACACTCTAATGTCTTTTAGCAGTGATCTATTCACTGTCCCATGCACCAGACTTGCCTCATTTGGACGCAGGTGCTTCAGTGTCATTGTCCCAAAACTCTGGAATTCTCTTCATCGGTACGATTCATCCCCTATGTGACTGCTCTTCTTTTTCTACTTTTAAGTCTCAATTAAAGACTCTTCTCTTCTGTGAATTTTTCTCTTCCTCCTCTATTGCTTAGTCTGGTTTATCTCCTTGAGTTGCTTTTTACTACGTAAAGCAACCTTGGGCTTGAGAAACGCACTGTCATGAAGCGAATGGGGCTGGAGAGTGAGAGAATGCATTTGCAGATGAAAGAGTTTATTAAAAAGAGGAATGCAGACAGAAATGATCCAGAAGGAAACACAGAACTGGACATAAACAGAAAACAAAAAGTAAGAAAGAGCAATACTTCACAAAATGCTTAACCAAACAAATTCTTTAGTTAATGCCATTACTATGGTTTGCATTAGTCTTTTTATGCATAAATTTACATTCTGGACATGAGTGGACTACAAACACTTTTTGGAAATTATTCACTCAGATACCGATTTGTCGAACCACTTACTCCTACTGTTAGGGTCATGAGGAGGCTGGACATTGTGCAAAGGTGAGGTACACCCTGAATAGCTCGCTCAAATATACTTTCCAACACACACATACACACACACACACACAAAACCATTCACACTTACACCTAGGGGCAATTTGGAACAGCCAAATAGCTTAATGTGCATGTCTTTGTACTGAGAGAGAAAACTGGAGTACCCAAAGTAAACCCACACAAGCACGGGAAGAACATGTAAACTCCCCACAGAAATGCTCGAGCCGTGTCTGGGGCTCAAACCCTTGACCTTCTTGCTGTGAGGTGGACATGCTAACCACTACATCACCGTGCTGCCTGGAAATTATTTCATTTTCATGAATAACTTTACATAAAATGTCCTGTGTAAATGTTCCTATGAAGTTTTTTAACCTAACTTATTCAGTGAGAACTGCAGTCCATAACAAGGCCGTCATATTGTTCTTGGAAGCTAGTGAAACACCCCTTGTAGATGACCTATGCTCAGGCCTTGAGTTAGGACAGGAAACTCCAAGTGAGCACAGATGATTTTCTTTCTGTGGCAGTTGAAGTAATACACCAAGATTCTGATTAACTGGTTCTACACAGTGATACATTTATCCTCACCCTATCAACAACTGTATGGTGTGGCACCTTATCAGGACAGCCAAAATTGTTATTGATACAGTTATTGAATGAAATCCATTATCTCTTCAGGACATCTATGGCCACAGGGACAGGAAACCTGCTAGCAAGATTATACTGTAGATGACCCCTTAAACTTGCATCGCCCTTTTCACGTCCCTCTGAAGAAGTCTCCGAGTAATTGCGGCTAGAAAAAGGCGTGTACCATTGCACAGCCCTAATGTATTATACATCAGGCATGTATACATATTCCACAGTTTACACTATACTGATGACACATTATTATGAAATATAAATAAATATAATATAATAAAATATAAGCGGCATGGTGGTGTAGTGGTTAGCACGTCCGCCTCACAGCAAGAAGGTCCTGGGTTCGATTCCCAGCTCGGGCGTTTCTGTGTG
>JAQMYF010000002.1:15325385-15341088 GCA_030014195.1 Neosilurus mollespiculum | reverse complement strand
AAACTCCACACAGAAACGCCCGAGCTGGGAATCGAACCCAGGACCTTCTTGCTGTGAGGTGGACGTGCTAACCACTGTGCCACTGTGCCACCGTGCCGCCCGGAAACATATGAAAATCATTAAACATATGAATCATAAATAGAAAAAAAAAGCAGTTTCTGTGAAAATGTGTGAAACATCAAATTTGAACAGCATGTATAAGACTGTGTGTATAAATTTCACATACACATCATATGAGTATTAAGATATAAAGGGTAAAGATGGAACAAAAAACCCCAAAGGGATTGTTTTGAATGTTTATCAGCGGTTTCGATAAAAAAATGAATGAAATGCTGTATAGGCGGGTGACCAAATGCTTTCAGTGCTGTACAACAGTTACACAAATTATTTGCATGGTGGTATTGTTTGTAGGTGGCAGCTAAACAAAATTAATAGAATAGCAGTGCACAAAATAATGTAGTAGAATAGAGAGCTGAGAAGACTTTGGCTGAAATTAAAATGTCAACGTAATGTAGGCGTATGTGTCAGATATTTATCACAAATGTAATACCAGCCTCAATTTATAACCTGACATTTTTCTCTTGTGGCTTGGGAAAGGTGCATTGAGTCACCCAGCTTCATTTTCTCTGCACATTCACTGCCTTAAAGAAACGCCCGAAGAGTTGTCTCTTCCGAGAGGATGGAATGCAGAAACACCCTCAGCACTCTGTGCACTATTTTGGCATGCAGGTGAAGGCTTTTCAGCTTGTCAGATTGTATCACTTGAATCGATTGAATTATCAAATTTCATTCCTCCCCTCTTCCTCAGAGGCTTTTTTGTACCTCTACAACATGTCACTAGTCCACAGCAAAACCCCCTTCATTTTATATTACCTGAAGTGTCTCTTAACATGCCATGCTAAAGTAAATAAATTGTAAAATAAAGCCAGTAAAAATTTATAAATTATTAATTAATTCATTCATTTTCTAAGCAGCCTAATCCTAATAAGGGTTGTGGAGAGGCTGGTGCACCTTGAAAAGCTCTCCAGATCATTGCAGGGCCAACACACATACAACCATTCACACTCACTCTCACACAGAACAGCCAATTAGCCTACTGTGCATGTTTTTGGACTGTGGGAGGAAACCGGAGTACTCGGAATAAACCCACACAAGCATGGGGAGAACATGCAAACTCCACACAGAAACGCCCAGGACCGGGAATTGAACCCAGGCCTTCTTGCTCTGAGGGGGACGTGCTAGCCACTGCGCCACCATATATAAATTAAACAAAGTAAAAAAAAGATTTAATTAATTAAAAAAAAAATCTAAAATCTTTATAATGTGTGTATAGTCCTGTATACTGTCTGCCACTGAAACCAATAGATCTTTATTCTGACTCCTGAATGACATAGCAAAACAGCTTTTGCCCTGTAGTCTGGAAATCGCAAGTTTGAATCTCAACAATGCTACAGACATCAGTGGCCAGGAGCCATGAAAGCAAAACTTGCCCTGCTTTCTGGGATTTATCTATCTTGGTATCTGCAAGCATGTGTTATTGTCAAACAGGATGCCAGTATACTTGTAGATATCATGAAAACACAGTAGATATAAAAAGCCTAAGCTCCCCTGTTACAAAGGCCGGGTTTTGTGATATTAAAATATGAGACCAAGATAAAAAAAATCTGAATTGTTTCCACCTTTAATGTGGCCTATAATCTAAACAATTCAGCTGAAAAATAAGCAAATCTTTTAGGGGAAAAATCAACTACCGACACAGGTGAAAATATAAACTCTTGGTGGAGGTCTTCATCTTCTTCCAGTTAATCCGGGGTTGGGTTGGGTGACGTAGAGGGAATTATGAACATTTCCAAATACCTTTCAAATTTGGCCCAAATTTTTAAGGCATTTGTAATGGCCCAGCCAGAGTCCAGACCTGGATCCAATTGAAAATCTGTGGGGTGACCTGAAGAAGGCTGTGTACAGGAGATATCCTAGCAATCTGACAGATTTAGGGAGCTTTTGCAAGGAAGAGTGGGCAAAGATGGCCAAATCAAGACCATGGTGCCATGGTGATAGACTTTTGCCCTTCTGTGTGGAGTTTACATGTTCTCCCCATGTTTGTGTGGATTTCCTCTGGGTACTCTGGTTTCCTCCCACAGTCCAAAGACATGCACAGTAGGCTAAGTGGCAGTTTCAAATTGCCCTTAGGTGTGATCTATCTATCAGCATGCTGAAAGAAAAATCAACTGACATAATTTTTGTATTCATTAGAGGGAAAGAATAACTCTGAGAGAGGCTGCAACAAAACTGTATTAAATATTATTTAAGGAATTTTAAACTTCAAATGAAAACAATGTCTCATAACTGATGGATTTTGTAAAAAAAACAAAAAAAAACAGGTAATAAACGAACTCAAATTTACTACGAATTTACTTACGATTATGTAATAAAAAGTATGTATTCTTGACATCCCACTCTTTAATTTCATATAGTGAAAGATAATCAAAAATCAGGTCTTATTAATGTTGGGTTTTAGATGATATTCAGAAATAAATGTTATAAAAACATTTAAACATTTAAATTGGGGAACAAATCAATATGCCACCTGTCCAGCATAATACAGATTAAGTAAGAAATTTGACATACTGAGATATTGATATATTTGGAAAGAGAATTTAATATCCTTTAAAATGCGGTATAGTACATGATTATAGCATGAAAGTTACATCAGTTTGTATGTCGCTAATCAGGAAATGCTACTTTTGAGAAAACAGCAATTACAGTTACAGAACCAGTTTCTTAATGTCCGCATTTGAAACTCCATAACATCCAGAAACTAAATGAGACTGCTCTCGACCAATCAGCGCCATCATACTAGCATCTTCCTAGCAATAGATGAGTTCTATTTACACTGAGTCATGTCTGTTTTGTGGCTTCTCATTTGTTTATCACTGTATGATTCAGGGAATCTGTCTGGGAATCCATAAGTTTGTAAAGTATTCTGGTATTAAATATGGATACAGGGAAATACCCTGAGCAATCCCAAAAGCCGAATCGGCAAAATAAGTGGATATTTCCATTGTTTTACAACAACTTAGACATGAACGCCTTTCCTAAACAAGCATTTTAGCCAGGATAGATTGTGTCTATGGATATTTGAACTTGGTCATGGTGAAGATTATGCTTTGAAGGATGTATTTTTTGTATTTTCATCCAGGTATGCCATTTTCAACTTTGACTTACTCCAAACACTACCTTGCGACTTATGCTGAAGCAGGTAACATTTTACTGTAGGTAGAAAAAAACCCATTAATTAAACAGACTTATTTGTTGTAGTGCAGTACTTTATGTAGTATACTATTACAATAGAAATATTTAAGCACTGCCTAAAAGCAGATCTCCAAAAATGTTTGCATGTGTACAGCTGGCTGTGTGGGTACCTGAGTGTGGACGCAGTAACAAAATCAAGCTGATGGCTTTACGACATTTGCATAAGTGTGGAGCTCAGGAGCCCTGCTATTATTGTTTGCTTTCTGAACCTGTTTAGAGTTTAATATATCTTTTATTTTCCTGAAGACTACTTTAGCACCGAACTTTGGGGAAAAAACAAACAAACAAACAAACAAAAAAACAACTACAACAACAAAATCGTTCATATCATCTGCACACTTTCATCCATTTTGTGCAGTCAGCTTTATTTTAGTGCTTTCTTAATACAAATAAATAAAATATATATTAAATTGGAAGGTAGGCTGAAAAATTCATAGTAATCCATCTTACCATCAGGATGAGAGCTTCTATGCCAAGGGGATCCAAGCACTGCAACACTGATGGAAGAAGTATGTAGACTGCAGTCAGACTATTTCAAATTTGACCATTGCATCATGGTCAGGCTATAAACTTTTCAGCCTACCCTCCTACCGATTATCTGTATTGGTCAAATGATTCATCAAATGATGCCCTACCACTGTATATGATCATACAAAAATGTATTAGCTCAAACTTATGACTGCTATTTGTGGTGTCAGGTTTAAAAGAGGCATGTTGCCTATAAGTCCTCTTCAATGAGCTTTTAATGATACGAGTAGGCTACAGTGTGTAATCCCCTCGCATTTAAATGCATACAGCGCAAAAATGGAGAATCAAGAGAGACAACAATGGCTGCATTATGCAGGACAGCCAAACGCTTTCTGCGAAGATGTTTTGTTGAGGATGCAAACACAACATGTTTTATTTATTAATGAACTCATTTATTCTCATCTGTCAAGTATTTGACCAATAAAAATGACTACATTCCCATGGTAAATTAAGAATATGAATAATTTTGATGTGGTTTGTTCCCCCAAAACCCAGAGATTATATCATGGTGTTCAGCAGCTGATGGCACAGATGGTGTTTTTTAAACAGAGTTTAACAGAAAAAGGCCACTGGATTTGCTCTTTAACTGAGTTTTAATCATGTGAATATTTTTCTTGAAAATTGGCCAACTGAGTCGGTCGAAAGTAAGTTAAAAGCTTCAAAAGTCTATCTAACTATATACACAATATTTTCAAAAGTACGTGAACACCTGTCCATATGATCGTATATGCTTTTACCTCTTGGCCATACTTGGCCGAGGGAGTATAGCCGTTGCCTTCGGTGTCTGTCTGTCTGGCTGGCTGGCTGCCTGCCTGTCTGTCCATCTGTGGGTACATTGTGGTAGCACTACAGCCTCTAATAATTGACCAATAGTTCTGAAACTTGGTTACTACATTACTACTTTGCTGCTTCCAGACACCTATATAAAATGAACTATATGTGTTAATTAGTCCAGTAATTCTAACACTTTAATTAATTGCTATTAATAGTAAAGTTTGCATTGTGTGCATTAGCAGTGTGCACTCACTGTGCTCCTGTCATGTTTGCATTGTGTTTCATCCAGATATGCTCCTTCAACAGTGTGCACTCACTATGTGCTCCTCTTGTATATATGTATTTGCATTACTTTCAGTAACGAGATTAAGCACACAAGAGTAAGATACACCATCGGCCGAGGGTTTCACGTGGTCACACGGGTATGTTTATACATCCTATTGCGGATTTAGTCCCCATATGCCGCCATACTGCCCTCCACTCATCTGGGAAGGCTTTCCACTAGATTTTGGAGCCTAGCTGTAGGGATTTTTGATCATTCATTCACAAGAACATTAGTTAAGTTAGGCATTACTCTTTGGTGAGGAGGTTTTGGAGCACAATCTGAGTGTTTCTAATAATCCCAAAGGTGTTCATAGGAGTTGAGCTCAGGGTTCTGAGCAGGACACACAAGCTTTACTACTTCAACTTTGGCAAACTATGTCTTCATGGAGCTTGTTTATATAATCAAGTGTCTTCAAAATTGTGGCCTAAGTGTGTGGAAGAACTGCATATAGGTGTGAAGGTTCTGGGGGTCAATCTATCCATCTATCTGTCTATTTGTCTATCTATTTTTTTTCTGTACGAATATAATTGGTGTTTTAGTCATAAATATGGCAGCGTAACTATACAGCGATGTCACATGAAACAGATCAATAGTCTCACCATTTTATTTAGCTATTTTTACATCTAACTAATTTACAGTACAGTATAATACTGTAATCCGCTTGTGTTCCCTTATGTCTGTGCAAAAATAGTTCAAAAATAGTGTTTCAGTCTATCACTCATTAGATATTAATTACTGTATTTTAATAATAGAGTCACATCTAAAAAAATCCTTGCCTATTAAGATGAGTCATATATGCTACATCCAATATTTATTACTTTTTTCTGATATAGACTTTTGAAATTGCACTTACAAAATTAGTAACACTCAGAAAAAAGTCCTCCTTCCTGATCCAAGGTGTATGTGACTAATGCGAATATGGCACTTTCATCTCCAGATGAAAGGTCATATTAATACATTTCTCACAGCACTACAGGAAGTGGAAGTGAGGACAAAATGTGCTGCATCTCAAAGTAACTTGAGAGTTTCTCTACTCCCTGAAGACGATACCTGCAAGAGTTGATAATGAGACAGAGCTGGCCCTAACACACACACACACACACACACACACACTGCAAGTAATGACTGCCTGAAATCTGACACACTTATTATAACTTTTTCCTTTATTTTAAAGCCAACAAGCATGTACAAATATGATGTGTGATATTGATGACTCAGGACTTTTCCCTACAAATTGTCTTATGATGCTTGATTATGTTTTATATATATATTTATATATTTTATATAAAATACATTTTAGATGAATAACTATTAGCCATGTAATGAGTAACACTTAAAATGTTTGTGTGTGTTTCCATATTAGTTTAAAACACTGACAAAATAAGGTCACAGTGGGATAGATTTGAAACGTATTATTATTATTATTATTATTATTATTATTATTATTATTATTATTATTATTAATAATATTATTATCACTAAACATCAATTTAGTGCTTTCAAGTATTATGACTTGACAGTCTGTGTGTATAGTCTGTATCTGCTGAAGTGGGTTTCTCTTTTCATCCCATCTCTATACACATGAACAGTCAAAGAAAATAATGATGTTCCTTTGGGAATGTGGTACACAACACATCAAGACTACAAAATACTGTATTTGATGATGTGAAGCAATTCAACTAGCATCCCTGGGGGCATCTGTGGCCTAGTGGTTAGAGAAGCGGGTTTGGGACCAAAAGGTCGCTGGTTCGATTTCCGAACCAGCAGGAAATTTATAGTGGCAGTGGGGGGAGTGACCAGCACCTTCCAGTTCCTCCACCCTCACTTGAACAAGGTACCTAACCCCCAACAGCTCTCTGGGTCCTGCAATGTGGCTGCCCACTGCTCCGAGTGTGTGTGCTCACTGTTTACTTGTATTTCAAAAAAAAGTTTCAAAAAAGGAGTTTTAGATTCACATAAGTGTTACGGTGGTATCACATTGTGAATTGCAAGTTGTATTCTATTGTGATGAACTTATATTGTGTACAAAAAACTATATTAATAATCTTCATTAATACTGCAGGTATTGTGTACAGGATGGTGTAGTGGTGAGCATGTCCGCCTCACTCCAAGAAGGTTATGGGCTCGAGTCCCGGGCCCGGCAAGGGCGTTTTGCATGTTTTCCGCATGCTTGTGTGAGTTTCCTCTGTGTACACCCGTTTCCTTCCACAGTCCAAAGACATGCATATTAGGTTAACTGGCTGTTCCAAATTGCCTCTAGGTGTGAGTGTGAATGGTTGTGTGTTGGCCCTGTGATGGCCTGGCGAGCTGTTCAGGGTGCACCTCATTTTTGCCCAGTGTGGGCAGAGATAGGCTGCAGCCTCCCCATGACCTTAATAGGATTAAGCGGTTCGGCAAATGAGTGAGTGAGTGTCCAAAGACATGCACATTAGTCTATTTGGCTGTTCCAAATTGCTCATAAGTGTGAGTGGTTGTGTGTGTGTGTAGGCCCTGCAAAGGTGTACCGTGCCTTTGCCCAGAGTCATTTGAGATACCCCAATAGGATCGATACCCCAATAGGATCAAGTGCTGGATGGATGAATATTGCATAACTACTATTTAACAGATTGAGTAAACAATACATTAATACTTAATGGATATTTATACCTTACATGATTCAGCCTGTCAGTGTATACGATTTATTATTTCTTGGTGAGCTAAGACTTAATGCATGCATTAATTTATCTATGCAAGCTTTATCTAAGTATTATTATATTACATAAGAGTGGTCAACAGACAACGATTTATTGATGCACTTCTATGTACCATACTTAACCCAGCTACTTGTACTAAAGCTGTTTTCCATCGAATGTTAATTTAACAGATTATTTTTCATAGCAAACAGATGCAATTCTAGAAGTTTCTCACTCATTAGCAAAGTAAAATTCATTCTGTGGTTTTAGGGTTAAAACCTTACTACTTCACTACTCATACAGTAAAGGAGGAAATTAGCTAACAGATCATTAAGTGATCAAACCAGATAATATAGCCATACTATATAGCTAATCCAAAATATTTACATACGATTTCTTATAAACTATCTGTATCTGTAAATGTCATTTACAGCCACCCAGAACAGGAAACAGAGTACATTCATTAACAGATGTGCGATCCTACTTCACAAGCCAACCTCAACACCAGCGATTAGCTTAAATTAATGTGAAATGAGTGATACAGAGGATGTTGGTGATGTCGGAGAGTACCGAGCTGTTGAACATTTTCGAATGGTTTGCCAGCCTCCCACCAGTTCTAATAAATAAGTAATATCAAAATAATATCAAACTTCAAACATTCAATATATGAAAGTCATAGCGTATTCTGTTGCAGGGTTCCCTGAGGTGCTGTGTGCAAGCAAATGGTTTTGGATGAGAAGGGACAGACAAGAAAAATGTCACTGAAATTAAACAAGCAAAGCAGCTACTGAAGATAAATGCATGGGATGATGACATATGGATGATTGTGACTTGATGGAAATGAAGAGTGGTGGATCAGTGGGCAATGGTTCTGGGTTACTGATCAAAATGTTTGAGGATCAAGCCCCCTTATGCCAAGCTGCCACTGTTGGGCCTTTGAGCGAGGCCTTTAACCTGTTTTGGGTGCTCCAGAGGCGCTGTATCATGGCTGACCCTCTGCTCTGACCCTAGCCTCCTAATAAGCTGGGATATGTAAATACAAAAAAAAGATCACTGTGCAGTAATGCATATATGAGTTGCTGGATGGTGACAGCCAGTAAGAATAATGAAACCAAATATTATTCTCTTTGGGCTGTTAGTCTTTCTGTTGTTGCATCGCAGTAAGTGTGGAGTAAATGTAAGACAAGAACGGAAGCCAAACCTCATACACGCCGTCAATGAACCATTCCATGTTGAGCTCCCTTATGCCAGACGGACAAGTTCAGCTTGATATTGTACTGCTGCATGATTGTGTGAGTGTAACAGTGTGTTTAGTAAAGGACTGAGATTTTTGCTTCAGCGCTTGCTGAAATGTGACAAAAGTATTTTAGGTGTACTTGAGGCTGCTTGTCTTGTTTGGTTATATTACAGGACCAGAGGAGATATTACCTGCAAATAAATATAACACAGATCACCTTTTTACAATGTTTAATAGCCCTAGAATAGTGGATATAACGTGTTTATGATGTCCAGGACTAAGCACCCTCACACTTTTGTTAAAAAAAAAAAAGACCTAAAAGTAAGGCTTACATTTTTGCACCCATGCTAATGTTTCTTTTGTTAGTAATTAGCTGAAAGCTGATTATTTATATTTAATACTGTGGAAAAAAGAATCCTGGTACCAAGAGCAATCTTAAGTAACCATACACAAAATGGCATGAAATACAACCCCAATTCCCCCCCCAAAATTGGGACGCTGTGTAAAACATAATGCAATGATTTGCACAGCTTTTAAACCCACATTTAATTTACAGTAGGATATAGAAAATATATCAAATTGAGAATGTATTAGAGGTTTTACTATTTCATGGAAATATTAACATTTTGAACTTGAAGTCAGCAACATGCCTTAAAAAAGCTGGGTCTATGTAACTACCCACTATTAACTCTCGTTACGTATCGGCCCCTAGCTCCGATTGCTACATCAGTGTCACTACAGTGAGAAGTTCCCGGGGTGCTGAATGGTGGCGTAGTGGTTAGCACGTCCGCGTCACAGAAAGTGGTTGGTTCGATTCTGGGGCTCGGATGTGTTTGTGTGGACTTGGCATGGGCTTCCCGTGCTTGCATGGGTTTCCTCCGACAATGCAAAGACATGCATGTTAGGCTTATTTGGCTGTTCCAAATTGCCCCTATGTCTGAGTTTGAGTAGTTGTATGTGTGTTGCCCTGTGATAGTCTGGCAAGCTGTTGAGAGTGTACCCCACCTTCGTACAGTGTCAGCCGAGATAGGCTGCAGCCTCCCCGTGACTCTAATAGGATTAAGCATCATGGCAAATGAGTGACGAGAGTAAGAGAGAGAAATTCCACGTTGCTGTTGTTTGCTTTCATGTGCATGTGTGCTGGTATTTGTTTATGGTCTATACTCCTTGCATGCGTTCCCTATTGTGTTGTTATCGCATTCACCTGTTTCTCTTTGACCCCAATTAGTTTGACTATTTATACCTTGCCCTCAAGTCTGTCTATGCATGAAAGCAAATGAAGAGGAATCTGGATGTGTGTGCTGTGATTCAGAATTCACAAATTTATTTTTCGAGAATTATCTCTTTGATAACTGAAGAACTTTTAGGTATTTTAGTGCAGTTTATAGTGTTTATTGAATGTTAAAACATTTAGTCTGAAAAAGGAAGGAATTTTGTAGGGACAAACAAACCCTGTCAAAGCCTTTATTATGATGAAATTATTATAATTTTTTTATTTGATGTCCTACTGAGAGAAGAATAAGCTACAAACCTATGTCATACAAAAAGGTAGAAATTAATTAATTTCTTTACTGTGAACCTGGCAGAATTATTCATTCATTCATTTTCTGAACCACTTAATCCTAATTAGGGCCGCGGGGAGGCTGGCTCCCATATCAGCCGACTCTGGGTGAGGGCAGAGTACACTCTGGACAGCTCACCAGGCCATCGCAGGGCAGAAACACGCTGGCGGCTTTCCAGCCTACCCCAGCAGAGTTAAAAAATATATATTATGATACTATTATGATGCTAATTTTTGGTCATATTGGAAGGGCTAATACAATGTTTTTGTTAACCCCCAACCACTGCATCACGTGATTACACACTATTCCTCTATGGGGGTATAAAATTTTTTCCAGCTAACAAAATGATAATATTAGCAAACCAAGACATCCCCCCACATACACACACGTACACACATACACACCATTATCCCATGCTGCTAACAATCACATTGATTTGTGAAATTTGCCCAAAAGGTCTGATGTGTTCCTCAACCTGTAACCATGACATTACATTTAAAGGGCCCTTATACACATACAGTCACCAATATAACACAAAGGTTTTTAATTCCATACAGAACAGTCACTGCGAGTGTGGCGTAAACAGCAGCTGAGTTTAGTGGCGTCTTATTCTGAATAGCGTTTTCAATGATTCTTGCTTCGCCAGACGCCTACGCCGTCGTGCTGCTTTTGTTTTTGATAATTACCAAAAGCGTCAGTCATGAATTAGTCTGTTCATTTCCGTTCACACTTCTACGCCAGTGGCACACAAAACAAGCTGTCAACGTTTCAGTCACTGTCAAGGCTAGCGCCAATCGCTGCCATACATCAATCCGAGGTCACTGATAAACCCTGACAGTTGACGTGTTCTTTCATCACTTTGATTTGTCAGAAATTATTAGTGTTTGGATGTAATGTGTTTGAAGGACCCATGATGTAAGGAATTTTTTTTGGTTCTTAACAACAAATGAGGATCTATGCTTCTATACTCTTTTATTGAGCCTCAACACAAAGTGTACAAGGGGCCTCTTTAATTTGGTCAAATGCTTGTAAAAAGGCCAAGTTATTTTGCTTTTCAAGAATTTATGGCCTGGTTGTAATCTAGTGCAATTTTAACAAAGACGAATCCCTGATTTGCTTTTAAGTGCATCTTAAAAAATCTACTGATGTTTTAAAGGACACTTAATCTGCAGACTATGCTGATCAGTGAATCCGATCTCTCTATACACTCACACACATTTACAATTTTTTTTTCACACGCACAGGGGTGTGTCAAAACATGGTTACAATGGGTGTATCTTTTTCAAGGTATCAATACCATAGCAGTAACATTTGGTTTAAACCTGTCTTCATCAGGACTCTTCATGAATCACTCTTATTTGTGACTAATCGTGAACAACGTGTCACTATTTAAAACATATTCATCTAGTAAATGAACTCGTAAGGGGACTGTATTTAACAATCATTCCTCACAGGCCTTTTTCCTATATAGTGGTTTTCCACCCCAGGACGCATTTTATCTTTATGATTATGTTATAGTAATGCTTGTTGGGGGTCCTTCAGGGCAAAAATTATTATAGCTGCCTGGATGGGATAAATTCACATGGGATCCATGGGTAATTTCCTATTTTTACAGGTGCTCTTCTGTGATTTTATTTGCGTCCTGCTCAGAGAAAATTACAAGCTGAATTGCCTCTTTTTCACCAAACTGAATGTTTTAGCTACATCGGGATACAGGTGTCAATTATTTTCTATGCAATAACATGTCGCATTAAGATGGAAAAAAAAAAGATGTGAGACTGTTGTTGCTTGCTTTTTGTCTTGTAGAATGAAAATAAAGGCGGTACGGTGGTGTAGTGGTTAGCACCTTTGTATTTCTCACAGCAAGAAGGTCCTGGGTTTAAGTCCCAGGCTCAGGCGTTTCTGTGGTTTCTGCTGGGTACGGCTAAGTGCCTGTTCCAAAGTGCCCCAGGTGTGAGTGTGAATGGTTGCGTGTGTTGGCCCTGTGATTGTCTGGCGAGCTATTCAGGGTGTACCGTGCCTTCGCCCAGTGTCAGCTGTGATAAGCTCCAGCCTTCCTGTGACCCTTATAGACCCTTATAGGATTAAGCAGTTCAGCAAATGAGTGAGTAATGAGATGAGTGAGTTAGCATGCAAATGACTTTCCCCTAATATATAATAACTGAATTGTGAAATGAAAAAGGGACATTTTCCTAAATCTCTTAAATTATATTTTATAGAAATGTACAACATGTGAGTCATGCATAATTCTACTTAAGATTCCTAAGAGTTAAGGACTATTTTAGCTAACGATGTGCCTAGCTCTGTTTTAATTTAAACAACAAACAAATAATCCGAGCATCCTACAGTCAGTCTGATCTCTATTAAATTGGCTGGCACAAAGTCAATCATAATCCCAATCATTGCTCTCTGTGATCCATCAGCACTGCTCGACTGGACCTTCCATCTATCAAGGTACAAGAAAAGCATGCATCTAAACTCTTCTGTTTTGGCACTTGATTGGCAGAATGAACTTCCCCTAGATATCCGGATAGCTGAGTCACTGAGGGTCTTTAAATCTGAAAATCTACTTCTGTTAGAAGTAATTGGATTTGCCCTGGTTAAACGTATGGTTTTTGATAAAAAACAAACCCACAAAGAACTTGCCAACCTAGTTTTGTCTAATGGTATACTTTAGCCTCTTTGCTGCTGAACCAGTATCAGAATGTATTCACAGATACTGACTTTAAAGCACTTATGTAAGTCGCTGGATAAGGGCATCTGCCAAATGCCATAAATGTAAATAAATCATCTTTTCTGTCCTAATAAAGCAGGCTGGGAAAGTAAAACAAACCACACACACACACACACACACACACACACACACACACACACACACACACACACACACACACCTAAGGCCCCTCTGTCAAAGACCTTAAAGCAAGTGGAGGGTGGAAGATGAAGGGAGTTTCCAAGCGGCCACTTAATTGAAGTTGTAAATAGAACAACAAACTCTATAAAACACACACACACACACACACACACACACACACACACACACACACACACACACTTGTATTTCCACTAAATTAACGCTTGCCTTGCCTTTGTGGTCAAGTGGTTTTCAATTATCATCTGGTTTCCATACTGAATAATTCATAATTCATGGCTGCACAGTCACAATAATTGGACTTCATACACATACAGCAAGATTGCTTTGTATGAGCATTTAGCAAACCATCTCACTGCAATCAGTGAAGCTAATAGATAAATTGCATCAAAATCCGAGTTCTGTCGCCTTGAAAATCTGTGATTTTTTTTTCCCAATCAAAATTGGCCATAAAAATAAAATATCTGATATATTGTATATTTGACATTAATGCTACCAATTCATTTGGTGTTTATTTTGTGTTCATTATTTTCCATTTTCATTATTTCATTATTTTCATATTTTGGCTGAATACAAAGGTCTCTGTGAAACCACCCCAACGTGTGCTTGATATCTCTTATGCACCTGTTTTACATCTTATTTTGGTTCTGTGCATGTTTACAACAACAATAACAAGATCATGGGGGAATGATCTCTATGCAGGATAATTTGGCAGTGCAACACAGTTAAGACATGGAAGAAGGCATATGATTTCAAAAGAAATAATTAAACTATTGTCCTGTATTTTAACCTCCCCACCACACACACACACACACACACACACACACACACACACACACACACACACACAGACATACACACACTTAAACCGTTTACATCCTACATGTTAAAAGTTAATTTATAACTCACAGATTTTTCACTGTTTGTGTCCCCTGTGTCTGTGCTGACCTGATTACAACAAGGCAGCCATGATGATCTGATAATTCTGCTCTCTTGCTCCCGACAAGATGGCGTTAATTAGTAATATCGTTGTGCCTGGTGCAGGGGTCATTAAGACTTGCATAGAGTAACAGCCAGAGTGGGTTAGAAAGTCATCATGGCTGATTCCATTTTGTTTTCAAGAGATAACGCTGAATATTATGTTTATTTTTCATGCCTGGAAAGTGAATTGTCCCCTTTAAGAATTCTGCACCAATTTTTGCAAATTGCTGATATTGATCATGGGCAGCAGGGTGGCATAGTAATTTAGCATGTCCATCTCGTAGCAAGGAGGTCCTGGGTTTGAGTCTCTGGGTTGAAATAACTATTGATTCTAAAAGAGATATAGTATTACTACTGACAAACCTGACAAATCCTGACAAACAAACCCTTCACTTCATTCGTCTTCATACAATATATAATATAATAATAATATAATATAAAAAATATACATATTCAGTATATTTTATGAATGTATCTTTTGTACATTATTTTAGCTAAATAATTAATAAAACCTGATTTGAAATTATGTTCTAATATCCTACAAGATGGAGTGCTGTTGTAGTTGAATGATTGTAGCATGATTGCACTTTGGTTGCAGGCACAAGGTCATATTTTGGATACAATATGGAAACATGTTCCTTTTTTTTTTTTTGCTAACAGACATTGATTTGTATGTTATTACATGTTACATGTACATGTTAATAATGCGTCAAATAAAAATTGAGTCTCATCTTCCTTTTGATCTTCATCTGACGAGCTATCATATCTAACCCAATTATACTTCTAATGATGAAAAATATAATTTGCCGTGTCTGCTGATAATGTTTCAAACAGTACTGTAGAAACCATTTCAAACTCTTTCTCACTCACTCATTTGCCAAACTGCTGTCGTGGGGAGGCTGGCACTGGGCGAAGTCAGGCAGCACCCTGAACAGCTTGACAGACCATCGCAGTGCAAGACAGACACAACCATTCACACCTAGGGGCAATTTAGAGCAGCCAATTATCCTAATGCTGATGTCTTTGGATTGTGAAAGGAAAGTGGTGAAAACCCACACAAGCACAGGGGAAAACTTGGAAACTCCTCATAGAAATGCCTGAGCCCTGGACTTGAACATAGGACCTTCTTACTGTGAAGCGGACGTGCTAACCACTACACTACTGAGCCGCCCTTCATTCCAAACTAAGGAGCAGAATCTTTCATGAAGGCATGGAGTGATAGAGCGAAGTGGTGCAGTGTTGGTAAAATATTGCCATATTGGAATATCAACTGATCAGATTAGTAAAACAGAACTAACTCTGTATAAAAATAACCAATTGAAGGTCACATGGTATAATGTGGGGCAGTGGTGGCCTGGTGGTCGGGTGCTGGATTACTGATCCCAAGGTCGGGGGTTCAAGCCCCACTATCAATGGGTTGTCACTGCTGTCCCCCCAGTG
>JAQMYF010000002.1:15270458-15293253 GCA_030014195.1 Neosilurus mollespiculum | reverse complement strand
ATAAAATTATTTTTTTGAAAAATTCCCACAAGAATTTGGTTACTGGTGTTTTCCACTGCCTCGTACCATCAGGAGTATCCCCCATGATTTATTGCTTAATTTTCACTGGGACTGTTTATATTGATCATTACTGCGAAGAACATGATGCATATTTGTTATTTCAGATAAATGATATAAAAATGTAAAAAAATAAATAAATAACCCAAAAACCCTACTGTTTATAGAAGCATTATGTTTATATAAACACTTTCTGAGCTCTCTACACTCTTCAATATGAGTATTCTGTTTTTACCCCAAATCATCATTCTATTATATTTAATAAGACACTGTCAGACAGAAGTCATACTACTGAGGGTGTATTAATATCAGGACTAGCTGGCACTTTATTGTAATTATTTATTGTAATGTAAGCTTATTGTTAAGATCTGTAAAGAGTCAGGCAGGGAGAAAGAGAGTAACTGTAGTGAGTGTTGAGACTTGAGTCCTTGCCTCAAGCGGAGGATTTCAAGTATCTTAGGATCTTGTTCACAAATGATGGGAGAATGGAGCAGAAGATGGACAAACGAATCGGTGCTGCATCAGCAGTAATGAGGGCGCTGCAGCGGTCTGTTATGGTGAAGAGGGAGCCGAGCAGAAAGAAAAAGCTTTCAATTCAAAAGTCTATCTACGTTCCAAACCTCATCTATGGTCATGAGATTTGGTTAGTGACCGAAAGAATGGGATCGCGGATACAAGCGGTTGCCTTTGAAGAGTGTCTGGGCTTAGCTTTAGAGATAGAGTGAGGAGCTCAGACATCCGGGGGAATTCAGGGTGTTCCTTTGTACTGAAAGGAGTCAGCTGAGGTTGTTCGGGCATCTGATTAGAATGCATCCTGGTTGCCTCCCTTTAGAGGTATTCCAGGCATGTCCAAATGGGGGTAGACCCAGAACTTGCTGGAAGGATTACATATGTCGTCTGGCTTGGGCATTTCTCGGGATCTTTAAGGAGGAGCTGAAGAGTGTTGTTGGATTGAGGGATGCTTGGGTTTCCCTCCTAGACCTGTTGCCTCTGTGACCTGACCTCGGATAAGCGGAGGAAAATGGATGGATGGACTCCTTTTAATTTTGTACAGATAATGTCACTAGTAAAAACACAAATATAAATTCCACTCCAACCCTACCTTTTTTATATATCAGAATGAGTTCTGTGAACAGGTACAGATTTGACCATTTTGCTTACTGAATCTTTGTGAAATCACATATAATGCAACAGTAAACAGGTTCTTGAATCAGATCTGTTTAGGATTCCTTGAATTTCGGTGCTAGCGAGCAACCCAGCCCTCATTTCCACCAGTTTTAAGCAGAGCCACTGTGATCAAAGAAGCATCAAAGGCACTGTATAATGCAAAGCAGAAGCAGTATGGTGGATCCAATTGATTACCTGCAAGCTTTCCTTCTGTTGTTGCAAATATTTGTCACTTTTATCCTTTCCCATTGTATTCTTTATTGCTGTGGTTTGCTTTCTTTTCAAACTAATTACATGCTCACTGATGCCGTCACGGTTCACAGTGAAAAACCCAAGCTAGGTTCAAAATGTAGTGCCTGAACCAGAACGGAAACCATTCCTTGTTGGAGATTAAAGAGAGTAAAAGTCCTTCATGTGATTAATAGGGGCACGTTATAATTGCAGAAACAAAGCCTACAGCACATTATTACCTCATCAAAGCAAATGTTAGGCCAAACGCCTTCAACAACAGTAGAGATTCAGCAGATGTTTTCTCTTATCAACAAGATGAACTGGTGCCTCAATACCTGCACCGTAATTAAAAAAAAAAGCTCATATTTGTCTGCCATCTGATAGGAAATCCAAGTCTTCAATAATCTACCTATGCACAACCACAAAGAATTCTCACAAAGAGTATATCGAGTACACAGCAGAAAACTTCTCGAGAGTAGTGAGGATTGCCCAGATCATTAATAGCAGCAAATGTCTCTCCTTTCAGTACATTTTTAATAAACACTGCTTGACACAAGAAAGCAGAATTATTAAAGACCCCAGTCATCCTGCCAACTCTCATAGCACATCAACACTGTTTTCTTTTATAAGCTATATGCAGTCTGAACCATTCAGAACTGTGGCATCATCAATCTGGCATCGTCATTTCTGTTCAAATGTCAAAAAACATTTTCAAATATATTATATACTTACTCAGTCAGTCATTTGTGGAAGCGCTTAATTCTACAAGTTTTGTAGGGAGCCTGCAGCCTATCTCAGCCAATACTGGGTACACCCTGAAAGCTGGCTAGGCCATCGGAGGGCAACATACACAGCCATTCTCACTCACGCCTGGGGCAATTTGGAACAGCCAATTAGCCTAATGTAGATATGGAAGGCAACTGGAGTACACAGAGGAAACCCACACAAGCACGGGAAGAACATGCAAACTCCACACAGAAATGCCCTGAGCCTGTGATATATATGAACACAAACTACTGCAATTACAGTCCTTATCTAACTGTTCAATTTCACATACAAAACATATTTTATGTAATATTAAATAGCCACTACCCAAAAACATCCCAGCCACTCTCAGCAATACAATGGCCTGTATGATGCACTCGGCCACACAGAATGGAGCAATTTCTTGAGCTGCATGGCCATTACCTGAACTGTCACCTCACTCATCACTGCTCATTTTCTCCTTGCACACCAACGGCAAAATTGTATAGCATAGATCTTCTAATATGAAGATCATGAATGCTGGACCTTTAGCCTTGTAGAACTGAAGAGATGTCTTGAGGAAAAATTTCCTCAAGTTGATGATGTCTATCCTGAAAATCATTGTTTCTGGCTTGAAAAGCTGCACATATGTAGTCTTATTTATCTATCTATCTATTTGTTTATTTATTTTTTACAGTAACTAGTATAGAAGGAAAATAACAGCAAACAGAAAAATGTCCTTAAACCTCAACCAACTCAACTTTTTCCTTCAACTTTCATAGAAATTCAGGTGCCTATGAACTCAACAGTCTATTTTTTTTTTCTTTTAGTTTTTTCATTCTCTTGCTATCTGGGTTTCTTATTCCTCCACCTGTGGTACATGTATAAAAGCAGCATCCTATGCGCTAATGTTGGAGAAATCACAATTACAATCCATCACCCAATTAATTTTACAACTGACAGTAATTTAAAAAGATCAGCTTTTCAGAAGTTGGTCAGGTAGATTTTGTAATTTTGTACCTACAACAGTAATAAACTCAGGATTATCAGTTGATGGCTTGCTGTATTTTTGTTTATGTTAAAAAAGGGCAAAGCATTAAATGCTGTCATAACATCATGAGCTCCCACAATCCTAAAATGTATATCCCCATAGGCAATACTCTTTTGCTTTGGATGTGTGTGTGTGTGTGTGTGTGTGTGTGTGTGTGTGTGTAGGTGACATTACATTGGTGACACTGTTTGCTCTGAGAGAATTTGGCAATTACTTTTGACATTTGTCAAATGATGACCCTTGAGGTAAGCAGTGATACAATTTAAGGTGGTGGTTGTTATAAATATATTATTGGTACATGCTCAGTAAATGCTCTCTCTCAAAGCAGTCCGGGAAAAAAAAAAAACAAGACAGGATGCTGATTATGGGTTGTAAACCACGCAAGAGACAGTCTGTGATATCACGCTAAATTAATGTTTATTGCTCTTTATGGCCTGATATATAACTGCGAGAGAAACAATGCTAGCAGTTCTTATAGCCTTCTCACTACAGTGCAGTTTTAATCTTGTAGGTTACAAGAAATTGAACTTGGCTGATCCTTACACTGGTATAAACATGAAACACTCACTCACTCATTTGCTGAACCACTTAATCCTGCTACTAGGGTTGTGGGGAGCCTATCTCAGCCAACACTGGGTGAAGGCGGGGTACACCTTGAACAACCCACCAGACCATCGCAAGGCCAACACAACCATTCACACTCAAACCTAAGGGAAATTTGAAACAGAAAATTATCCTAATGTGCATATCTTTGGACTGTGAGGAAACCGGAGTACCCGGAGGAAGCCCATGCACTCATGGGAGAACATCACACAGAAACACCATAGCAAGTGACTCGAACCCAGGACCTCCTTGCTGTGAGGCGAATGTGATATCCACTACACCACCTAGACATGAAATTATGCATACTCCTTTTATCCCATATGTATTTAAATGAGATAAAACATGTCTGTCTTCAGTGTCTTTAGCTCTCCACTGGAACTATGAGGATAGTAACAGAGAAGGAGATGTCCTCTGTGTGTTTTACTCTCATTGAAAAAGGCAACGTGTCTCTGTCTATTAGTCATAGTTAAGGGGGCGTGACCTATGTGACTATCAGTCGTTCGGAAGGAAGCGTGGCATCTGTGATTAGCTGTTCCAAATTAAGAAAACATGGGCTTTATGTGTTTTAGTGCCAGTGAATGGTGTGGCTTCAGAATCTCTCAGTAATAATTAAAAAGGCATGGCTTTGTGTATGGTCTCTTTGTTTCAGTGAAGATAAAAAGGTGTGGCTTTGGTGTCTATGAGTAATAATGAAAGAGGTGTGGCTTCTGTGTATGTCAGACATAACAAATAAGTTGTGTGGCCTATCTCTCAAATTAACAAGGTGTGGTCTCTGTGTCTATCAGTCATAATGAAGGAGGTGGGGCCTCTGTCTTTATGTCATAATGAGGGGGATGTTTCGATATCCGAAGTCAGTGACAGTTAAGCTGAGCAGTTGAGGGTGGAGGGACCCAGCATTGTGGAGGATCTGGGATTTTCACCTTTCAACCTTGCAATTAGTGATCCAGGATCTTAACTGCTGAGGCAGCACTGTCCCGAAAGCATTCATCATCTTGACATTAAGCACTTACTATATGCTTCAGAAAGAGGTTAGACTTTGAGATCTTTAAACCCTTTAAATTTCTGTGATGACTTTTTGACAGCACATTTGACATCACATTAATGATCACTCCTATAGAATGAGACTGTATATCACAGCTGCCTAAAATGACCTACCTGCAAAACAAGGCAGCTTTTTTCTGAATGGGCTTCTGATCGTATTTTTAGATGTTTGATCACATCATCAAGCATCTTCAATACAGCGAATTACCTTTCATACAATACAATAATCATACACGTAACAGACTGCCTACTTAATGTACATCGTGCATTATATCAGTGTATCAAAATATATCCCAGAAATGATTTTAATGTAACGCCGAACAAAAGTTTTTCCATCATGTCGCTTTTCAGAAAAAAAAGGATCTTGCTTCTGATAAATAATCCCAATACTTTTATTCACAGAAAAATGTTACAGCCTCTTAATATCACTAGAAAAGGGAGTGTCATTCCTTCAGCATATCTGTAGTGTTGTTCATTATCCCAGGCATCGATTAGGTGTACCAATGTTCTATTGACTGGACTAAAAGCCTTTATTCCAGTTACCCCTTTCTGCACTAGACACTATTTTAAGGAGATGTCAGAGATAGTGAAGGGGGAACGAGAAAGGGAAAGAAGGTGAGGAGAAAATTGAATAAAACGAATGGTCTAAATATCATGAGAAAAATACAACCATACAAACACTGTGTGTGTGTGTGTGTGTGTGTGTGTGTGTGTATGACAGAGAGAGAGAGAGAGAGAGAGAGAGAGAGAGATTTTTTCCATGGTATATTATATAATAGTATGAGAATCTTGAGTTAAAGATGATTAAACAAGCCCCATCAGTCTCAGTAACCTAATGCATTTAACCTTAATATTCATTTTCTTACGTAATTTTTAGAGTACCTCTAAAGTATATGCATAAAATTCGAATTACTTAAAATGTTTAGTATTTAAATGCCTTTGACTTATAATGAGACTGTAATGTTATACACTCACAGTCCACGTTTGAATTTTAGCTTCATTATGCGTTTACATCTCATAATGTGTTTACATCTCATTTTTAACTATAAAAATCACAGAGGCAAGAATTTGTGTCTAAAATGCTTAGATTTGTCCTTTTTGCAAATATAAATCTCTTAAACACTACCATTAACTTGTAATTTACAAATTAGACATTAATTACAAACAGAAATGAACAATAAACAATGATTTACTGGATCAATTATATGATCTTTTGAACAATGGTGGAAAACCCCAGCTTTTTCCCCTGCAGGCTTAAAGCTCATGCCTGAAGTGACTCATTCTACTGTGTGTCATTATCTTGCTGATGTGTAGTGTGCGTACACTAAAAAAAAAGGCAAAGTGTCTTAAAGTTTTGGATGCCCACAACTACTTTCTCAGAGGAAAGATGAGAAATATTTTCTCCTTTAATACAGGTGGCATCTATATTGTGCGTAGTACAGTTGGAGTGAGTCAAACACTGCCTTAAAAATGCTCAACATGGTATAATGTGAGAAGAAAGAAAAATTACAAGCGCACCCTGTATGTGTATAGCTGGAATTATTTAAGATAAAACCTGCATCTCGTATTGGTCACCAGTTTTAAATGACTGATGACCAGATCGGGCATTTATTTTTTGAACCGCCTGATCCTAATTAGGGTTGGCGCCCATCTCAGTCGACTCTGGACGAGGGCAGAGTACACCCTGGACAGTTCGCCAGGCCATTGCAGGGCAGAAATATGCTGACGGCTATGCAGCCTACACTTGATGAAAATCAGCAATAGTTCTTTTACATGACTCTCACCACAGACAGTGAGAGACATGGCCGGCCTTTGATTACCCAGTTAGCTGCACTGGGGGACAGCAGTGACAACCCGGTGATAGTGGGTCTTGAACCCGTGACCTTGGGATCAGTAATCCAGCCCCCAACCACCAGGCCACTACTGCACCCAGATCGTTCATGCTGTAGCAATTCTAGTGGCTGTGGTATGATATATAAAGGAATGCATCATTCTTAAGTGACTTCAATAATATAAAAATCCGACAACACAGCGATTTTGACCTCCTGTCCTTACCTCAGCCTTCCAGATATATCAATTACGGTTATCTCCAATAGGTTTCAATGCTTTTTACTGCCAAACGGAATTGTATGTTTGTATGTGATTGAAAATTCCTTTGAAATGGTCTAAAATTGGACTGCATTTAAAGGCTTTCCATTCAGTACATATGGCCACTACATATAGTTTTACAATGACATTATAAAATCTATATAAAACCCATTTAAGATTAGGCTACAAAAATAGTGAAAAGGAAATCCTGCATCAGTGCCTGTTGGAAAATGTATTGACCAACACAACATCTGTTCATCTATTTGCCGAACCTTTTACTCACACTCAGACTCACACCTGAGGCCTAATATGCATGTCTTTGGACTGTTGGGGGAAACCCATGCAAGCACAGGGAGGTCATGCAAACTTCACACAGAAATGCCCTTGCCGAGCCTGGGACTCGAACCCGGAACTTTCTTGCTGTGAGGCGGACATGCTGACCAGCACACCACCGTGCTGCCCCATCAACACAATACATATTGACATAACGGTTAGTGCTTAACATGAATATTATATATTCATATATTGTATGGTGTACCTAGTATAAAATTGAAATTGAGAGGTGATATACCCTGACAGACCTTGTACTGTGCATGTTAGGACTTGATTACACATTTTACACACAGAAAGTAATTAAACACATTCAGTATGGACCCCCATATGACCCTGATTAGAGCGAGTGGTCTGTGTGTAATATCCTGTGTGGCAGGCGCTATATCTGCACAGGGTCGATAAACAGTGTAGGGGGGGGTGAGAGAGAGGAAATGCTCTCAGGGAGCCCATTAAAGACAATGACTGCTTAGGGCTATACTGCGTGTGGAAGCTTAGGGAGAAATCTGCGACTACACTAAGATGGATTGATTTCAAAAATATACCGATTGTCTCAGGAGTTTAATCTTTTTTAATGCAGTTAAGAGCAACAGTTTGGCAGAAAATAAAATATAGAAAATGCTTCCCTTAACCCAAATGTATTTGAATAGCCAATCCAAGGTGTCTAACTGGCCTTTAAAGACCTGATTTGTCTTACTAATACCATTTATATATTTACACACATATAAAGGAGAGCAGAATAAAATCTCAAGACATTAAATTTAATTAAAACTATATTTATCATCTAAATCACTTCTAACATATCTCTTACTCAAGTCTGGATCAGGCTTCAAAATGGCTGGCATGAATGTTTTAGCTCTGCTACATACCTTTTTTTGTTTTTAACAAAAGATAGCTATAATATTATCCAAGGTCGGACCGTGTAGGCAACAGGTCTTGAAGGGAATGCCAGGCATGCCTCACCACTTGAATATACTTAAATATGCAAAATGGATTGATGGACGTATAGATGGCTGGATCGTTGTTTAAAAATGACAAGCAGTTGTGTTTAACATGAAACAGCTCAACAGAAACATGACAACAAAGTTGTGTGAAAGATGATTTGGGTCTGAAGGATAAACAATGCTAAAATTCTAGCTTTCTTATGACAAAATAAAGGAACATACTGCACAGCAAATTTGGAGACAGAGGAGGTTTTTATTGATTGACTGAACCAAGGATAAGGAGGAATGTGCATGTGGGCATTTTTTCGCAATTTATGTGTTTGTGCGGTAATATAACCTTTGCTGTGTTTTTTTGTTATTGTTTTTTTTTTTTTTCAAAGAACACACCCAAACCATCCAGCACCTGTGCTATTACCTCTATCCCGATATAGTACATGACATTTCATTTTCTAATGTCAGCGACTCTGAGGCAGACAAGTAAAGTGTAGCTTTATTAACTTATAATAATAACTTATTCCAGAGGGGTATTTCATGGTAAAGAGTCACAGCCAAACCACCAGCAGAGTGGTCACAGCATTTAATGTAAGAATATGATGTAAGCTGACACACTATATAATGTACAACTTGGTACAAAATGGTAACTGGGTCATTTTTATTGAAGAATTGGACTGGTGCAAACACCATGTTAAATGTTACACACTATCCCATTAATTACATATAGTGAGTTATATTCTCCCTGGAAAATGTCTCTTGCTGGGAGGAGTAGCTATGTTTCAACGAGGGCCATTTACTGTACCCCGAATGAGTCTAAAAGTAATTGCAGTGTTACTTTATTAATTAAATCCCTGCCATGCTGCCCAGATTCCTCAGCACATGTTCTTTGAAACCAGCAAGTGCTCTTAAAACCAGATTATCAAAGACTACAGAGGTCACATGGCTGAAATGTTGATTGAATTTCCCTCATTTTCCTTAAACATAATCACAGCAGTTAAATACAAAACTAATTCGGTAAAGTGTTTCAATCGTGTGCTCACATCCGGATTATCCCATGATAAAAACGACATCTTAACACTTACCTTAAGTTATATAAATGGATCATCACTGTATATCACATCATACAGGAAGATGTATAATTATAAATGTAGTTTTGTGACTATGTGAATGTTTTGATGGTTTCCCATGAGATTACAGGCTGTTAGGATGTGACCTACATTTCTTACACTAATAATTCCCTCAGTAGCAAAGTAAGCATTGAAGCGTAACTTGGTGAGGGAACAATTGTTTATAACAGCTGCTATAGCATACAGTACCAATCAAAAGTCTGGACACACCCACTCATTCTAATTGAAAAAGGAGGTGTGTCCAAACATTTGTCTGCTAGGGTATATATACACACCAAGAAATTGGTTTCCTCTATTGTTCTTATTAACTTCTAAACACTGATCCTCTTAACAAGCTCATTTCAGTGTTATGTTTAGAATTAAGCACAACAGGGGGCCGGAATGTGACCCAGCAGAAGCAGGACTTCCACTTTGTAATTGTTTATTTTATTTTTCCAAGAACAACCATGCCCTGAAGTGTTTTAGCAAAGCTCCAAACTTTAGTGAATATGTTAATGCAGTGATTTTCAACCACCGTGCCGCGGCACACTAGTGTGCCGTGAGAGATCGTCAGGTGTACCGTGGGAAATTATCCAATTACCACTGGCCATTGTCAAGTGTCTGTGCTTTAGTGACAGGCAGAGTAATGTAATACTCTTCCATGTCAGAGAGTGGCAGTAGGGACTGTCTTAATTGCCTTCCGTCCTTCCATCTGTACCACCGTACATGCACCACCACAAGTATCCTGAATGTAAAGAAAATATATTTGGGAAAAACTGACTAGACTTGAGTTCGGCAATCTTGTAAACAGTTATATATGTTATAGGTACTTGACATTTAAGTATATATTGTAAGCTCTACACTTATATCCAAACAGGGCGGCACGGTGGCGTAGTGGTTAGCACATCCGCATCACAGCAGGGGAGGTTCTGAGTTCAAGTCCCAGGCTTGCATATTTCTGTGTGTCGTTCGAATGTTCCTGTATCCTCACACAGTCCAGTGACATGCACATTACGCTAATAAGCTATTTCAAATTGCTAAGATAGGCAGCAGCCTTCCTGCGACCATAGTAGGAGGAAGCAGTTCAGCAAATAAGTGAGTGTACATATATTTTTATACCACAGCAATTTTCCAATGATTCATGTTGGAAAATTAAATGTTAATAACGAATGGCACAAAACAAATCTTTTTGTTCCTGTTATCCACAGCTCTTTTAAAGTTATTAAAAATTGCAGCTTGTACGATTTCTGAGAAAGGAGAACATTTTTGCCCGGCAGACTCCATTACGATAGAAATCACACCGACTAATAAAAGTATTACAATGTGATGTAAATTTGGATGGTCACATTACTAATTTTTCATGTTGTTACATCATTAATTCATAGCTTTATTAAAACTTAATAACATTTTGGGTTCATTCTTCCTATCATCATTCAACACAGATGAGTGCACTGTATTGCAGTTTTCATAAACAGGCACTCTATACAGCTGGTTTTCAGATAAAGCAGATATCTTAGTATCAGTAACATAGATACTCAGATACAACATCAGAATTTTCCAGGACAACAACTCAAATGATCCCACAAACAGCATCAGCAGGATAAAGTACAGAATCTATTATCTGGCATGCCCTATATCTGTCAGGCTGATGAACCACCGTCGAAATGAATTAAAGTATAGAACTCTTTGCCATGTATCAGTCCCTAATGTCCTTATTTCACTACTGAGTTGTGTTGTATATGTGTTGAGTATATCTACTGTACTTAATACTGTATTTCCTGAAACTGATTTTAGTGTTCACATTGCAGAGTGAACAAATGTGAAGTATTTGTTCCTACTGCATTTGCTTGGATATTCAGAACGAATGCTAAAGTAATGTTGCAGAGGTTTAGCTACTGAGTACTGAAGAGTAGGTGAACGTAAGCTAGCTACCAAGCAACCAATAACAAGACTCATCTAAAGATTGTTTTAGGGCAATGTGGATGACATGGTAGCATTGCAGCAAGTGATCCTGCCTCACAGCTCCATGATACATGTTTTGATCCTGAGACTGTGGTACTGTGGCAAATTTCACATGTTCTTTCTGTCTGTGGTTTTGGTTTTCTAGTTTCTTTCCAACTTTCTATCCCCAAATTGAAAGGGGTAGCATATGTCACGCTTACTGGACTATTCTGATCCGCTTTCATGCTTGTTTTCCTTTGTGTTTTAATTAACACAAAATTCTGCCCTCAAGGTTGAATACTCTCCACAGGAGGTGCTCAAAATCACTCACCAGTGTGTCCACAAACATATAAATTACATGAAATAAAAGCATAGTACTTATTTTTAACTTCTACAAACATTCACTCAGTTTGACTAGCATGAATATATTATTGTTATATAATTTCATATTATATTAATTATATATATTATAATAAGTTATTGTTTTCATAACAATGTATCCTGGAGAGATCACAGACTTCTGAAAAACTGCTGCTATCATTATAAGCTGTTACAGTCCTCTGAAACCTTTCTTGTGCTTATTCCATGAGCCTTATGCTCATTGCCAGTGTGTTTACACTAAACATTCTGCATCGTTTATTTCTGTAAAGCTATTGTACTCTAATGAGTAAAACCCCCCAGTGTCTGGTGTTGGCCAGACTGGTTTCACGCATTACTGCAATCATGGCAAGTGATAATAACTTGAATACAGGCAAATGGTATTGTATTTCATATATTTAATACAATATTAAAACATTACAAGATTACAGTAACCTAAATATATGATTAATAAACTTATTTCTAGAGGGTTTTGCATATTTTAAGTTTTATGGGTTTTTTTTAAATCTCCAAAATCTCTTTGCTTATACCTCAAAATCCTTCGAAAACACAATACAAGAGTATTTCAATCTTAGACTTATTAAAAATGTCTAGTAACAGGTTTAATAATCATATATGTTTTTTTTAAATCCTGTCTTACCTAAGAAATAAACAATAAATCTGACTATATTCAAGATATTTTCACTTGCTAACACATTCTATTTTGCAGCAGATTTCTTTTTAATTGGAATATATTCCCTGGTAATAATAATATGATTGTCCCTGTTTGCTCATTAGACACAGCCATCCAGATTTTTATAAAGCTTTATTTTTGTGTGACAGCAACATACCTTTGTTTTGATGAAAAAAAAAAAAGTCTCGAGTGATCATTAGCAGTGCAATTCCCAGTGAAAGTGTTTATGTAGTATTTTTAATTCCTATGATGCATATATCATATTTTATTTTAAGCAGAATAAACCTGCATCTGGTTTTTAATTTGTCCTCCATGTGGAGTGGGGAATATTTTAGAAGATGTGAAAATTTTGTTGTTGGATTACATCACCCAGATTGCATCCTCATTGGCTCATTAGAAGAGAACAGAAAATTGATCAGTGCAATCACACAAGCTAATTAAATTAGCCTTGATAATAACCGATGCAGCTGTATAAAATCCCACTTTATAATCAAAATCCTCACTTTATAATCATGTATAATTATGGTATTTTCATGTAAATAAATTCATTTTATAGTAATGTGATCAAACTGCTTTATGCAAATGTCATACTCACAGCAAAGGAAACTTACCTTGTAATTTAATTTACAGATGCCAGAATGTGAGAGTTTTTATCCTATGAGAGTTTTATCTTAGACATTTTATTACAGACCTCACTCCGAGGAACTGGTACCCAAGCAGGGCCAAACTCATCTTTTTAGAAAGCATTTGGGTCTCCTTTAGCCTTGAGCTTAAAGCAGTGATGTGTCCCTCAGTGCTCGTTAGTGATTACGTTTATGTTTCTTTCATGCCTTAATGGCATACAACCAAAACCTGAATTGAACTTTAGTAGCTTTTCTTCAACAGAATATTATTTATATGGATTTCAATTTTATACTTTACATCTAAAGTAAGCCACTTATAACCATGTACCAATATAATAGTCTTCTCTATAGCAGGGACTTTTTTGTCCTACATGTGTCTGTATGATAAAATGTATTTGAACTGAATCGCGATTCTTCAGCGTCAGGTCGATGTAGCTGCAAGTCTACGGCTTGTTTCATGCATGCTGTGAACAAAATGTTTGCATTTTCTGTCTAGAACACTTTACATTTGTTAAATCTCACGAAAACAGGGTTTGGTAGAGAATAGAGAAATAGATCTTGTGAAAAACCCCATCAATAGACACATTAAAGATAAGATCATGGTTATAGTTTCCATCCCAGTCCTGAAGAAGAAGCCTAAAGAGCAAATTTGCGTGCAGTTTATTCCATCTCAATTTGAGCAAGAAAATTACATAATATCGCCTTAGGAACATTATGCATTGTTTTATAGGCAAAGCAGTCGTTTTATTAGCATAATGTTTTCATAAATAAATGAGTTCCTCAGCTTGAGAGCAAACTAGTGTGGCTCTCACTAGAATATTTAGGCGGTTGCTGCAAGTCGAACCATTTCCTGGGGGTTTGCTTGGTCCTCTTCACATCTTTTTTTATCGGCAAAATGAAGAAAAGTGGTGTAAAGCTTAAAGTAAAAAAAACATTGCAGCAGTGACTCACTATTTTTTTAGAGGGAGAGGTATCAACCCATAGTGTAAACTGGACCAAGATTAGAATATTCGGTCATTTATTCATTCATTTATTTTCTAAGTCGCTTAATCCTAATTAGGGTCAAGGGTAGGCTGGCGCCCCTCTTAGATGACTCTGGGCAAGGGCAGGGTACACCCTGGACAGCTCGCCAGGCCATTGCAGGGAAAATATTCAGTCAAATATTTGCCATACTTTGTTGTAATATTATATTATTTTATATTATATATTACAACAAATTTTGTATAATATATGGGCAGCACACTGGTGTAGTGGTTAGCATCAATGCTGGGCTCAAATCTCTGCTTAAGTGTTTCTGTGTGGAGTTTGCATGTTCTTCCCGTGCACGGGTTTCCTCTGGGTAGTCTGGTTTCCTCCCACCTTCCAAAGACATACACATTAGGCTAATTGACTCTTCAAAATAACCCCTAATTGTCATTTTGAATGGTTGTTTGTGTTGCCCTACGATGGTCTGGTGAGCTGTTCAGGATGTACCCCATATTCGCTCAGTGTTGGCTGAGATACTCACCAGCCAGAACAGTTTAAATCATCATGTAGAAATGAGAAAGGTCCGAACACCAGCACTACTCATGGATTTGTGGAGATTTCACAGTAGACTACAATTCCACATACCAACTTATCTTAGGCATGCTAATTTGCTTAGGCTAATATTATATGCATCATTATAACGAACTTAATAATGGGTGGCACAAGCCATTTTTTATACTGAAGGAGAAGCTTATTAATGTTTATTCAAGATGTACTCTATCCATATATATTTATAATTCTAAAAGAAAGAAATTCTGGAAAAATTAAATTGGAAATTCATTAATTGCAAATAATTGGAATCCATTCAGACTTCATACACAGCCCAAAACAGCAACATTTATATACCCTGAGGGGTTAACATCTCTTCTATTTTCAAAAAAAGTAGAATCTGAGGATGTTGCGACTGTGAAAGTTTAAAACATTTTTTTATTAGTGTTAAAAATGCAGCGACACGGTATCCCCACAACAACAGCTTTCAACATAAGCACTGGTGTGGTACTGCAGACATAGTGGCTCTGATACTGGTGTTATGTTGTGCTGAAGAAGAAAATATAATCACTAATTATATGACCTCAACTCGACCCTTGGAAGTTCCTTGGCATTGCGTGCAAATTAATACAAATGAGGAGAAAGGGTGTAGAGTGCAGTGAGCATAAATAAATCACCTTTGAGTAGCTTATCTTGAGTCATTAATGGCAGAAAATGATCACAGTTTGATGATTTTTCTGCTCTAAAACACTCGATTCTTCCAATCACTCCATGACACCGGTTACCTGAATCAGGTACATTAAAGCAGTGGAGTCACCAGAGCTGTGCTACTGGTTCTTATATCTATGGGAATGTGTTGGTGGGTCTCTTGTCCTCTTATTCATTTTGCATTTTAGGAATAAGACAATGTGCAAAGCATAAGGCATCTTATCCCATCCCACCCCATCCAATCCCATCTCGTCCCATCCTATCCAATCCCACACACGCCTCATTTCAACCACTGCCACCATCTGCCTGCTAAGCCATAATAGTAATGAATGGCCCTATAAATACACTGTTATAAATCCAATAATCTACAACATCGTTCCTAGTATAGATGAACAGGAGTAGGGAAATATCCTGGGATATGCAGCATACTGTATAAAATGCAAACCAGTGAAACTTGTACTCTCTATATAACAAAAAAGAAAAATAATAATAAAATAAAAAACTACTAAACAACCCACCAGTAGACCAATGCAAGTGTTTAATGAAGATTAATATTTATGTGTCTATTTTTAACCCTTGCACTCCTTAGACAGGAACAAATTATCAGCATAGGAAAAAGTGGCACGCGCTCACCCAGAAGAAGCCGCCGCTTTAATCCACACGCGCAAGAGAGGAGGATGAGGATGCTGATGCTGATGCTGATGCTGGTGCTGGTGATGGTGATGATCTTTCAGTCCGCGAGCTTCACTGCGCTTAACATCCGTCCAGTGTTGTGATGTCTTAAATCTGGAAATTAAATACTGATGTCGTAAAAGCGGAGTTTTCAAAGATCCGGGGTGTGTGTGTGTGTGTGTGTGTGTGTGTGTGTGTGTAAAACGGAGGCAGAAACCGAACCACGGTCGCAAGCTGGTGCTTTCTGCTTAGTTGTGCGCGCACGAGATGTGCGCTCTCTCTCTCTCTCTCTCTCACACACACACACACACACACACACACACAGACAGAGGGCGAGAGAGAGAGAGAGAGAGAGAGAGAGAGAAGGCGCGTGCGTGTGTCCCTCCCCTTTCTCTCTTTTCCCACTCCCCCCTCTTTCTCTTTTCTCTCATTCCCTGTATCTCTTCTTCCTCCTCTCCTTATCCATCTTTTTTCTCTCCTTTTTACTCTTTATTTCTCCTGCATTCTGTATTTCCTTCTTGCTGTCTGTCTTTTGGCTTCAGTGTGATTAACTGCCAGACAGACAGACAGACATACAGACAAACGAAAAATTACAGGTATCTACGTGGAAAAAGTTTCCACGGTAGTGTAGTGGTTAGCACGTCCACCTCATAGCAAGAAGGTCCTGGGTTCGAGTCCTGAGCTTGGGTGTTTCTGTGTGGAGTTTGCATGTTCTCCCCATGCTTGCAAGGGTTTCCTCCGGGTTCTCCGGCTTCCTCCCACAGTCCAAGAGCAGACATGCTCTTTAGGGTTACTGGTTGTTTCAAATTGCTGTGAATGTGAATGTCTGTGAATGTGTGTGTGTGTGTCTGTGTGTTGGCCCTGAGATGGTCTGGTGAGCTGTTTAGGGTGAACCCTGCCTTCGCCCAGTGTCAGCTGAGGCAGACTCCAGCCTCTCTGCGACCCTAATGGGATTAGGTGGTTTTACAGAACATTTTACATGTATCTGCTTATGTTAAGCGTTGCGTAACACCTCCACATTGAAAACGTTACCATACTGATAGTGTGTTTGGTGTGCTATCTGGGGAAGGAAAATCATTATCCCAAGTGGATAATGCTTGAACTCACGGTTTGTCATCATCACTGTTTAAAATGGAAAAATAAACCATAAAAATCTCGTCTTGCTTTACTTTTGTTTTTCTTGTATTGCCAAGTAAAATAAATAGTGCAAGTCAATAAGTATAGAGTAAATATTCACTGCACAATGCTTAGACCTGATTGGAGCATGGAGCTCACATGACCTGCCTCTGTCATGGCTAAAAAATGAAAAGTAAATCATCAGAATCAGAATACTTTATTGATCTGGAGGAAATTGTGTATGCACAGTTATACGTGAACACACAGATAAAAGATAAAAAGATAAAAAATCTAAAAATAAAATTTACAAATATCTATCTATCTATCTATCTATCAATCTATCTATCTATCAATCTATCTATCTATCTATCTATCTATCTATCTATCTATCTATCTATCTATCTAAGTTTAAAATTAGAAATTACAAATATCTACATAAACAGATACAGAATGAATTCTGTCAGTGAGTAATACGTACAGTATTACCAATATGATAAACTGTAGAATATAAATGTAGGTAAAAATGCAAATGTATAACAGTGGATGTTGTTGCTATATGGAGGAGTTGTACAGTTTAATGGCCACAGGTAGGAATGATTTCCTGTGTCGTTCAGTGGTGCATTTAGGTGGTATCAGTCTCTCACTGAACGTGCTCCTGTGACTGATCAGCAGGTTGTAAAGTGGGCAGGAGGTATTGCTCAATATTGTCCTTATCTTGGACATATAACATTCCTCTCTCCAACACTACTGTCAGAGGGTCCAGCTCCATCCCCACAACATTAATGGCCTTGCAGATCAGTTTGTTTAGTCTGTTGGCATCTGCACCCCTTAGCCTGCTGCCCCAGCATGCAACATCATAGAGGATGGCACTGGCCACAATGCTCAGTGATAGAAATTTTAGTTTGGTTCGTTTTTATGTTCCTGTGTTGTATATAGCGAAACAATGCTGATGCACCTCAGGCTCAGTGGATGTCGCTGAACTGAATACTCACCTTGACATTCCATCTCGGTATGATTCAGGGACATCCACCTTGCCCTCAGCATATAATTGTTAATTACGCACAGTTTTTAATCAATTTATGTGAAGCCTTCCTGTGCATATTGCTATTATAGAAACAACATATTAAAATAAGAGGATTACTATAAACATTTTGCTCACATTTGACTATTGTAAGAGCTGACAGATTAAATATTAGTGCACTGCTTAACATAAATGGAGCTTAAAATACTACAGGAATAAGCACATAAGCTGTTCAGGCAGATATAATGGGATATTAATGAAGAAAAATAATATTAAAAATCTTTAATGCATTCAGCCAAAAGTGTGAGCATGCTAATGCTCATGCTGGCTGTGCATACAGATGAATTTCTGCCTATTTTCTTTTTTTTCTAATGGAAAGTCCCTTGTGCCTTATTGCCTTATGAAGGGTCTTGACCCCATGCTCTCAAATTGTGCCCTGGGAAGATAGATACAATCACTGTGAGTCATCTGTTGCTTCTACATTTCATAGTTTTACATCATTAAGTCTCTTTTACTTTAAAAGAAAATGACAGTCACAACATGCCTGCATTGTCATAATCTCCACATCTATTTTACATATTCTCTCTTTCCCTCATCACCTTCATCTGTTTTTACACACTCTCTCCTTATCTGTCTCAATTGTTATTTTTAGCATCACTTCTCTGCTACAAAATTCAGCTTGATCTGACCAACACCAGCAGTCCAAAATCCTGATATAGAAATGTTCTGAATTACTGCTACTAATGCAACACTGTAAACAAAATATTTTGAGGAAAATTACAGCCCAAAACTCCTCCTAAGCTGATCAGCCAAGTTAACTTCCAGCTTACTGATTTAATAAACTTTTCAACAAATGCTTGTCTATTCTGCAAAATTCATAGGCTGACTAAGACAGGATTAATGCCAGAGCGGCCCTGCGATGGCCTGGCGAGCTGTCCAGGGTGTACCCCGCCCTCGCCCAGAGTCGGCTGAGATGGGCGCCAGCCTCCCCACGACCCTAATTAGGATTAAGCGGTTCAGAGAATGAATGAATGAATGAATAATGCCAGAGCGGTGAAATGTGACAGCCTTTATACCAAAGGGATCTGATAAAAGAAGTGTGTAAATCACAGGGGAGACTATGCTGAACAATTTCACGTTTGGTCAAATTTTGCACAAAAGACTTCTGCAACATTGCCTTTGCTTATGACCTATGCCGTCCAGCCTATGAACTCTTCAGCCCTTCCTATCATCCTACTGTATAAGAAAGCTGTATAGCTGGATTTTTCAGCAGGATTAAAATATAAACATTGCAAAAAATTTGAAATATGTAAATGTGTTATACAGTACTAAAGTCAAATTTTAAACCACAAAAACTATATATTGTATAAACAGTATATACTACACTGACAAAAAAAATGTACCATATAGGGACAGAACTTCACCTTGAATGAAAGGTGTAACAGATTCGTACAAATTTGCTGTGTTATTATGATTATGGGGTGACTAAACCATTATTCTTATAAATTGATAAATATAAATCAATTTAGTTAGCTCACCAGTTAAGCGCACACGCCAATACTCTCCCTTCGTCTCATGTTTTGCTTTCTACGTGGTTACGCATAGAAGACTAAAAGTTGATAGCTAATGAAAAGGTATGGCCAACATGTACATTAACACAGAATAAGAGAAATGAACAAAATTATAATCATGTAATATACTGAATTTATGATAATCACAAAATAATCATTAGCCAAAACTTTTGGCTATGCACTGTGGGGTTTTTGTGTCTTGACAACTATGAATAAAAACTTAAACCAAGTCGAGTGATTTCTTTCATTCATTTTTCAAACCACTTACAACTACTAGAGTCGGGGGGAAGCTGGAGATTATCTCAGCTGACTCTGGGCGAAGGTAGGGTACACCCTGAACAGCTCGCCAATCCATCACAGGGCCAACACACATACAACCATTCACACTCACACCTAGGGGCAATTTAGAACAGTCAAGCAGCCTAATGTTCATGGCTTGGGACTGTTGGATGAAACCAGAGTACACGGAGGAAACCCACACAAGCATGTGGGGAACATGCAAACTGCAGACAGAAACACCTTCGCTGGGCACGGGGACCTTTTTGCTATGAGACAGACGTGCTAACCACTGTGCCACCGTATTTTCTTCATCCCTAATCTAAGTTTTCTTATATAATTATGCCATGTCCCATGTAATAGGTTACACCATGTATGGATGCTCTACTGGGGGCCTGACTCCATGTCCCTTTGCCTCTCTGTAACAATGTCCCACCAATGTGTCACATGACCTACCCATCCTGTAGCATCATCAATCTACTGATTGAGCGACACACTTTGTTACATCATCACCTGCTGATTGACCTAAACACACTGTAATGATATCACAGAGAGGGGCACTACCACCCTGAGACACCCCACCCACAGAGCTAATGCACTGCTTCTGGTTTAATTTACATCAAATCTAGCCTAGCAGGTATAAAGCAATTTTTTGAGAAACAATTGGCCAGAAAGAAAAGCTCAAACATTTTTTTTGCAGTGTTCTCTGACAACACATACACATTAATGAGAGTGACTACCTTTAATTTTAAAGTCTCACTCACTCATTTGCTGAACTGCCTAATACTATTGGGATCTCAGGGAGGTTGGAGACTATATGAGCAGATGCTAGACGAAAGCAGGGGACACCCTGAAAAGCTCAACATACCATCGCAGTAAACCGGAGTACCCGGAGGAAACCCATGCAAGCACAGGGAGAACTCCACACAGAAATCGTCCAGCCCCCAGACTTGAACCCAGGACCTTCTTGTTGTGAAGTAGACATGCTAACCAGTATGCTAGGATACTGCCATAATTTTAAAGCATCTTAAAGCAATATTGAAGGAAAACTTTACCATAACTTTACACATACCTAAATTGGAGTTTATTGCAGGTAAATACTGCATGCATCAGCATTTTAATGCAGTCTATACTTTTTGTGAAAATGCTTACAGTACCATCCATAGGCAATTTCTTATTTTACAGGGAGGAGGGAAAACAGCAGTATGAAGCACTGGAAAAAGAGTCTTACATTGCAAAAATGACTTTTTCTACGATGAGAATCTTTTTCAAGTGAAAATATATTGAATATAGAAATATATACACTGATCAGCCATAAAATGAACACTAACTGATTGGTCTGTAGCTTGACAGCCCCATGTACAGCAAGATACAGTATACTGTGTGTTCTGACTCTTTTCTTTCAGAACTAGCATTAACAGTACCAGCAGTTTGTGCTACAGTGGGTCTTCTCTGAGATCAGGCAAGACAATCTAGACTTTGCTCACCATGTGCAGCAGTAAACTTTGGGCACTCATGCCACTCTTCCCAGTTCACTGCTGTACTTCCTTGGCCCGCCTTTGGTAGGTACTTACCACTGCATACAAGAAACACTCTAGAAGACCTGCTGTTTTGGAGATGAATAGACTCAGTCGTTCATCCTTCACAATGTAGCTGTTGTTGGAGCCACTCAGATCCTTGCACTTGCTTATTTTTCCTGCTTAAAACACATCAACTTCAAGAACTGACTGTTGACTTTCTATTCCTTATTCAATATTATAATAATCAATGTTATTAATTTCATCTACTAGTGGTCATAATGATTAAACCTAAGACATTTTTATTCATTTTAGGTTTTTACTATTTTTAATTTATTGGCAGAAAATTCAGTTTTTTCTAAAAATAAATATTACGGAATAGGGTGAATAAGTTTTTTTGCTATTATCATTACAGTAATATAAAATAATTTCATATCAAGGTCTCTGAAATGGATGTCTACACTTTGTGTGTATCTTGGATAATAATAATGCTGGATATGAAAACACTGCTGTCCATGAGTATGTCATATTTTGATGCTGTTCAATCTGGGATAAGTATATTCTCTGGTAATTATCTGCCATTTGCGTCAGTAGAAATGACCTCAGAGTGGGGGTGAAGTGTGTGAGGAGTCAGTCCTTCTGCTACATATGAATGCCAGAGACTGATGACCCCTTCCCTTCCTATCCAGTATAATATATGGGCAATTTGCTTATGCAGGCTGAGAGTGTTCACTTCCACTGTTCTTTCTTTGCTGTAGTGCACAATAAAACAGAGCTGTGTAATCCAAGTGAGTGACAGATATTTTTTTTTTTGAGATGTGTAGATGGGTACAGTATTTTTTTTTTCTTCCAAAAATTATAAAAGTTTATGTGCTAGCTTGCAGGACACCAGCTACATTAAGTCCATTAATTAAAACAGTAGAGGCGCAAACACTTTTAACAAGAAAAATCCTAACAGGCTGAAAGAAAAACAGCAGAATTTATACCACCAAAACCCTGAGTGGATGGGATTACTAACAACATCACTGTTAAAATATAATAAATGAATGGAAATGTAACTGCACTATGCAGGAATGTTTGGCTTAATAAGCAACTGTCGTGAAATATTTTTACTTTAAATTAAATGATCTTTTATAAATCTAAATATCATTTTTGTTCCTGACATCTGAGGAAAACATCAAAAAATCACACGTCTAGACAAATGCACGCACAAAATGTACAGCCAGAGCTTCTGTTATTGAACGGCCAGCCTGTTAACAAAGATTATGCAAAAGTACTTGTTTATATATTTTCTGTAGAACAGTGCTTAATACATCGAAGTAGAGCAAAATATATATTATATGTTTTATATATATATATGTGTGTGTGTGTGTGTGTGTGTGTATATATATATATATATATATATATATATATATATATATATATATA
>JAQMYF010000002.1:15238691-15258256 GCA_030014195.1 Neosilurus mollespiculum | reverse complement strand
TATGACTTAATATATTAATTAATTGATTTATTCATTAACAAATATCTAACTAAATAAATAAATAAATAAAATGTTATCCTTCCGTCTTCAGGAGACGCGAGTGACATCCTGTATGGTGAACTGGTGGATGGCTCATGACTGACCGGACACCCATGCCTGATATCTGCAAGTAGGACTTGAAATAAATAAAAAAATAATCTAAATTAGTCAAGGTTTGTGGGAAGACAAAGGACATGGCAACCCTTTTCCCATCATATGGACGTAGAGACACATTATATCTCTATAAAAACAGACTTGTGTAAACATGGTAAAGTACACACACTCTGTCTCACATTTATACACACAATTATTTACACAGTGGGAAATATTGGGAAATGCAAAGACCCCACACACATTTCTAAGAAAAACTAGAAGCACCAAGCCATTAAATATTGAGGCACTGTTGGGCTTGAAGGTGTGTGTAAATGTTAAATAATGGAAGCTGGATGCGTCTGGGTCATAGCTGGTGAGGCCAGAATCCTCCCTGTCTCTGATGCATTATTAAATGAGGATGAACTTCCCCAGTCCTGCTGAGTGGAGACAGAGAGAGGATCTGTGTGTGTGTGTGTGTGTGTGTGTGTGTGTGTGTGTGTGAGAGAGAGAGAGAGAGAGAGAGAGAGAGAGAGAGAGAGAGAACGTGGACTGTGTACAGAAGTACAAAAATATTTGTGTATATAGTTGTCTGGTGTGGATGAATAGATCTTCACCATGTCATGAAGCTGCTGGATTATGCTAGCTCACCAAACCTGGGCTATAGTCAGTTTTCTCTCCATTTAAACTTTCTGCTCTGGGACAGGTTTTCCTTCTATATTATTCACCCAGGGTATTCCACACTCTCATCCATCTGCGAGAGTGATCAAGTGGCTTTCCTGTGCGTGTCATGCACTGCATATTGCCAAGCCTGGTGCATTAGTCAGCATTCTACTCATGCAACACAAGGGCTGGAGTTGAGTTTTATTTGTTGCACCCCTACATATTATCTACTCATAGTATACCATATCCTCTTACATTAATAATGCTAGACAGGAGCTAGCTAAATATACACACACTATTTTGGTTAAATTGTTCCCCCTGAACGGTGGATTTGTCCGACCACCCAGCTTTAGAGTTACATTGTTGTTTAACAAGGCAGAGTGGTTTTGCATGCTCATGCAGCCAGTTTCTGAATTGCCTGAAAGCTGAAGACAGGCCCCAAGCTACATTCTTAGTGTTTTGGCAGTGACCTTTATGCGGCTGCAGTGTTTATTGTTTTAGATGCCAACAGCATGGTAATGCCAGTGCTGACAGTGTGTCAAATCGGCATCTAATCTGTGAAGTCACCTGCTCATGTTCAGCGATAAGTGATTGCATAGCAAGGAGCCCAGAAAACAACCTGAGTCACTTTCCAGATGAATTTCTCACCTGAAATCAGGGATTCAAGAGCTAAAAATACGCTCGGAGACTAATGACCTGCAATGTCTCCCTTTGTAGAGTCTTATGATCGTACTCAGTGGAGTTAATAGAAAAGTTTTATGGAAAGATGGCGGTATGATAGTTGTATTTACTGGAAATACACCACATCATGCGATTGTTGGATGACCCTAGAAACGTGTTTATAGACAAAACAATTATTTTTCTTCATGGTGTTCATCCAAATGCCCATGCACTCTTTAAATTTTCCAAAGGGTACACACACACCGACGCGTACACAACCACACTTACTTCATTGCCATGTATTGTATTTTTATGAGGAGATCTTTCACTGACATAATAATAAATAATACACACTAATTTAATCCTTAAACCTAACCCTTACCCTAATCCCATTAAGAAGAATGAAATTTTTGGATGCTTTAATTTTACAAATAAAATATTGATTTTATACCAAAATCAATAATAATAAGCATCAGGCATAAAATAAATGTATAAAAATAAAAACCAGCAAGATGTAAGTGCTGACTCTCTGTGTTTGTGCACATCTGAGATATCTGGGCCCAAATCCATACCTGGGGCCAAGATACAGACAGCCAGGCTTAGGAGAGGTAAATCCATAATCTAAATCCTAAAAACACAGGAAGTCAGGTCTTGCTGGGCTAAATCTGTAATCCAAATCCAGAAACATGGCGAGTTGGGTTCAGGAGTACTAGACCCATAATCTAAATCCAATCCACAGGCAACAAGCATGAGGACTAGGCATGACGGAAATACAGCAACTGACAATACTAGTGTTTTTCTGTTATGTCAGGGAGGTAGAGACAGCTGCATTTGAAATTAGAATGGGTTCATTTTTATGCATTGAAGCAGAACGAAGAGACATCTCGCACAAAGCAAAATGTAAACATCAGACAGGAGACGCTGAATGTAATGCTTCACAACACAATAGAAAATAAAGCACATAAATATGCAGGGCAATCAACAGGAAATAGGAAACAGGTGTGAATGATCTTGAGACATGGAAATAGATGACCAGTGACAAGACTGACATGAAGGTATGAGACTAGACACAAACCTGAAACAAACACGTGTTCTGTAGCAAAACACAAAACCTGTAATGTCAATAAAACACAAAACAGTGCAGGAAGTGCCCACTGTTGTTCTTTGCGAAGGGAAAATCTTTGACAGAATCCTGCTCCACAAATAATTTGGCCGTGTCTAAGATCACATCCACCAGTGGTCCCGCCCCCTCTGTGAAATGTTGTTCCAATTTCTGAACACCTTTATCCTTTATTAGGGTCACGGGGAGGTTGGAACCCATCCCAGCCGACTCCGGGCAGAGGCAGAGTATACCCTGAACAACTTGCTAGACCATTGCAGTGTCCAAAACATACGCACACACTCTCAAACACCCATTTACATTCACACCTAGGGGCAATTTGGAGCAGCCAGTTAGCCTAATGTGCATGTCTTTGGACTGTGGGAGGAAACCGGAGTACCCAGAGGAAACCCACACAAGCACAAGGAAGAACATGAGGCAGCCATAGCCTAATGGGTAGAGAAGTGGCTTTGGGACCGAAAGGTCGCTGGTTCGATTCCCGAACCCACAGAAAAAATGTGTGGCGGTGGGGGAGTGAGCTACACCTTCTCTTCCTCCGACTTCATGGCTGAAGTGCCTTTGAGCAAGGTACCTAACCCCCAACTGATCTCCGGGCGCCCCCAATGTGTGTGGCAGCACACTGCTCCGAGTGTGTATGTGCTCACTGTTTACGTGTGTGTGTGTGTGTGTGTGTGCTCACTTTGGATGGGTTACATGCAGAGGCAATAATTTCCCTTGCAGCATTAATACAGTATATCAAAATCAAAATTAAAAAAACATGCAAACTCCACACAGAAACACCCTCTCTGAGCCCGGGACTTGAACCCAGGACCTTTTTGCTGTAAGGCAGACATGTAAACCACTATGCCACTGTGTGTTGGCTGGTTATTTTCTGCAGTTATGAGTTTGTTTGCCTGTTTATCTTTCTATTAATGTCTAAGTAGTTTTGTTTGTTGGGTGTGTGTCTGTTTGTTGATTCTTTTTCCAGTAAGTATTTTTGCTCTTGTGTTGCATTTATTTATTTCTTTTTTGCTTTCCCCTTGGTGCCTTTTAATTTAACTTAATAAACCATAGACCCTTTTGCATTAGCGTTTATGTTTTCTCCCAGCACTCCAGCCTTAGTGACTCTTACTGGATGTTTTTGCTTTTCCACCTAATTATGTGTAAATTCTTGAGAATATTATGTGTGGAAAATCCCTGGAGATTAACAGTTTCTGAAATACTTAAACCAGCCCATCTGCTAAAAAGAACTTCCTGCAGTCACTAAGTAGTTGTAGTAGTAGTTGTCACTGCCACCTTTTTGGCTGATGTGAATATTGCATGAATGTGAAGGTGTTCCTAATAATGTATATGCATATGGACTATTATATAGGGTAAACTAAAGAAACTTACAAACCAAAACAAATAATGCTGATTTGGCTGAATTTCCTGTGTCAAAAAATGTAGATTTTACCCAAATAGCACCATTTACTGTCATGCTTAGTGAAGAGTAACCAGAAGGTGGTTGCAGCTGTATTTTAAATGTAGGACGTTCCTTTGTCAAATCAGTTTTTTCAACCATCCCTTATTATTATCAGGTGTAATCTCATCTGTCAGGGCTGAGGGTCACAGGTGAAGCTGAAGCCAATCCCAGCTAACTGTAGGCAGGAGGCGGAGAAAACACTGAACAGGTCACCAGTCCACTACAGGGCTAAAAAAATATTCACTCCAATGGGCAATTTAGAGTAGCCAGTGAAGCTAATCTAAATGGCTTTGGACTGTGGGAGGAAACCGGTCGACTCAGAGGATATGCACGTATGCACATGGAGAACAAGCAAACTGCACAGAGAAATTCCCTAATAGACAATGGAATTGGAATCCCGAACCTTCTAGCTGTGAGGTGCCAGTGGTACATGAGATGAAGCTTCAGAATTGACAATAGCAGAGAAAATATGTATATACATTAAACTTTAATATATGGACACAATCCCAGACTTGAATGCTTCATTTCAGGTGAACTTTCTTATGGAAAAGTCACACAAATGTCACATGTGAATAATTCTCGTGTGAACTTTACCTTTTTTTTCGGCATGTGTTCTTATCTATCATGATTTATTCACATTATATTTATAAAATGCAGGGTCAAGAATGTTGAACTTTGTCGTGCTATTATTTTTCTTCACAAGATCATATACATATTACTCACATAATCAAATTTTCAAAATTTCTTTGACTTAAAAAAGATTTGGGAGTTCAGAAATATATATACAAAATTTTTTTTTTTAATCGAGGACAGGAAAACACTAAAAAAGCACCTCTTGCTTAGTTACTGTGTAATAACACCCCATTATACTGTAATAACAGCTTTATAATATAAAGTAATGCCCCCAAATGATTTTTTTCCCTCCTGAATGTAGTCAGTAAGCAAAAAAACACACAAAAAAAAGCAAAGTTTGCATTGGAGTAGGAAGGCTAATGAAGCTAACAATTAAAGCAGGCTTGTGTATGTAGATAACACTTTCGCATTATTTGAGCTGCATATCTTAATCAACAAACACTGGGTCTGCTGAATTATTCTTTTTTTTTTTAATATCTTTTTACAAACAAAATTACAGAAGTACTTGTATGGTTTTATGCATTATATGACACACTGCTATCGATAAACTGACATCACTTACTTTTATTAGTCTTTTTGCTTGGTTAGAGCATCAGTGACACAGTAACACTGAAGGAGGTGGAAAAACTTTAACCCAGACATTCTTGTATGTCTTTTTGTTATTTTCTGTCAATACAGTGTGTTAGTTGGAAAAAATTTCAAATACCACAACGCACTGAAAACTGCAGTCATGCATATGAAGAATACACTTTCTATTCCAGTTGTTTGGCTGCCAAAGTGATTGATGACTAATGGCAGTGAATAGAAAGCTACTGTGTCTGTACTGTACGGCTTCATGCAGATAAGATGAAGTTAGATCATTACTTCCAGCGACGTGTAATGTCAATGATTCTTATCCATGCCAATCCAGAAAATAGCAAGTATACATCTGGAAAAGATTTATTATATAAATAAGACATTAAGGGGGAAAATATTCTGATGCAAGGAGAAAAAAAGCATAAAAACTGTTGGAGCTGACAGCTCTGTTTAGGTTCATTTAGTTTAAAGAGCAATGTCTGAATGATTTCACCCAGCCGTGGCAGATATGAACTTGGTGTTTGACATGACTGGAGAATTACTTTACTGTTTTTACTACGAAACTTAACAACATAAAAACTTCCCTATAGTTAAGACCCTAATTTTAAATTTTGATTCTGTTAATGTGGTCAAATGCAATCCAATCATCATGGTATCATTAAAAGAAACAGTACTGTGTGAATGTCGGATTCACACAAGAAGTGACACGCAAGGTACTTTGCTGCTGAACCAAACGCGAAACTGCCTATTTTACTTGATCTATGGAAGTGAGTAGGAAAAGGTTTTGGAGAACTCGGTATCTGGCGGCATCTGTCAATCAACAGTATCTTTAAGCTCTGATCAGAAATCAGTCTAATCACTAACGTGTAAGTTCAGCTCAGTTAAACTCTGCGCCTGTCTGCTTCACGTCGTTTATTTTGCTGGTGATCACTGATTTGCATGTCCACTTGTCACATGTCCGCCTTACAGCCAGAAGGTCCTGGGTACAAGTGTTTTGGTGTGGAGTTTGCATGTTGTCCCTGCGCTTGTGTGGGTTTCCTCTGTGTACTCCAGTTTTCTCCAACAGTCAAAAGACATGCACATTAGGCTAATTGGCTGTTTTAAATTGACCCTAGATATGGGTGTAAGTGTGAATGGTTGTCTGTGTGTTTGCCCTGCAATGGTCTGAAAAACTGTTCAGGATGTACCCTACCTTTACCCAGTGTTGGCTGAGAGACTCCAGCCTTCCTGCCACCCTAATAGGATTAAGAGGTCCATCAAATGAATAGATGAATGGATAGATGAATGGATGAATTTATTTAAATGAAATGTTACAGAAAACAAATGTGCTTATGTCTGTAATGAAGGTATACCATGTAAGACAACAGATAACTTTTCAGACTTTTAAAAAAAAAAAGTGTCAGGGGGTTATTTGAAGGAAAAACAACTCAGAAGCCAGCATGAAATTTAAAGTCACACGTAGAAAAATGATGGCAGATTATCCAAGATACTTACATAAGCTTACATCTAGGATGCTCGTTAAACTGCACAACATGAAGCGTAGCCTACTGATGCATTTTAAAAGCAAAGCATCATGCCAAACATTGACTTATTTTTTCTTTGGTGCTGTTTAGTGCTCGTTATTATGCAGAAAAATTACACATTATTATTTCTGAAGGTATTTCATTGCTTCATTGCTTGAACATTCATTTATATTTACCGCAGATGTCTGCACAGTAATAAACATAATGTGATGGAGCACAGTGGTGTAGTGGATAGCACTGTCACCTCAAAGTAAGATGGTCCTGGGTTCAAGCACTGTGGCTCTTGTGGGTTTCCTCTGGGTTATCCAGTTTCCTTCCATGCACATTTAGGTTAATGGGATATTCTTGATTGCCCCAAGGTGTGAATAGGAGTACGACTGGATGCTGATGCCAGTCCCAAGCCTGGGTAAAACGTGGATTAGGGAAAGACCTGGCAACCTATCCTGCAAAAAATTGCAAAGAAAACTTAATGTCAATAAAGTCGGCAAAAGTCAGATTTAAATGAATGGATAGAAGAAATGAATGAAACATAATGTGTAAATACTGTTAGTAGACACTATCAGTAGACTTATTATTGATATAAACTAGATATTCAGTTGAGCAAAAAGCTCAATAATGAAGGTACGCACTAGGAGTGACACTAAAAAAAACTTAATGTATCATTCAAAAAACCCACTACGCTTCTGGAAATACCAAAAAGCAGTAAGTATGCCAGATTTGATTAGGATTGGCAAAATGTTTCTCAAGCTATTGCCTCGAAAGTATGGAAGAAAAAATAATGGAGAAACACAAACACGTCTAATATAATACAGTGTATCAGAATACTTTAATGATCCCGGAGGAAATTGTGTGAAAACATGTCCTTTGAGCCGGATATATTAATATGATTTCACCTATAATATGTGAGTAAGGTACTTATAGTATATGCAGAAACAAGATAATGAAAAGTTTGCTTATTAGCAATGAGCAGAATATTTACAACACACATGGGAAAAAGAGTGCAAACAGAAACGAGGAGACAATTTTAAAAATGCATATTTAAACAACACTTAATTTAGAGCCATGATGGGATTCAGTATACCTCTCCAGCTGCACAGTGCAAAAACATCATGCAGACGCAGGTTAAAAGCTTCAGGTAATGTTCACATCAAAGATCAGTACAGGGAAAAAGGGTCAACTATGGGACTAACTGTGACCTGGTTGTTGGTGCCAGATGGGCTGGTTTGAGTGTCAGAAACTGATGGTCTTTTGGAATTTTCACACAGCAATTTCTATCGTTTATACAGAATAGTGCGGGGAAAAACAAAACAAACCAAAACAAAAAAACTGTGACCTCGTTGACGAGAGAGACCAGAGGAGAATAAACAACATGGCTTGAGCTGACAAGAAATTTATACTAACTCAAATAAGCACTCTTTATAACTGATGAGCAGAATGTGATGAGCATCTCAGCATGGACAAAACACCAAACCGTCCAGGTGGATGGGCTATAACAGGAGAAGAACACATCAGGTTTTATTCCTGTCAGCCGGAGGCTATCATGAGCACAGGATTTCAGAAACTGGCCAGCTGAAGACTGGGAAAAAAAAACAGCCAATTAGCCGAATGTGTATGTCTTTGAACTAAGGAAAGAAAATTGGAGTACTAGGGGAAGAAAATCCATACAAGCATGGAGATAACAAAACTCCACAGAGAAACACCCTTGTCAAACCCAGGACCTTCATGCTGTGAGGCGGTCATTCTGACTACTACGCCACTGTTCTGCCGTATACCGACCATAGTTTTGTTTAAAAAAATAATGTTTTAAAAAAGATTTAGAAAAATTAAGCACATTGATTAAAAGAATGAAAGTTAGTTGTCATTCTGTATCAGGAGACTATACTTAAAATATTTGTTAATGCAATAATGAAGTGGCCACTGTGTCCTCGTTATTTCAAGAATTTGTCAATGGTGTCTTCTGGGACGTTTGACAGTATCAGATATTCTGAGATGGTCCTGTTTCCCAGAATAGCACACCCAGCATGTCAGGAAAGTTATATAAAGAATAATGACCAGGAAATTTTTTTGGGGGGGTAAAGCAGAAAAATATGCCTTGAGTCACATTTCTGGGTTAGATCATTAGTATGGATGGCTGTACTGTACTGTACTGTACTATATTATTCATTCATTATCTGCACTGCTTATCCATCATGGTTGCAGAGGAAGTGGTACACCATAAACAGGTCACCACATCTACTGCATGGTCCTGTAATGCATTTTTTAATGCAACATTGGTACTATACATGAACAGCTGAGAAATGCACATTGATGAAGTTGCGAGTAATGAACCTCATGCAGCCTGCGAGGCTTGCTTTTGGCCACAGTTGCTGACCAGTACTGCTTTCATCATCACCAATTCATCTCTTGTCATCTAGCAGCCTCCGGCTGCTGTAAACATTTCAGGCAAATGAGTGTAGAACCTTTTTCTGTGCCAAAGAGGTGAAATCTGCATTAAGCTCCCAACTGGGAAATGAAATGTAAAGTGCCGTGATTAAGTGAGCTCATCTTGATTGAAAAAGTGGGACCCACTTACACAGGCAGAAAAAAGCTCGCGTATTATAAAAGACAAAATGTGATGGATGATTAGATGATTTTCATGTAATTTTAGTTCACATCTCCTATTCATGATTGACTGTTTGAAGCCCTTGATGCCTTGAAAGCCCAGTGTCTTTCTCACCCTTTTTGTCTTTCTCTGTCACTCTTCGTGTCTTTCAATCCATCTCAGTTTAGTCAAATTTGCTTTATCCCACAGCACTTTAAATACTTGGTTCTGATTGGTCACATTGATTTTCTGTAACAGCATGGCTTAGACAGAGGTAGATGTATAGATTGCACTGGCATGACTGCTGTAAATGTAATTTTGCCCACACGCTTGGAATTCTATTAATATTAATGATAAAACAATATCAACAACATCTATAACACATGGCTGATATACTGCATACATTTCCAATTCATCCACCATAATCACATGGGCAAAATGTATGTCTCTAACTGAACACTGACCTCAAGACATGTTTACATCTGCATGAGATCTAAGATGCTCCACAACACCAGAAATATCAAAATGATTAACATATAAATAAACACTTTAATTTTATCGTGTATACAGGTTTCAATTTATATAAATGAATCTAGAGAATATGAGGCTATAGTTTATCTACAGCCTATATATTTCATGCAGTGATAGAGAGCCAGTGCTTTCTTTTTTTTTTTTTTAACCCTTGGCTGAGTCTAATGATAGATTTACACAGCTCCCAGATGCTGACCTGGCATTCCCAGCAGAGTTTCAGGGGACGCCTACAGAGCTCCTGTAGCCCACGGATAACTTTATAGAAAACCCCTTGCTGTCCTGTCTGCCTCATAGCAGTGTTTTTGATGATTGTGTGAGCGTTTGATAGCATTTACAGGGCAAGCACTTACTGAGGCAACAAAGTAAAGCTGTGCGTGTGTGTTGTTCCTCCTGAGAATCAGTTTTCATCCAAACAGAAGCAATTGTATCTTTCATTTTTCAGAACTAGACTTTACTTACATTGTTCATTTCCTGATAGATAGCTAGATAGATAGATAGGTAGATAGATAGCCCAGAGAGGAGAAATGGATGCGATCATACTAAACTTTGACAGTGACCCAATTATGTAAAAACATGGTGAACTCCTGTGCATCACCCTGTGGATGAAGCTACTCAAGAAACCCATTCATCATAAGTGTCACACCCGTAACAGCTTGCCTGCAAGCTATTCAGAAATACACAGTTTTTATTCCACAATACCAGACTGGATGCTTTCATGGAGATGCTATTAGAAAGTTCTAATTAAGTTACATGTAATACGCATAATGCATAAAATAGTACAATACCAGTGTGGTAACCTTACTTACTACAAATGATTTGCATGCATGCAAGGGCTTTTATTGGTGCTTCTTGGCATATAACTATATATGCTATAAAAAGTATCAACAAATAAAAGTAAAACAAATAAATAATATACTGCTTTATCTGTAATAAAACTGTCAGAAACACAACAATATTATCATAAATGGAATTTTATAGAACACAACTATGGCAATACTGAAATCCTTTTATCATGGAAGCATCAAGTAAGAAAACCTGACGTGCTGTTGTATGATGTGACGAGGTGTGTTAAACACAAAATGTACAATGTTTATTATGAATGGAGTAAATATGGAATACGAAACCATACAGGCCACCATTGGAAAGTTATCCTGTCCCCTCCAGACTTGTTACTGTTGCATTTGGTTTACAGTACGCTACCTCAAGTCATTTTCATGTATGCTGGCATTACTGACAGCTATGGTTGTAACCGTTATCTTTCAACTTCATAACAAGAGCTTTGTAAATATATATGTTATGATAGGAGTAGTTAAGATTCCTTTGGACTCAGTACAGCATGGTGAGGTAGTGCTTAGCACATCTGGGTCAAAGCAAGAAGGTCGAATCCCAGGCTCAGCAAAGGGGTTTCTTTTTTTTTTTTTTTTTGGACCCCCCCCATTTTTCTCCCCTAATTTAGTCATACCCAATTCCCACCCATCAACTTTTGCCTTCCCTATCACACAACCACCACCAAAAAGGGAGGGGCGTAAGCATGCACATGCGCCCCCTGTGACATGCAATGCTGCCCACCCGCCTCTTTTCGAACTGTTGCGCATGCGTATTTGGGGGCGGCCTAACACACTCGGAGGGAAAGTGCTATTCGCCCTCTCGTACGAATGAGCTCACAGACGCCCATGATTGGCTGGTGATCGCTGTAAGTGAAGGGGAAGTGAGCATATGCCATCCCTCCCTCCCGTGAGAGCTCGGCCAATTAGCTCCCATGGACTCCCGGTCACGGATGGCTGTGGCATCAATCCGGATTCGAACTTGCGATCTCCGAGTTGATAGTCGTGCACCTTGTCGATGTGCCACTCGGGAGCCTGCAAAGGTGTTTCTGTGTGGAGTTTGAACATTCTCCCCAGGGTTTTGCCTGCGTAGTCCAGTTTTCCTCCTCCTCCTCCCACAGTTCAGAGACATGCAAATTAGGCTAGTCGGGTTGTTTCAAATTGCCCCTAGGTGTTAGTGTAAGGGTGAGTGGTTAAGATGAGCTGTTCAGGGTGTACCCTGATTTCGCCCAGAGTCAGCTGAGGCTTCAGCCTCCTGGCAACCCTTGTCGGATTAAACAGTTTGGCAGATGGATAGATGGAATACATCAAGCTTTTATCCAAAAGGAAATTGTGTAACTGGATTCACTTGAACTATGTGCAATATAGTGTTTCCCCACTTAGTGGCACTTGATTTACTACACCTATCAGGTGTGCATCTGAAAAAATGCTTAAGACAAGGGCAGAATGTACATTAACAGTATTTACATAAGAATTGGCTTTGCTCAATCTGTGTAAGAGTGAATGGTTGTGTGTGTATTTTTGTTGGCACTGCGATGGACTGATGAGCTATTCAGGGTGCACCCTATTTTGGCCCAGAGTTGGCTGAGGTAGGCTCAAGGCTCCCCACGAGCCCAGTAGGATTAAGCAGTTTGGCATTTAATGAGTTAATGTGTAAATATGGATATGGGGGTTTTTGTCATACTGACAGTTTGAGGACTATACAGAGATAAACAAAAACTTGTTGACTTGTATTTCAGGTGGGGATTAATCTCACAATGAATGTAATCCTCAGTATACAAAATATAATTTTTGTCTTAAATAAAAAAATGTTTTGGATCATTGGACTTTTCATTCAAAGCACACAGTTTAACCAAAATATTTTTTTCTCAGGATACTTTTACTGCAGTCGGTGTGATCTTAGCAGAGATCAGAGAACAGCACAGCTAATAGCCAAAAGATTAGTTCAAGATCTGCTGCCTTTTTTGAGGGATTTAGAGAATGAATTACCCTGAACCCCAGAATGATGTACCCTGAATCCCAATATGATGAAAAAAAAAAAAAAAAGTAAAATTTTTTGATGCAGTTGGTTGATTCTCAAATAATAATAAAAATAAACTTCAATACTGATGTTGCAACTTGTCAGATCAACCTTGTTATACTGGCAGAATGGTGTAATCGCATAGTAAGATAGTTCCTATAACTATACAGTATAGAGTTTATTTATTGATTGATTTATTTATTTTGTGATGCAGCAACAAATTTAGATTCCTAATGACTGAGCCAGGGTTGACAGTGACAAAGAAATAGAAGAGACACATAAGAAAAAGCCGTGAAATAACCCAGACTCAAAGGGTAGCCTGTTTTTTTCTCTCTTTGTGACAGTACAGTATACAGGAATATAAGAGTAAAGGCAGAGAATACTAATTATACTGAAAGGATATTAGAGGAGAAGTTCTTAGAAGCAGCTACAGTGCAGTATCAGGGTGAACGAGGCAGATCTGGATGGTGAGAGAAGCTACGACAGTAGATGTGTGCCAGGATGTGGCATTGACATTACATCATGCAGTAGGAGTGCACATACATTAAGTATGCCTTCATCAGCAACAAAAGTTTAGAGCTGAATAAGTCTCAACTCTCTATCTATCATGCTTGCTGGACTAGACTACCTCTTTCAATCATCTGCCTACATAAAGTAGAGGTATTCAAACTGCGGGTGGGGTGTGGGCGAGATGGAACATTTCTGATGGAAAAAAGCTCTCAAAGGGCTCATGGGAAAAAGTTGTGAATAGGTCTGGCATAAACGGACCACTGTAGGATTATAACTGTCAGGACATTATTTGTTTGATTGACAGCACAGCAGTGATGGTGATATAATGATATAAGTGATATGAGAGTAGTGCAAGTAGGAGAACTGAATGCTTGCAAAGTGCACTTATTTAATAAACCACCAACTCAAGTCTCATGAACTGCTAATAAGTCTTGAGTGACAATAATAATTAAGGACACTGAAAGACAAAGGAAGCACCAGGTTATATTAATTGCATGGTAATTAAGGGAAACAATGCAAAATGACTAGTTGCAAATGATACATCATGTGGTGGGTGTAGGAAAGCGATAATATCCGTGAAGTTGGTGGGATTTTTTTCATGAAGAATTGGTAATATAGCAGACAGAATTGGGCTATGCTATGGACTAAGGGATAATATTACACAGATTTTTTTTTCTAGTAGCCTTACATGAGAGGTCTTTTTATTTGTGATTTGTCTTCTTTTACGTTGTATTCTTTTCTGAATTCCTGGCTGGCAGGCAGTGCTGTGGACACTTCTTCCAGCTCTTAAGCCCCAATCCCCTGCCTGTGTCATAACAAACAACATTTTGCAGCACCAGTTATACTCCAGTGTGAATTCTGACTCACTACAGTATATACGCCTGACTGAGAAACACAAAGAAAACCAAAAAAAAACCTCTACAACACTTTTTCTTTTATAATAACAGCTTTAGGTAGCACGGTAGCATAATAATTAGCATGTCAGCCTCACAGCAAGCAGGTACTCCTGTTTCCTCCCACATTCCAACAACGGGCACATTAAGCTAACTGGCTGTTCCAAATTGCCCCTAGGTGTGGATGTGAGTCTAAATGCTTGTGTGTGTTGGCCTTGTGATGAATTGACAAGCTGTTCAGAGTGTACCCCACCTTCACCTAGAGTCAGCTGAGACCCTAGTAAACACTTTTGCAAATAAGTGAGAATGAGAGTGAGTGAGCTTAGGGCTTGAATCCAATACAAAACAAATAATATTAAAATCAACTCACCATTATACTCAAAATTAAATCAGTGTAATGTACTGCAAATGTATATATGCAGATCAAGTCCAACAAACTTGCCTCCACTTTAGTTTGCAATAAAATCATAAAATATATTCCTTTGTTCTAGTGTTATAAGTACTTATAAAATAATATTAAATTAAAACCAGTAAACTAAGTAATATAACCACTTTGGAGTTTATGCACACATTAGTTTATTTAGTAGAGAACTTAAAGCAATTACGCAATTCTAATCATTTTTAGTATTAAAGTCACAGATTTGTTTCAATCATATTTACTAAATATTATTTTCACAAAATATTCTATTCTATAATATAACAATTATTGTGATATTAGAAAAGATAAAAATCTTTTCAGTCACAGGAAGAAGGAGAAGACCGCTGTGTCTGATTACGTTCCCTGGTGTCCTCCAAAGAAACATCTGGCGTATGTCATTACCCATCTGTTCAATTGGACTGGTAATATTTTTGTTGTAGGTGGCGACCAATTTCCTTAACTTACATTGTTACTAGAAAACAGATGTTTTGAGTACAACATTTTTTTAGTAATATGAAACTTTGGGTGTTTAAGATCTGTGTCTTTAAAACTTCCTTGAAGTTTTAAAATAAATAAACACACAGGAGCATTGACTGCCCGTCATGATATTACGAAGGTGGGGTGAAAAGTTCCTATTAATCCGCCTTTCCATCAGGAGCTTCTTTACCAAGGGGAGCCAGATGCTGCTGGACTGATGGAAGAAGTGTGTAGACTGCAGGGGAGACTATGTTAAAAAATAACTCGAGTCTAAAATCAAATACCAATCAGTAGCTTAATAACATTATTAGGGTTAAACAAAGCATTGCATCATCTAATACACTGTAGGGCATAATTAAAATAATGATATGGGGCAGACCATGCACACACACACACACATACAATAACTTAATTTGTATTATTTTTCTATTATTAAACTGGATTCATACCATGCATCCTCTGAATATTAAAAAAGGTAAACAGAAATTTTCATTCAAACCATGAAACACAAAACTTACATTTTTGTCATCTTTCATTTTACATAATTTTCATGTAGTTGACCTTGAAAAAATTTTTTTAAATGCCTCATGGGGAAATATAGAATGATAAAGTAAATAATCCCTCCTTCACATTCTTTACATTTCAAATGCACTTTCTTAATCACTGCTGATGATGTCATAGAGTGTCAATCTTCTTGCTTTTTTAACCACACATCGTGTAGAGCATGCAATTGGTCATATACTCGTTAATGTACTTTGCATGATCACTAGAGGAGTCCATTAGAAGGCACATCAGAAAACAGAATATATTACCACCTTAATCATCCTGACCTTTTCAAACACATCCTCATACTGCCCTACACTGCAACTTGTGTAGCTTTAATTTCTAAGGACATGCTCAAAGGAGGCACCAAACAGGTGCAGGATATGTGCGGCAGCCATCATGCATAGATGAATGTCATTTAAAAAATGCCTACATGTCATATGTGGCCAATAGGGATGTGTCAACAATGCAGGTATCACTCATTCATTTGTCAAACTGCTTAATCTTATTAGAGCCTAACTCAGCCAACACTGGGCAAAGACTGGGAACACCCTGAACAGCTCCCCAGATCAGTGCAGTGCCAATGCATGCACAACCCTTCACACTCACACGCACTCCTAGGGGCAATTTGGAAGAATTTGAAATTTGGAATTAGTGTATTGTGCATGTCTTAGGACCAAAGTACTTGGATGAAACCCAGGCAAGCGCAGAAAGAACCTGCAAACTCCAAACAGAAATGCCTTCACTGAGCCTGGGATTCGAACCCTAGACCTTCTTGCTGTGAAGTGAGCGTGCTAACCATTACACCATGTGCCACCTTCTCCCCCCCTCTCTAAGACATGGGATGTAGCCCTGCTGGTACATTTACACTGCTAGCTGTTGAGTACACAAGTGTATATGCATATAGCCATGTGTCCAAATGAGACCGAAGTGTGGTCAGAGCTGTGATGAGACATCCGAGGTTATTAAGTAGAAAAACCGGCAACAGTTTTTTCCTGTAATGTGTATGAAAAGCCAAGAACATTGCTGCTGGGAAATTTACAATTCTGATGCCGTTATAAGCAATAAACACTTTACTCTATGACCTCCTTTGCAGTATGCAGAGTATTATCAAAAAGTTCCCTGACCTGGTTTCTGTTTCAACAAGATTCATAACAATTTATAGCAGTCAGCTGGAAAAAGAATACAGGGCAGATCTGCAGTATTTGTGTATTTATTCCTCCTGATAACAAGCATCTTTTATCTTACAGAAATAATGCTTTCTTTTCTTCTTGCCCTTCCTCCTTGAAAAAAAAATTATTTGAAAGTAGAACAGATCAATAGTACTCAGTATTATTATGCTTGCCTTAACACTACTGCTTATAAAGAGTCAGTGAACTTGATTGAGGAAAGAGCTCTTAAAGACTGGATTTTATTTTTTCTTCCAGAACACGGAGAAATAAGGAGAGCTATGAAGCTCATTTAAAGTCTCCTGAGTCCTCTAGGCTCTACAAATATATATTCTTACGATTCTTACAAATATAAAATGAAATACCTTATAAATCACTGTGACTTAGAGGTCATACATTAAAAAAAAAAAAATTAGGGTGCCATTTATAACTCAGGGGCGGTGGCGTAGCGGTTAGGGTGCCGGGCTTACGATCGAGACATCATGGGTTCGAATCCCCGTTGGACCCCACCGTGCTAAGACCCCTAGGCAAGGTCTTAACCACAAGTGTGCCTCTGTCCACCCAGAAGTATAAATGGATACCAGTAAAAATACTGGAAAGGTAACCTGCAATGGACTAGCGTCCCATCCAGGAGGAGTTGAACTCCTAGTTGCTTCACGCTACAGAAACCGGGGATAGGCACCGGCCTGATGAGCCACTAGGCTTGTGTGTAAAAATCCCAACAGACTTACCTACCAACCTTTACCTTATAATTCTGAACAATTTGCACTGCTAAAAATACAGCATAGGAAAGCTTTCTATTTGACCCATTTTTGCATTTTATTTATGAAGACATTTATGGATATGAAATGATTAATTTGTAAATTCTTCACAAGAGCATTTACACAAGACATGTATTTTAACTGCAAACACACACACACACACACAAGTTTGGTGATTTTTTTTCTTTTATTTAGTAGAAAGGCATTCAAAACAAATTCATACATTATGCAAAAAAACACCTCTATTCTATTAGAACAAAGGTGATTGGTTGCCACTCTACTTACACTCCCTCAGGACATAAATGGAGAAATAAAAGAAAGCTACAGTTTCCTATTTTGTAAATTTCTGTTGCAATTTTAGCCGAGAGGGTTGCAAGCCCCCTGCAGAACAGAATCCATAGGACATTTTATAGATTCTATGACATACCAAGTGCATTCTAATTGCCATTTTGTGGATGACCTGTTTGTTTCCCTGTTCATGGCTCTTGGATTTGCCTTGGATGAGTCTCCAGTGTCTGACCTTACTCACAGATTTCAGTCTTTGGATCTGTTTACCAGGAATTTAATAATAAAGCTCTTAATCTGCATGTACATCCCCACGTCTCTCAGTCTCATATTTCTAATACCAGTCAACAAACGAGGTGTATGTATTAATTTCTTTCAAATTTATTAGAATGCTTTAAATATCAAGTACCTGCTGTAAGGTTGCAAAATTGCATCAGTATATTTTGTCCTAAATTACTAGGTTGAATGGGCAGAATGAATTCTTTGGAAGTGGAATACTTATAAATATAATCAGCAACTTTAAAATTCTGGCCTTTTATAGGTATTGTTTTTCACAAAAGCAATTTGTACTTTTAGTGAGAGAGAAAGATGTGCTAGAGGAAAAGTAAATGAGCCATCTGTTTCTATTAGAGGTGTTAAATGAGCTCTATGATTAAAACAAAGTGTTAAGGAAGAAGAGAGATTAGAGGCACTGATGTTACTGATCATCGATCTATTTGGCTGAATCACAACTTGATTGTTATTTCTCAGTGTTATTATTTTAATTAACCTCTTTCTTTCTCTTACTTCTTCTTGGGAAAGATAGTTTTGAAATCAGGCTTGTAACAAAGTGCAAGTTTTAATTCAAGTACTGGGAAAGAGCTGATTGATTTAGATTACAGTTTGGGTGTGATGTGCTGATTTGTACTCCTGAAATCTTGAAAAAAAAATTCCTCCTGTCATCAGCGGATGAGTGGAATGCTGAAAATGCTGGCGGGTATTTCATTCTTACCTGGAGGTTTAAAGAGCTCCATAGACAGTGGGCCTATGATGACACAGCAAGGTTCACATCCTCAAAATACTGTCTAGTCAAATTCGACTGAAAATGTGGTTATCATCTGTACAGAACATGCAAGCAATATTATTTGAGGTAAATTACAGCCTCCTTTGATAGATTTTCGAAACATTACCAAATTAATTCTCCTTCTATAAGGTGGTTGCAGCTAATATATGAGCAGCACAGTGGTTAGCACTGTTGCCTCACAGCAAGTAGGTTCTTGGTTTAAACTTGCCGGTTGAGCGGGGTCTGTGTGCAGCTTGCATGTTATCCTCATGCCTGGGTGGATTTCTTTCTGGGGCTCTAGTCCTACAGTCCAGAGACATGTGGATTAAATCCAATGGCTACTCTAATATTACATTCTAGTAAATACATCTTTAGCTTTAAAATAAAAATGATCTCTGTGCAGAAAAGCATTTTAGCAATTATTTTAAATACTCTCTATTATATCAAAAACAAATACTAACATTCCTAAAAACACATCACCTGTCCATTTGCATACACTGTGTATATGCATGCGACGCAAACATGGGTGTCTGTGTCCTCATTTCCATAAGTGTCTGTTTTTGCCAGTCCAGACTAAAATTTTTCAAACTAGAATGGAGCCAGCAGTATTTTCAAACGTCTCCGTTATAGGTGCTTACAACTATACAATAGTATAGACAGCATGCATAAACATAGCAAAAGTGATGCGTATTAAAACTAAAATGTATTTGTGTGGACATAGCCATAGTCACTAAAAATGTAAATATATAAATATAAATAAATACAT
>JAQMYF010000002.1:15210499-15238591 GCA_030014195.1 Neosilurus mollespiculum | reverse complement strand
CATGGGTATATATATATATATATATATATATATACCCTACTATATACCACTCCCCCCCACTCCCCCACCACCCAAAGTGTGTGATCAGTAATCCACAGCCTTAAACCCTGAGCCACCCTCCTACAATTATTATTGCTACTACCGCCACTACTACTATTACTAAAATCAGTACAAAGTAAAACACCACCTATCAGGCTGTAAATAATGATGCCAACAGGGCAATGACAAAACATCCACATGTAGCACTGTGGATGGCAGTAACTCACTAGGTTTTGGAATCACAGCAATGCGGTTGTCATAAGGATGTTCAGATTTTTGTCTGGACAAACCACAGGGCAACGTGGAAGAAAGACCTGAGAGACACAATGACAGATGAAAGATCAGCAGGGAAATAGATTAGATGTATTGACACAGAAAATGTTCGATTTAAAAAGTATTTACTTTCCCAATGCAAATGTTCATTGGACTTTTTTCAGTGACTGGTTCTGATGTATTTAAGCAAATTACTTAAATTACATTACTTAATTAAAATTACATCTATTCAGTGAAATGTACAAATACAGACTCACAACATGTAGTTTTGGGTAGAACAGAAATCCATGGTCTTACCTTCTGCTATACTCTCGGGTCTCCAGTTACAGACAACATGACTGCAGGCAAACTCCATCTGAAAGTAAAAATGGAGGTTTAGAGAGATCAATAATGCTTCAGTATTTTTCTAGTATTGTCATAGAGTTATTGCTGTACATGGATTAAGTAACATATATATCCTGTTTAATTTCTATTTGTATTTCAGTGTTTCATATCTTAACACACACATGTATAACCTGTGAGGAAAAGAATGGCAGTGATGTCTTTGCATATCGAGAGTAGCAGATAAGCTGACTTTCATCTGGCATGCTCTCATTTCCTGCTTAGTTTTGCAGCACTACTCTCAAAAATATTTTAAGAATTCCAATTAACTGATAATAATCTATTAATATAATAACTATACTTCACTAACTATTTTCTCTTTGAATAAATAATAATAAAAAAACATAGCAGGAGTTTTGTTAACACTTTTGTTAGCACTTTAAATAAAAAGACTTAAAATGTAAACAGGATATTTACTTTACATCTAGTGCAGGAGACCTAGCACTAGATGCGAGCAACCACTAAACAGACCCTGTTTCTGTAGAATCCAATTTTGTTTTTGTACTTTTACACAGCTCAACAAACATTATGTGTTAAAATATTAATCCAGAGACATACGAAAATAATAAGCATTAAAAATTGCATGGAGGATACTGTATACATGTCTGAAATATAGTTCTCTGGAAATATAAAAGTGCACATAAGCATATCAAACCCAGCATGAGTATCAATAACAAAAGCTTCACTAACATTTCTGCAAACGCTGATATACAGTTGTGACTTTTACTCACTTTAATTCTTAAAGACAGCTTCAGACAATAAAAGTGATGCTGCCTTAAATATATATTACAAGCTGATTAAGGAACGTACCTTTATGCTGGTAGTTTACAGGTCCGTGTGGTACTCAGCACATGTCAGTTATGACACTGCCTCCTGTGTATGTATGTGTGTGTGTGTGTGCGCGCGCGCGTGTGTGTGTGTGTGTGTGTGTGTGTGTGTGTGTTAAGAAGCAGGAAGTAAGAAAATGATGACAAAGTGAAAAAGCACAAGAACACAAGAAAGATCAAAATAAGTAAAAAATTAAAACAAGTAACTTTGATTCAAGGTCCCAGTTGTCTGTACACTATCGGTGAGCTGGTTGCTTCACTTCCTGCCTTTATATTAAAACTAAACACCAAGAAATGAGCACCCAGGTGTGAAAGAGTATGTACCGCATATAGCACCTTTTCATCCTTTGCTATCTCTAAGTGTAAACTGCTAGGATATAATTGTTCTTAGGAACTCTTTGTTTATGCTATTAAATTGTATTTAATTACGGAATCTACAGTCTCTCAACAAACACATCTATTCATGTAATATTCCTAAAATATATATAATACACATCTAATAACATTAAAAATGCATTTAAACAGATTTTAACTTATTACATTTTATTTCTATATTATTACATTTACAGTGTTAACAGTGTTAAATGAAACAAAAAAATCACTTTGAGCATCAGAGTAATCCTTCTACATGATTTTTTTTCCAAGAAAGGGACAAAAATCAACAGTTAAGGTGCATTAAATGCCAGTTAAGAATATTTCCTTGAAACATCCTTGGTTGGCAGACTGAGTTGGAATGATCTGGGCAATGATGCTTTAATTTTTATTGAAATGTTTCAAAAATAATTTATGACCGTCAAAAATTTTGCCTCACTCAGCGCCACCAAGTTCCCTCAAGATCATCACGAATCCATCCAACGACCCCCCATGCTCATCATGATTCTCTTAATACGTGGAGATCGTGGGGATCGTGCCCCAGTGTAACCCCTGGGTTACACTGCAGGAAATAAATAAGTCTCCCCTGTGTTTCCCTGAGTACAGCCTGGAGCAAAAGCAGGAAAGGTTAACACTAAGTTTCTCTCATTAGCCGATTTCCGTGTTCATTTGTGTTGTGAGTTTAATTATCCATTTACCGAATTCCTGTTCCGTTTTCCCGTTCATGCATGGTGTTGTTTTGCGCTACGAACGTTTGTTTGCCTACTTAAGTTATTCTGTCTGTTGTTTATTCTGCACGAGCATCAACTCAAACATAGGACAACCATCAAAGTCCTGTTCCATGGGGCTTCGCTCAGGAGCTCCGCTATGAAAAAGAAAACACTAGGCCAGTTGCAAACTATTCTGCTCAATCAATGCATCATTCTGTTTCCGTCATTAATAAGCCACTTAATCAATGATAAAAGAAGAATGGCTAAATTATCAATCATGCATGGAACCAGCAAAAGATTACCACACAAATCCTGTTCGCTTCAGTGCAATTAGTCACTAAGTTACCTATGATGAATGTGGAATGTTTTCTGTTTTCTCTGGTTTAGTGTACTGTGTCAGTCTATTAGCTGGCTTTCCCCCAGCAATGCAACGTATCCTCTCTGACCCATACTGTAAACCATGACAGCAGTGTAGACACCTTACTGGTCCTTCCCTTTCAGAGTATCAAACACTGCTCGCAGAATGGCAGCTACAGCCACAGCACCAGGGTCAGGCTGAGTCAGCTGTTTAGATGCAATGTAACTCGCTCGACCTGCTTTGGCAGTGAGGTCACGGGTAGACTGCGCACCCAACTCTGCTTTCTGTTTAGGAGAAAACAAATGGTAATGTCAGGCTCCGGACTGAAAAGTAAATAAGAAAGAATCAATGATAATCATCTAACAAACACAGCATGGATGATGCTATACCTCCACCGCTGCCTGTAGTACAGCAATATGGCCACCTGGAGAAACCATGGATAACTTCATCAACTCATCTACTGCAGGGCACAGCGCATCTAGCTGCACAAGAAAGAAGTGCTTATGAACATCAACATTCATATACTATTCACATCCCTAATATGGGGTCAAACAGGACAAATATGGGCAAAATAAATAAGACTGCAGTCTTACCATTGTTCTGTCCCCAGGGGCAGCACCACCATACCTAGCACAAAACAGGCTCTAATAAATAAAATGGACACTTCATCTAATTTCATGATACGTGAAACTGACTCATGAGTTGTCTAACTACTAGCTCAAATATGCTAGACAACTTATTTTGCAACGTGAATTTGATAATGTTCCAATAAAGGAAACACCAAACGAGTGCAAGTGATATTGGCATATAGTCAAATGATCTTAATAGCTACTTTTTCATAGCTTCAGTCCCGGCCTGTATAGCTTCCGCCCAATCCTTTCCATCACAACTTTCCCTCAGGTGGGGTGCAGCTGCTGTCAGGAACAGACTATACAACTGGTGGACAGTAAGAGCAAACCTCAATATTAGGTAATGTATACAGCACTGTTGTTTGTAAAAGTTATTACATACTGCTCCTGAAGATCCACCCATTTTCTCCTCCACCAACCCAGCAAGGGCTGTCAGGAGTACAAACGGACTTCCTGGCATGGTAGTGGTTAGCATCCACTCTTCGATGGCTATAGTGAGTAAAGCAGCAGTAGAATGGCTTAAAACATATAAATATGTATATAAAGAAATGGAAACCTGCAAAATATTTGTGCATGAATTGGTGAACTCATTTTCCTACCAGTAGCAGCAAGAGCATGTGTGCTCCCACAATCCCCATCTCCTGCTGCACGATCCAGGGCATTGAGCTCCTCTTTCTGTTGTAAGAGCACCTTGCAAACTGATTCCAAAACCATACGTGCCATAGAAGAAAACGGTCCTGATGGCAAATGGAAAACATAAATTATGTTAATTTCAAATGTTTACATATGTAATATGTGAACACACAGCATCATTACACTGTGTACGTTAATAATTAGTAGTTGTGTATACAGTTTAGTAGTCTCTCTCATAGTAAGCAAACATTTTGAGTTTTGTCAACCCTGGCTGTGTTATAATAAGATGGCAAGAAGACAATAAAAAGAAAGTATGAACAGAAAAAAGATGAGGTATAGAGGGAGCCCACATTTAGTTGTTTAAGTCTCCACCTTGTTCAGGTTTTGTCTCAGTGGCAGCTGATCTCGCTGTGGGTTCTATATACAGGTTCCTCCCACTTAAACACTCATTGCTGAGGTTGGGCCAGGCAGGCGCTGAGGTTTTCGCATCTGCAGAAGTTAGGGGCCATTAGTGTGATTAAACAAAATAAAAAAAATCTAAATCAGTACATTATTGTATGGATTTACCTAAATTGACTTTTTATGATGATAAAACTTTCATAAAACATGCAATCAGCATGGTCAAATGCACATTTTCCCATTTCACCCTAGGTACAGTAAGAACTTGATCTCACAATAAATAGATCCCCAGACGCGGCGAGGGAATTTCTGTTTGGAGATGTTCTCCCTGAGCTTGCGTTGGTTTCCTTCAGGCACTCGGGTTTCCTCCCACAGACCAAAGACCTTAGGCTGCAATGGTCTGGTGAACTGTTCAGGGTGTACCACGTCTTCACCCAGTGTTTGCTGAGATAGGCTTCAGCCACCCCATAACCCTAGCAGGATTAAGCGGTTTGGCCTTAAAATATCTGCTATACCACTTAGAAGTTTAGTTGAACTGAACTCACCAAACAGTTGCAGTATCTCCTCATCCACTTTCATCAGAGACAGAGACACACCCGCCATCTCTAGCGATGTCATAAATGAACCAGACATCACCCTGGCAACCTGCAGTCCTCGTCCCACTAAAGACAGACATAGTTACATCAAATCCTGCATGTTAATGAAAAGTTTTCTTTAATGTATGACATAAATGTTAAATAAAAATAATGCCTATGTAATAATTGGGGCCGGTAGTGTAGTGGTTTTGGTCATGGTTTTGAATCTCTGTTAGACCCTCACTGTGCCAAGGCCCCTGGGCAAGGTCTTAACCATAAGTGTGCCTCTGTCCACCCAACAGTATAAATGGGTACTAGTAAAAAATACTGGGAAGGTAACCTGTGATGGACTAGCGTTCACTCCAGAAGGAGTCGCTTCATGTTCTGGCCTGATGAGCCAGTAGGCTCGAGTGTAAAAAGTCCAACAGACTATATAATAACGGAGATACAGTTTTATTTATGCAAAAACAGACTTTGTAACTAAATAGCTAAAATATACGGACAAGTTTGCGTGAAGGTACATGAGGTTATGGAAACATCTACACCGTTCCTATTTATACAGCACATAGTTTAAGCATCAGGGCTACCACAGACCGACTACACAACCCCTGAGCATAACCCTCAACTGTTTGGCTTGTTACCCTCTTTCAAAACTCTCCTTTTAAACAAAAATTATTTTAGATAAATTGGTCTGCTAAATCAATAAACATAAATGTAGTCTCACTTAAACAGATGATTGCAGCTCTGGTGACAACAGCCATCTCCAAACAGGACAGAGCACCAAGATTATTCACACACAAGACCACACTGTCACCTGTAACAAAAAAACCACACAGCTTCACATGACTGATGGAAAAAAGAGAGATGCTATTACATCAAATCTCTTGTGCCTTACATCCTACCGGATTTCAGAGGCAGGTGTGATTGGCTGGAAGGGTTAGTCATGTGATCGATCATAGTCTTGACAACCTCATCAGCCGAGGTCACCTGAACATAAATCAATCCATCACCATTAAGTTAAACCAACAGAATACCAACATGCTCGATTTTAGAAGGATCTTATTTTTCTAATATAACATGTTCCAAATACGCAGTGCTCCCTTTATTAAAAGCACTATATTAATCCTAGGTAGGGCCTCCCTCTGCTCAAAACAATGCACTGCCCTGCTGTCACATGATTCGCTGATAAGATAACTGCATGAATGTGTCGGTGCTAAGGCGTCCCTAATAAAGTGCTCAGTGAGGATTATTTTGATTTAATACTTTGAGCAATTGGCACTGAGCATTATTAGCACTTCCTCCTTCTTTATCATTACAGCTAATGACAACATATGCAACTTGTATGTAGTTATGGCTCTTGACTACATTATTATACATATTATGTAAATAAATATAAATATTTTACATTTAAATTGAAGGGAGTTGATTTCAGTGAAGCTGGGACTAGTATAAATGGAAAGACAGACACACAAACAAACAGACAGACAGACAGACAAACAGACATACAGACAGACAGACAGTTGACTGACCTTTGACCTTTTAATGCCAGGCTCTCCGTGGATTCCTGCAGAGACATAGACATGCTCTGTTCCATCATTTATTAACCCACTAAAGCAATCTGTTAATCATTCAACACACTAAGGTCATAAATATGGAATTCTCTGTATTTTGTACCCAATCCGAGCTCCATATCTCCTGGTAAAAGTTGAAAGGTGGGCAGGCATCCTGGCACACTGCATGGAGACAGACTGACACCCAGAGTCCCTACCACAGTGAAAGAGCACAACTTTAATTATACTTAATTCCCGAGTGTATCCCTGGCGTGGTCAACGGCACACTTAGTATCAGCTTTTATTTTTTACAAGGTGTACAGGCATGTCCATAGGCATATCTGGTATAAATAACAAACAATCTTGTGCTAAATTTTACATATCTGACACAGGGGTCACATGAAATATGCACGTGATCATGTAAAGAGTCTGATATGCAAAATTTAGCACAAGATTATTTGTTATTTACACCAGATGAGGTGACCCAGTTTTTATAGGCTGATAGGGCATGGCAGAGGGACCATTCACCGAATGGTAGGTAGTGGATGTGGCAGCGGCAGATGCAGTGGCAGTGGACAACCTGTTAAAACGCAATATCCCCCACACTTTGCAGGGAATACAAGGAATAACGAATCTAACATGCTTGCTAATTACCCTTACCGATGTTTTTTATTGCCTTTGACACTTTAGCCACAATCACATCTAGTGGACAGCTTTCCTCAGCCAGTGCTCCAGCCAGCTACAGATTTAACATACGCACACAAAATGTGAAAAATTAACACAAGAAAGTGACATACCATATGACCTTTTACACTTTTTTTATACTTGCAGATACGAGAGCAGCCCTTACATACGCTCTCAAAATGAACCAAAGTTTATCAGATGACTTTAAATTAGTGTTATAGAAACACCACCTTTGGTCTACCACATCCTCTCTATAACACAGTCTTGTAAAACGAGTTCCGTACCTTATGAATAAACACAGTTCCACACAGTCCTCTCCTGCCTGCTTTGCTGGGCTGAGTAAAAGCACAGTCGTCAGCCACTACCACCATGTCGACGGCGACTCCTTGTGCCCGTGCTTTTTCCGCAGCTAGGCCAAAGTTGAGACGGTCACCTGTGTAGTTTTTAACCAGCAGCAGGACACCTGAAGTACCACTCTTCCAGAGTGTCATGATGGCTGCCAGAATACTGCCAGGAGGAGGGGAGGAAAACACGGCTCCTGCTACAGCAGCTGACAGCATTCCTCTTCCAATGTATCCTGAAAGGAACATTTCAATGTTAACAGCATATCTCACACATAACATGGACTACTCCAATGTTCTACTGAATATTTTGACATCATATTCATAATTTCTGTTTTCAATGTAATAATATTTTCTTATTGAAGTTAGAGATGGACCCATACTGAGGGATGTCTTGAAATGTGAAGCGTCCTCCCTACTGTGAATTAACTGATACTATGCAAACAGTAATGTATTAGAATGTGCATATTAAAATAAATCAATAATTTGTAGTATATCTGCAGTATACCTGTGGAGCTGGGTCATGAGTGTGATGTCGTGAGTTTCGTATCCTGTTAGACCCCCCCAACGTGTGAAGACTTCTGGGCAATGTCTCAACCACAAGTGTGCCTCTGACCACCCAGTAGTATAAATGGGTTCCAATCAATACTGGGAAGGTAACCTGTGACGGACTAGCGTCCCATCCAGGAGGAGTTGAACTCTGGGATAAGCTCCAGTCTGATGAGCCAGTAGATCCTTTACCTCTGACTGGTACGTAAAAGCCAGTGATGTAAAGGTAAGGAATCTGGTTTGGGTTAGGGTTGATATAACATATTAATTTTTATTACTGTTAAAACTTGGAGAAAAAAAAAAACTATTTATCAGAGAGTCCGGTAGAACTTTCATTATGAATATTAAAGAAATATCTCCATGTAATACTTTTCTTATGTTAAAATAAACATAACAGCGCCACCATCTGGCTGAAGACCATGCCATGTTTAAGGGATTTCATGAAACCTTATAACATCATTTCAAAAACCCACAAACATAGAAAAAGAATCACATTTTAATATGAAACTCTGTAAACATTGTATTTTTATGGAGGAGTTTGATAGGGTTATCGTGTCTGAAAGAGTGACGCACAATGAGACAGGAACAGAAAACCAAATAGAAAAATATCTTTATCCAGTGCCACATACCACAAATTTATAGACTTAAATTAGTGCAATTGTTTGTCTCATTTTAATAAAATTTTATTCAGACACTGTGAACATTTATTATGTGGGGCTAATAAATAAAACAAATCATTCTTTCTCTTCTGAATACATGATACTACAACGTCTATTTAGTCCAAGTTAGTTTTGAAGCCCTACTACAGACTGCGGTGCTTTGTTCATGATTTGCCATCAAGTGAAATGTCCCTTTCATCATTAATTTTGAGGGCAAATTAAAAAAAATCCACTAACCTACCATAAAGTTTGTTGATTTATTTTTTAAAATACTGCCCTAAGCCTAATTTTATTTAATCATATTTATATAGCTACACATGATGAAAGGCCTGCATGAGACCTTTTTATTGAAAACACTGTTGTCTTTATTCCTTTTACCTCTTGGGAAGAATTTCTCTCTTATTAATAGTTTTAATTTCTGACCCCTGTGAGACATATTTACCCTTATCACTGTAAATCTGCCCATTTAAGAATTTAGGACACAGACCGTAACTCAGGAGTGAACTGGGAAATGACAGCAGTACCCTTTGAAAATTCAGTATATAGCCGAGGTAGTGATTTGTCACACACTGGGTTTAGAGGTGATTAGGAATGTTTTATGATCTTTGGCTTTCTTTATGGTGGATGTGTATAGGAAGTAATGTTTGTGTCATCTGCCAAACAATTCGCATTGAAAACCCACCATAAGATCAGTGTAATTTAAACAGTGAGTGACACGTTTACCTGCATGTGCGGGTTCATGGCCTGAGCCACCTCCAGAGATCAGTGCCACTTTACCCTTGAGGTTGTGGAGGTCAGAGCGCAGTGCAACCCTGTGACCCCTCAGGTGCGACAGCCCCCCATTGCTGCTCACTATACCCTCCAGGGCCTCATCCACACACTTCTCCACACAGTTCAGCAACTTCCTGTGTATCTGAACAACCCACAGGGATTTTAGATACCTAATAGAGCAACACTATTAAACTGATATCTCTTTTACTGACACTGTATGCGCGCGCGCGCGCACACACACACACACACACACACACACACACACACACACACACACATATATATATATATATATATATATATATATATATATATAAAATGGAGAATAAAGGCTGTAGTTTGCTGTAGTTACTCTGTAGTCTGTAGTTTGACTGCTGCAAGAAGGCAAGTGTGGAAACTATAAAAAAAATGATGGCAACAAACCATGTCATTCAGCTTACCTCCATTTGCTTCAGTTGTATGAGTCCTAAAAGGAAACTTGCAAAGGTCTGCACTACTGTACACACACTTATTGCTGGTTGCTAGTATGCGCTGCGGTATTTTGCGCAGTCCGTACTTCCGCCCACAGTGATGACGCTGCCATTCATGCGCAGTTTGCACGCGGCACTGATAGGAAACAACGCTTTCCTTTCCCAGTGTAAACAAAGGAAAAGTCCTTTTTACAGTGTGTCTGGGGGAAATCATTACCTTCATTGAAAACATTCATGAACAAAGTGTTACTGTATTTTCTGGAGAAAACACAGAAAAGCCAGTGAGGTTAAGGTTAGGGATCCGGTTTGGGTTAGTGCTGATAAAACCTAGATAAAAGTAGAAAAATGCTGTTCACTATTAGAGATGGAGGTAGAACAGGTAGAATAATGTTTCATGAAATCCCTTAAACATGGCAATGTTAATTAAAAAAATGTAACATTGCCATTTTAAGGCATTTCATGAAACATTTTAACATCATTTAAAAACCTACAAACAGAAAAAGAATCTCATTTTACTATGAAAGCTTTCTAAACTTTATTTTTATGGAGGAGCTTTATAGGGCTATTGCTGCTGACAAAAGGATTTTTTGCTTGTTTGTTAGGGGTCCATGTCTGTATTCTCCACCTCCATGTACCTATGCTCCCCAGTACCGATGTTCCCTAACCCTATTAACATTGAAATTGTGAAATCATGAATATTCCATAAATTTGTTACTTTGAAGATTCATTAATTTAATAAGGACTGGGGAACATGGGGTTGATCCCATTTATTAGTTCTTACAGCTTTAATCTAATAATTGTTGGTGTTCAGTTCACGATGCAAGAGATCCAAATTCATTTTTTCAGGTGTTTATTTACCCTTTAGGAAAAGAAAGGCATACAATCAATCACACAGTAAAAATTCTTCCGAGAAAAAAACTCAGACCTCGTCAACCAGCTTGCGCTGGCTTATATAGTGCCCATTTTACTCTGATTGGTCCCTCATGACATCATATCTCAACATGTCTCAACAGGTCTCGACAAGTCTCGACATGTCTCGAGTTGACCTTGACGACTCGACGCCCCTCCATCACTTAGGATGGCCATATTGATTCTATTCAAGGTCTGACATTTTGTTCCAATGTTCCGTGTTCAAGGTCAGCTGAGCAATACTCGTACAGTGTGGAATGGCCCGAAAATAAAATAATAAAATAATCCTACACTCCAGTGAATAAACTCCTCATACAATAGTCACATAAATCACCCAATATTTAAATAGTGCAGTAAGTTATATAGTTGCTCTTCTATAGGTATAATCATTAACAGTTTAATTATATATTTTATTAGAGATGATTCATTGGACAGTTTTCCATTTCAGGGTTACAACTGTCTTTAAATAAAGGAAATATGATCACTCATTCCAAAGATATTACAATTTCTCTATTCATATTCATGTTTATATTTATGCTGTTAATGATCAATAATTAATGTGAGTATGTGATGGGAAATTTCATCAATTTGCATAAGATTTATGGAGGGCCAAATATATGGCAGTGTGACATTTCGAACCCGGCAGGCCATATGCCTTCCTCAGTTCATGGTTCCAAAACCCACAGTGCCCCCAGTGGCGCCTGGTACCCCTGATTTTTTTCTTCCACATGATCTTAATATAATTTGTGATAATCATATGATTTTTTTAGACACAAATTAAAACTTTGGGATGCAGACAGTAATTCAGGATTGAACTATGAGGCGACAACAGTAGTAATTGTAAATTTAGTACATATAGTAATTCATTATGGTATCATTCCAACCTGATCTAACTCAAACCTGAATGGGAAGTTATTTTAAGTGGATTTTATATAAATTATGATTAAAAAAAACTGTTCTGGTTAATGAAACAAACTGGATCCTCTTGAGGTAATATCAGAATGGAGGACACTCACTAGCCAACTTAGTCCATGGACAGTGAGCTCCATCCCGTACATGACACTGTGGTTAAACTGAGAAGCATTATCAGTAACAGAGCTGACACACCCACACTGTGCTAAGGCCTCCCATAACATGGTACTCCTAATGGCAGTCCCATCACAACCACGATCTATAATGAGAATGTTAGGATTGATACGAGATCTTAACATGCATTTACTGGAGTCATTACATAGTCAAAGAGGAGATTTCATCCCAGAGAGACATGCAGCTATTTTTATTTTATATATATATATATATATATATATATATATATATATACATACAAGTATATATATATTTGGGTAATGTTTATGATTGTGTCAGGCTGCATCACAGCATCCCATCACTCATTTTTTCAGATCAGTGCAAGCCCTTCATATTTAAAGTTTCTACTAGGCATGTTCACTAAACAAGAAATAAATTGGAATCGACCATGATGTCTTTCTGAAACCATTTGCTCACTCCTGTATGAGAATGTGAATGACGTGTGCACTGGGTGCGATGATATTACTGTTGCCAAGGGCTTGCTCATTAGGGATGGGTAGGGGGTTGTGTAGAGGGTTGTAGAAAAATGTTTAAATTCCTCCTTAAATTACTTGTTATGTAAAGCTGCTTTGTGACAATATCAATTGTAAAAAGCGCTATACAAATAAAACTGAATTGTATTGAATTGAATATTAGTAAAAATTGCCATCTTGAAGCAGGAACATGTTACAACTGTCATCATAATCTGATCTTGATTTCACATGCTTTATCACACTGCCAGAGAACCCAGCCTTCTATAACATTGATATAAATGACAGATCTGAGGGAGCTGAGAAAAGAGGATAAATTGATTGCAATAACTTTTTCCAGAATTTTACTTAAAAAATATTTCATGCTTAAAGTTGACTCATACATTCCATCTGCCTTTGCACTTGCCTTTGCACCCCCTCTCAATTTCTCTCTCCCTCCCTTTTCTCTATCCTGCCCTCCACCCTGCATTCATTTAGCATGTGACTCCCAGCTCCAGTTGAATACTCTGAGTGTCTACGGCAGCGAGGGCTTAAAATGCTGTCATGGCTCACAGGCTTAATATGAAAGATCCTAGATAAGATAGATGAAATGCTACTCCAACTCTTATTGGATTAATTTGAAGTTATTTCTGTCATCTGATAACTTAAACTTTATTTTTCAGCAAACTATTATTATTTTTTATTTTTGTTTTTCTTTGTTTGTTAAAGAAAATGTCTGTATTTTATAGATTTTTTTGTCTTGTGAATTAATGTACATGCGTCTGAACAAAATGACTTTTCTTATTCTTTAAAACAACAACAACTTTTGCTTACCGGATGTGCTGTGGCATAATTTCCCCTATTATTCTGCAGGTAGTAGATGATGGTGTAATCATAATATATTGTTGCTAAAATCTCCATGCACATCGTCAGTGGACTTCATTACTGGATTTCTTTACTGAGGTCTTGTCAGTCACTTTGCTTTGTATTACATTTGTAGATTTTAAGGACTTTTGGTACATTTTTTTTTTCTGTTTCCAAAGTTCAAGTTCACTTGTGTTTTTAATATGGAGAGTGCCTCTGCACTGGAACTTGGGAAAAAGGAGTAAGTGGCTGCACTGACCCATCACGTCCCAGGACAGAAGAAAAGATATGATAAAAAGCAAAAAGAAGCTCAAACCTCAGAATGGAGAGGCAAATGCTATCACAAGTTACAACACAAACAAACAAACCTTGGTACCTCTAACCACAACGGGTGCTCATAATTGGTAAGATATATACTTTTGTTTCAAACTATGTTTTCTGATAACATGAATTTGTAAAAATAGAAATAGCGGTTAGGATGTCTGCCTCACAGCATGAAGGTCTTGGGTTATACATACATACATATTTATATATATTATTCATATTTAATAAATATTTAATATTTATATTTATATATTTTTATATATTTATATACTCTGATGGCCTAGCAAGCTGTCGAGCAAGCTGCCCTTGCCCATAGTCGGCTGAGATGGACACCAGCCTCTCCCCGATCCTACTTAGGAATTAGCGATTAAGAAAATTATATATATATATATATATATATATATGGATTTGTGTGTGTGGGTGTGTGTTAATATAATTTGGTACATCAGGCTACACAACCTAGCACAATATCCTAGCACAACAGCACAACACATTTCTAATTAAAGGACAGAATTAGAAGCACACTTAATGCTTGTTTGATTGGATATGTTGCTGTGACTAATGAGGAAAGACAATGATCATTGCAATTAAAATCCCACTTTGGGTAACACAGATATTATAACACAATAAGAAGTATAAGAAGCAGTAGGTTTTACAGTCATATTGCTGAGCACTTTTTCTGCAAATGTCTCATATCTTTAACTATCTGGACTGTGATGGCACAAACCCTGCAATAAGAGTTTAGAAGAACGACAGACTAGACAAATCTGTATTGAATAACTTATTCATTGTAAATTCTGAATAGATTCTATCTTCGTGTCATATTATCACAGACGAATAATAATCATCTGATAAATGATAATCATCTGATTAAAATAATACACCAGCCTTAGTGACATTTCACTGTCACCAGTCCTAATTTATCTCATAGTACAGAAAGACACTGTAGAACTTGCTAACATATAAAACATACTAATACTAAAACCCATTCTTTCCATGTAAATCTTTTTTTTTTTTTTTTAGAATGGGAAGAAGAGTATTGTGCTGGTACCAGAATGGTGCAACCTCTGTTAGTTTATGACGTGTTGTAAAAGGGCTTTGTCCTTCTCTTTTGCTTCTTACACTAACAAAGTTCTCTTCCTGTTTCAGTCAGGGACCATCACTCCTTGAGCCACTGATGTTAAACAAAGTCCTACCATGCACTGATGTTAGCTTGTATAAATATAGATACTGTACAAAAAGAAGGACACAGGTTCAGGTGTCACAGTATGTCCCTAGCTGACTATCACATTTTGTCCACCAAATAACAGAAGGTTTTATAAATAATAAGTACCATGGTCAGTGACGTTAAAGGAAAACACATGATTTAGCACACAGTGGCGGAACGATCACTATGTCAGCTTTACTAAACAGAAAACTACAATTTTCCCCATTTTTTAATCCACTAAATAATCAATCAACCTGCAGTATTTTTGGACCCCTACAAAAATACACTGTTAAGTATTTTCAGCCAGCCGTGTCATGTCATCCGGGCAGAGTAGGGTTTTATAGAATGATACATATATATTAGGCTAAATACTGGTTCCAAATTGTCTCTAGGAACGAGTGAGAGAGATGTTGGCCAAGAGCTGGCTGAGATAGGCTCCAGCTATATTATATCTATATCTGTATCCATGTCTATCTATCTATCTATCTATCTATGATCTATGATCTATGTATCTATCTATGTATCTGTCTATGTATCTATGTATCTATGTATCTATCTATCTATCTATCTATCTATATCTATATCTATATATATATATATATATATATATATATATATAAAATAATCCCCTGATGAGTGGGCAACCACGAAACAGGCTTGTCGGGATGAAATTGTAGTACTGTTATTTTTTCCCACATACAATATATATACTGTATATTATATTGTATACTGAGTGTGTGTATATATATATATATATATATATATAATTAGATATTATATATTATAGATTTATTCTTTTATATTTTGTATATTAAGCTGAGTGTTTACTGTTTATTCTTTATCTGTGTGCTGCTTTATCTATCTGTATATTGCTTTTCTTATGTGCAGCTGGAAATGTAAATTTCCCTGAGGGAGTCATCCCAAAGGGATCAATAAAGTTAAGTCTAAGTCTATAATTAAAATATATCGTTGTGGACGTATCCTAAATTGCCTATAGGTGAGAAAGTGAGTGTGAATGACTGAGTATCTCTGTGTGTTAACCTTGCAAAAGACTGCTGACCTATAAATAAGTGGTGTAGAAAATGCATGAATAAAAATAAATCTAGCCTTTAGCCAAGTGAAGTTGCTTGCCACTCTAGGGTCATGACAGCATTGTAGCTAGATGTAAGATCCATGCACATGTCCTATATGTGAAATATGAAATCCATCCATCTATCCATTGTCTGTGCTGCTTATCTTTCGGAGTCATGGAGAAGCTGGAGCCAATCTCAGCTGACTGGTTAAAAGCATACACCTGGAAAAGTCACCGTGTTTATTATGCATTTCAGAGTTCACAATATAAAATACTTACTTACTGATTGACTTGCCGAGATGATTAATCCTATAAGGATGGCAGGGAGGTTGGAGCCTATCTTGGCTGATACTGGTTGAAAGCAGGATCCACTCTGAACAGCTAGCCAGACCACACAGGGTAGCATACATACCACACTTCACACTCACACTCACACCTAGGGTCAACTTGGAACAGCCAGTTAGCCTAATGTGCATGTCTTTGGACTGTGGGAGGAAACTGAAGTACCTGGAGGAAACCCACGCAGAACATGCAAACTCCACACAGAAATGCACGGTGCATGGGCCCAGGATTCAAACCCAGGACCTTCTTGCAGTCAGGCGGACAAGCTTAGCCATGCACTACCATGCCACCAATAACCAACATGCCACCAACATGAAATATATGATGATAAATGACTTAGAAAACCCTGTAAAAAAGAAGAGAAAAAAAAAAGAAATGTGAAATAATGTGAAGTATGTAAAAACCACATGTAATGAATGTGACTTTCACTGAGTGAAGGTCTCAGCGTATGGACAAATTCATAGCACTGCAGTAGTAATTTAACTTCTACTTAAAGCAGGAAATAACACAGAATATCTAACGTGCACCACATTACCTGAATTCATTCAAACATTCTGCATAGTGCCACAATCTACTCTGCTAATTAACACATAGCTCAAAAGACTGTCTTCTTCACCCTCGGTAGTAATTAACCTTCCTCGCCTGCTTTGTCTTTTTCTCTATCCATCTTGCGATTGTAGATTCACAAAATCAGTCTAGTAATGAGTTGCGAGTTATAATTAAATCAAACTCAATATTAAGGTGAAGTAACAGGGGGGAACTGCTTAATTTAGATTAAGTTGGTGCTCTTAGTGGATCCACAGTCTCTTATTTATTAGTAGATATTGTAGTGAGGTAGCAGCTGGATCAAAGAAAAGAAATTGAAATCATGAGAAATGTGCAATATTCCAAGGCAATTTATATAAATGGGCTGTAAGGTCCCATGATCCCCAAAACATCCTCAGAGGGATTCTAAGATAAAAGGACATCAATATAAGGATCCACTTTTGTCATCTACTATATCATTTGCACATGGGAAATGTTCTGTTCTCGGCTGTAAGGGGCTGTTTGCAGTTAGATGGATTGTTATTCTAATAAGAGGCGATAATGTTAAGAATAAAAGCTTCTGTGTCACTAAATGGTAAAATACAGTCTAGAAGAGGAAAAATTAGGTTTTGCATTCTAACAATGTGATGTGAAAAACAGCAAATATACCATAAATTGGGCTTAATTCAACAGGTTTAAAAATGAAAGAAGTATATATCTTGATTCTATTTAAACAAAGCATTGGAAATGTAGGTGTGGCTAAATTATGACAATGCAAAATGTGGTCTACAGAAAAACAAGTAAAATAATAGACTAAATTTCAATATATAAAAAAGTGCAACCCAAATTCCAAAACAAGTTGGGATGCTGTGTAAAATGTAAATTAAACAGAACGCATTGGTTTGCAAATCTCATAAACCAAGATTATATTTACAACAGAACACAGAAAACATATCAAATGGTAAATGTGAGGCATTTTACAATTTTATGAAATATATTACAATTTGATGGCAGCAAGATGTCTTAAAAAGTTGGGATGAGAGACACATGGCTAGAAAAATAAGTGAAACTAAAAAAAGAAACAGCTGACAGAATATTTTGCAAATAATTTGGTTCACTGGCAACAGGTGAAAAACATGATTGGGTGTGAACAGAGCATCTTAGAAAGGCAGAATCTCTGCGAAATAAAGATGGACAGAGGTCCACCAATCTGCAAAAAAAAGTACATTAAAAAAAGATTTAGAGAAATTTCTGTATACAATGCTGAAAATCCCAAGTTTTTTGGAACTGAGGTTGTACACTTCCCGGCTAAAAAAAAAGTCACACACTCTAAGTTTCTTGGAGAGCCTTTAGCCTTGATCTCAGCGTGTAATGTCCATGGCATTGTTTCAACAAACTTAAGCAACATAACATTTATTTCCATCCAGTGTTGGGTTCATTTCTCACCGACATCCTAAATTGATGACAGGGGAATTGAACTACTTCATAAAGTCTTCTCCAGCACATCCCAAATTGATGGGGTTAAGGTCGAGACTCTGGGGTGCCAATACATATGTGAAAATGATTCCTCATGCTCCCTGAACCTCTGTTTCTCTAGTTGAGTCCCCATTTCATATCCGTGCCATCAGGGAAGATAAAGTCCATTGATGTAATAACCTGCTCAGTCAGTACATTCAAGTCGTCAGCTGACTTCATTTTATTGCCACAATAATGTTGCTGAGCCTCGACCTGACCAACTGGAGCAATAATTTCAGGGAGATCACGTGCTGAAGTCAAGGCTAAAGGCTCTCCAAGAAAATGCTAGAGTGTGCAACGGGCACACAGGTACATAGGCAGTGTATATAGCAGCTAACCATTACACCATTATCCATGCTGTTTTAATAACCTCCTGTATGGCTGAAGGGAATTACTGCCATAAAAGCATTAGTGAGGCTAGACACTGATGTCAGACGAGGAGGCCTGGAGTGCAGTCGGCATTCCAGTTAATTTAGAGGTATTCAGTGTCAGTGCAGGTTCTGGTGCAGGTCACTCGAGTTCTTCCATTCCAACTTTGGCGAGCCATGCATTCATGAAGCATTCTTTGTACACATGGATATTGTCATCCTGGAAAATGTTTATGCCCCTTAGTTCCAGTGAATTAAAATGGTAATACTACAGCATATATTGATGGGTTAGGGGTTGATGGCCAGGATTTTTGTTCATATAATGTTTGTAGTGTCTGTTTGTAATAGTATAATTAATTCATTCATTCGCAAAACTGCTAGCTTAGGGTTGTGGGGAGGATGGAACCGATCTGAGCTGACACTGGCTGAAGGCAGTGTACACTCTGAACAGCTTGCTACACCATCACAGGTCCAAAACACACACAATCATTCACACTCATATTCACACCTATAGCCAATTTGAAACAGCCAATCAGCGTAAAGTGCGTTTTTGGACTGTAGGAGAAAACCGGAGTACCGGGAGGAAACCCATGCAAGCACAGGGAGAACATGCAAACCACACAGAAACACCCGAGCCCAGGATGTGAAGCCAGTACCTTCTTGCTGTGAGGTGGACATGCTAAATACTACGTCACTGTGCCACCCGATAGGATAATTGTTGTGGTGTTGTGCTTATGTAGTTTGCTAATGGGCATCAGTCAATGACTGCTGATATTCATTCATTAATCATGCAATTATTTGTAGCATTGTTTTTTTTTTTACTCACCCTTACTCCATGTTTAGAAAATGTTTGTGTCATGTGTGTTGGAACGAAATAGAACTCTGTGTAAATGTTTTTTTCTTATGGAAACAGCACATAGTATTAAAATTTGTACTGTTTAGACAGAGCCAGCCTGTCATATTCGGAGGTATAGGCAGATGCTTGAGGTGCCATGTAATAAAAGGGGCACCCAAGATCTTAGAATATGTTTTATTGCTTATGGACATGACCAAAGGGGCAAAAAAAATAAATAAAAAAGTTTTCTTCTTGTTTAAAGGATTTATGAGATTGGTGGGGGGGGGGGGGGGGTTGTCTTGAAGGCCACTCAAGGTTGAAAGTAACTGTGTCATTTGGATATCCATGTACACTTTCATATTACTTTACCATACTAAGAACATGTTTCATTGTTTTTATCTAGCAATGCGCTCTATCTCAAAAATTTTGTGATCTTGCTCTGACCTGATCACTTTTGACCTTGACATTCCAAAACCAAATCATCACTGAATTCAGGTTGGGCAGTGTCCCCACCAAGTCTGGTGAACATTCTTGCATGGATGTGGCTGAGATTTTGTTCACAGACAAACTGACAAATAAACCAACAGAAGGATGGACAGACAAATAAATGTTAATGATTACAACACCTCCACCACAACACCTAGTGGTCACTTATACTTGTTCATTCATTCTTTCATTCATTTCTAAGCTGCATCATCTTATTTCGGGGTGCCGGGAGGCTGGCGCCCATCTCAACTGACTTTGGGCGCCAGCGGGGTACACTCTGGACAGCTTGGTGTGATCGCGTGGTCAACACACATACAACCATTCACACTCACACCTCGGGGCAATTTGGAACAGCCAATTAGCCTACTGTGCATGTTTTTGGACTGTGGGAGGAAATCGGAGTAAGCACAGAGGATACCCATGCAAGCACGGGGGGAACATGCAAACTCCACACAGAAACGCCTGAGCTGGGAATCAAACCCAGCCTTTTTGCTGTGAGGCGAACGTGCTAACCAATTCACCACCGTGCTGCCCTACATATACTCATATTTTAATTTATTTTAGATATTTTAATTCCACTCCTGCAAATCCTGGGTTTTAATTTGTATTTTTGTTTCATTTCTAAAATAAAGAAAATCTTATTTTCAGTTTCTGTGTGATTGATGGTGGTACTGGGAAGAATGCAAGAGGGAACCAGCTAAAATCTTGCCTAAGGCACCAAACTGGCCAGGGTTGGCTCTGCGTGTAGAGGAATAATCTATCACACTAAATGGGACACAGTCTGAGAAGCCCTCACAACGTATATACTTTTTCTGTCTGATAAAGAGATATGTCCATCCCTAGTTTATTTTCCTTTTCTGATTTCTTCTCTTCCTTTCTCATTAGCTCGAGTGGGTGAAGACTCAGAAGCTAACGAGCTGTGAGTTCAAATGTGAGTTATGCTGCATATGGCGAGTGTGTTAGCGTAATGCTTTTGCATTTTAATGCTTGCTGATTGGCTGTTAACAATCTGGAGAGAAAGAGGCAGCTGTAACAGACCCAGCTAAAAGTGAATGTGATAATAGTGGAGTGTCGGATGATTCTAGTTTTTTAGATGTGAAAAGAGTGATACCAAACGAGTGACAGAGCTAATTTCTGGGTTTGGAACGGGATGTGTGGGATGTGTGTTCCTGTGTGGGTGTGGATGTGTTTGCGTTTGGTGTGTGTGTGTGTGTGTGTGTGTGTTTGAAAAAGAGGGCTTGTATGTGCTTGTGTGGGTGTGTGTGTGTGTGTGTGTGTGTGTGGGTGAGCATTCACTGAGACAAAGAGCTTATTGAGCCATGGCAGCCTTTTGCTCTGTTGCTTTCAGCCATTTTAAAAGCCATGTTTCAGTGTGGCTACTCTGCTAATCATATTACTGCAGCCAACACACACACACACACACACACACACACACACACATATAAAATCCTATTAGTGCTATTTGTCATCAATCATGACCTCTAACATTTAAATCCACCTCTCTTTGTGTAACAGACAGACATAAAGATGCATGGATGAATAAAGACAGACAGACAGATACTATATTTGTATCTTTTATTTATTTATTTATTTATTTATTTATTTATTTATTTTAAACCTATTGTGCTGTTGTTCAATAAATCATCATTGGATAATTTATGATGTTTTCATCTTTAACATGGATTGTTTAAAGGTTACTCTCTGCCACAAAAATTCAACTGATAGCTAATGAAACATGTACTGTACATGTCTGCACTAAAAAATTACATTTGTAGGTTAATGACAGTGCACCAGGCTAAATGTGAAATAATATTACAATAAGTTCTGATTTCTTTTTCTGTTAAAAGAAAGAAAAAAATGTGAGCTTTGTTGTATATATGTGTACAGTGCAATGGGATTGCTTTCTTCATATATCCCAGCGTGAATGAATCTGGGGTCAGCACAGTGTTGAATGTGATGCAGCCTCTGGAGGATTAAGAGCCTCTGCAAGAAGAACTCAGAAGTGGCAGCTTTGTAGTGAGGGAACTTGACCTTTGCACTTATCAATCAATAGCCCAAAATCTTAACTGCTGAACTCCAAACTCTATAAAAGTTTTTTTTTTTTAACGTTATAGCAAAATGCTTTCATGAAATGTCAAACTTTACACATAAAAGCAGGTTGTGTTGTGTTGGTGAATCCCCCTCCAACCCCCACCCCAGCATAGACAGGACACCACAATACTTTATTTCAATTTAATTCATTTTATAAGTATTATTTCAGAGATGTTTTGCATAATATTACCTCTATTTTAAGTGTTGATGCTCAGATGGTCAGACACAGAATATTATACAAAAAAAACATTTAATTATAGTCACAAAGGATTAAGCAAGAGTCAGGCCTACATTACCCATCAGCCTCTGCATATCACAAAATCACCACCAGCTGAGTCATGTTAACATCTAATGAGTATGAGTATTAAACTTCTGTCTTTTGAGGCAATCTTGGACCCATATATTTCACTTTTTATTGGGTGGTGTAGTGGTTAGAGTGCTGGGCTCATGATCATAAGGTCATGGGTTTGGATCCCCATTAGACCCCCACCATTCTAAGACGTCTGGGCAAGGTCTTAACCACAAGTGTGCCTCTGTCCACCCTGCAGTATAAATGGGTACCGGTAAAAAAAAAAAAAAACTGATTAGGTAACTTGCAATGGACTAGCGCCCTGTCCAGGTAGAGTTGAACTCCTAGTTGAGTCACGCTACAGAAACTGGGATAAGCTCCAGCCTGATGAGCCAGTAAGCTCAGGTGTGAAAGCCCAAAAGACTTACCTTTATATTACAAAAATGACCAACAGAAAAAAAAAAAACAGCTGCCTTAAATGTACCTTTTTAAAATTATTTAATATTTTATATGTGTTTTCAGACACATCATAGGTGAACACATCATTAGCTGGGCCATGTTTTATGTCTGGATTGTTAGTATATTTGTAATTGCCCAGTAGACAGGCATGGAGAGAATATAAACACTACTAGCAGTTGAGCTTTGTTAAAAATAAATGTAAAAAAATGACTGGTGGAGAAAACGTGCATTCACTGTCCTTTTGCATGTTATGGGTTATCGGACACACGCATGCACTGTCTAACTGGAAGACGAAGTTGAACTTCTAATTATCCTGCACTTAGACCTATTGGAACATTCCTGTCTATGAAATTGTAGTGATTATCATAATAATACTTTAGTACAATTTCCATAAGCTGGCCAACGTCTAGTAATAATAACTTGAACAATATATAGCTCATGCGAAAGGTAATAATTTACTAGAACCGAGCACTGCGGGCAGACAGATACACACACACACACACACACACACACACACACACAATTTCTGGTGGAACGAAAATTGGCATGTCACAGTACCTTCCGTGTAGCTCACACAAAAGGTAATAAAATGTATTTGATGAGTCTGTTTAAACGTATTAATAGTGGGATGTAGTTCACTGCTGGAACTTTAGTGTAAGCTTCTGAAACCTGCCTCCTAACTCCTGTACAACACAAAATCTCTCATTTTCTAGATTGATCATTTTGTATGAATGACTGATGATATACTGTACAGACAACTATACTGTGAAAAATGACTATGGTCTAACTCTTGGCACAAAATCCACTTATAGCAAGATTAATTGCTATAAGTGGATTTGCTAATACTGCTTAATGAGTAAAATTGTGGCACAGTGGGCAACATTGCTTTCTTGCAGCTCCAGATTTTGAGATTTGAGCCAGAGCTTTGGTTACAGTCTCTGTGATCTTTCTCTCCATGTTTTCTCCAAGTCCATGAGGGCCTCCACCAGCTTGTCTTGTTTCTCCTAATAAAGTTGATCTTAATTGCCCCTTGGTGTGAATGAGTATATACATTTCTATCTGATGCCATCAAATGCACTGCTGTCCCATCCTAATATTCACAAGCATGATAAACTCTTGATCTGTTACATTCAGGATCAAGCACTTACTGAAGATGGGCAAATGAATACCTTGATGCTGATATTCATGCACAGCTATGCAACATCTAGATCTTTGAATCTGACTAACAGTGGGAGAATATTCACATTGGTACATGAAGCAGAGATGTTCTAAATGGAAATACATTTCTCTTTTTCTAGCATCATAGAAGAAATTTGAAGAAAGTTAGTTGACTAGCGGGGCAGCATGGTGGTGTAGTGGTTAGCATGTATGCCTCATAGTAAGTATGCTTGGGTTTGAGTCCTGGACTCAGCGAGGGCGTTTATGTGTGGAGTTTGCATGTTCTCCTCATGCATTCATGGATTCCTCCGGGCACTCCAGTTTCCTCCTACACTCCAAAGACATGCACAGTAGGCTAATTAGCTGTTTCAAATTGCCCTTAGGTGTGAGTGTAAGCGTGAATGGTTGTATGTGTGTGTTGGTCTCGTGGTGGCCTGGCGAGCTGCGCAGGGTGTACCCCGCCTTTGCCCAGTGTCGGCTGAAATGGGCCCCAGACTCCCTGCAGCCCTAGTAGGATTAAGCGTTGTGGTAAATGAGTGAGTGAAGATTGAGTAGTTAACTAGCATGAAAATGTGGATCAGAGTGTTTGCTGTATGCTGTAAGTATTTATTTAACCCTTTCACTCTTAATTAAATGTCTCTATCCATATTATCCAAATAAATGTTGCAGGTTAGCCAGAAACAGATCATAAAGTTTGAGTGATAGAATATTTGAGAGTTATTTTCCCTTATAATTAAATTGGCTAGCCAGCTTGCAGGTAGAGATAGAATAATGAGAAAAAATCAAGCATTAACTCTCATACCTCTGCCTCTAAATCAGCACCAATAATCTCTCCTTTCTCGCACACACACACACACACATCCCCTGCCCTTTAAAATCTTCAGTGCCACAAGTCTAATCACTATAAGAATAAAACATGGAGTAACCAACACAAATATGTGCCTGTGCCCTGCAAAGACACACATACACAAAACAAGTAATCAGTGGATGAAAGAAAGGTATCAAGGGCATGATTAAGTGATATGACATCCTGCCACAGGGCTTATTTATTATGATTCACAGGACTTCTGGGCTTTCTGCTGCCTGATTCTCAGTGTTATTCAGTGATTTGGTGAAGTATTTCTACACTGATCTGAAGGCCAGCTCTGTTCAATGGCACTGACAGAGGTTTTAACATTTGTGTTGGAAGTCAGGTATGAAGCTTGTGGGACAAAGAACAGCCCTGTTTATTATTAAATTGATTGATTTTTTAAAATTGATAATTCTCACTCCATGCATTTCATTGATGCATCTTTTAAAAACTGGTTTAATCTGGTTTGGGTTGGTTTCAATGACTAAGTTGGGGGAATAAGTACGGTAGGTGGATACAAACAAACAAAAAAAAAAACACAGGAGGTGTTACGTTCACCATTTACCACCATGTTGCCAGAAGGCGCCTTCCTACATATTTTGAACCTATTCTTCTGTTTATCCCACTCATGTCCTGTGCTTGTGCACACCTGTTCCAGTATCTCACATGATAAGTGTCTCTATATACAGCTTCTGTTTTTTTTTTCACTGTAGTACCTTAGCATCTGTTGGTGTACTGGTCTGCATCTCCATTTGTCCCCCAGTTCTTGCTTTTACTTTATGTATTGACCTTGGTGTAATGTTTTCTTTTTTTTTTTTTTGGTTTAATAAAAAAGCCTGCACCTGCATACTGCACTGTGTTGTACCAGAAGTAGACAGGTTTAGTAAGAATTCAATAAGGAATAAGACAAAAAGAATCAACAGCAGCAAACGTCATTCCACACACACACACAGACTTTTAATAAAATTCATCCGTTCATTCATTTTCTGAACTTAATCTGAACCACTTAATACTAATTAGCCGCAGGATGATCTCAGTAATTGCTCTAATGCAGTAAAAGAAAAAGTGTTGCAAAAGCAGTGGTGGTAAGGTGCTGGATTACTGATCAATAGGTCCGGGGTTCAAGCCCCACTGTCACCGGGTCATCAATGCTGTTTCCCCAGTGCAGCTAACTGGGTTTTCAAATGCCGGTCATGTCTCTAACTGTCTGTGGTGAGAGGCATGTAAAAGAACCATTGCTGGTTGCAGTAGGCTGCATTGCTGTCAATGTGTTTCTGCCCTGCGATGGACTGGTGAACTGTCCAGGGTGTACTCTGATTTTCCTAAATGTGTGAAGTATAAAAAAATATGAACAACAAAAAAACTAACTTTTCTATCAATTTGTTCTCTTCTGTGGGATCAGACCACATGGGCTAATTCAAACACATTAATTATTCTCCAACTGATCTTTAATCTGCAGTATTGTACTTTTATATTAATTATCATGCATTGAGAACATCCTGTATTTTGCACTGGTATCATGGTGGCATAGTGGTTAGCGCATCCGGGCTTGGCCAGGGCATTTCTGCTTGAGCTTGAGTGAGTTTTTTCTGGGTACTCTGGTTTTCTTCCACCATACAAAGACATGCATATTAGGATAAATGGCTGTTCCAAATTGCCCCTAGATGTGACTGTGAGTGTGAATGGTTTGGTGTGTGTGTGTTGGCCCTGCAATGGCAAAGTGCTCAGAGTGTACTTCACCTTCGCTCATCTGCTGGGGTAGGCGCCAGCTTCCCTTCAACCCTAATAGTAGGATTCAGCAGTTTGGCAGTGAGGGTGAATTTTGCATATTAATTGCTATTAGGAATTTACCCAAATTGCATGTCATCCAGGCAAAGGCAAAAAATGGGCAAACTGTCATATAAAATATGCAGTCCTGTAGCAATTTATCATCTCTTTTTACAATTGTAACACTTTAGGAAATCAGGGCCTGCATGTGTTTGTTTCACCTAAATATTTTAACTAATTAACATCATCGTTGCTTGCAGCAGCCAAATTGTGAGACTTGGATAGTGCTTGGATCCATTTCCTTCAGCAATGACACCCAGCTAATTAACACATTTACTTTTTTATAATTATCCCAAATCTGTTTGTTTCACACACTCGCTGTTTTGTATAAGTGAGTAATGTGTAGTGTGTGTGTGTGTGTGTGTGTGTGTGTGTGTGTTTTGCAATTTAACTTGTTATTAAAGCAGCCTGCTCTGTAAGTATTCATGCTGTACATTATTTCCTCTGCTCTAAATGTTTGGAATGAGTTTTGGAATCATTGTGACTTTTTCTAGGAAATCCTGACCACATTCATGCACGGATATTCACCTGTCTTGGTGGGGACACTAGTCCATCCGACTCCCAGAGATGATTTGTTTTTGGAATGACTAAGTCAAAGTTCAAGGCCAGAACAAGGCACAAAGTTTTAAAGATACTTCAAAATGAGCAGACATGCTGTTACTATGGAACACTAATAGGAAGCCATATATGGACTTTCAAACAGGGGCGTTTTTTCGATTCCTGAACCAGCAGGAAAAATGTGTGGCGGAGGAGGGAGTGAGCAGCACCTTCCCTAAACCCACTTTCATGGCTGAAGTGCCCTTGAGCAAGGCACCTAACCCCCAGCTGCTCTCCAGGCACGGAAACGTATGGCAACCCACTGCTCTGTTTGTTTGTGTGTGTGTGTGTGTGTGTGTGTGTGTGTGTGTGTGTGTGCGTGTGTGTGTGTGCTCACTTTGGATGGGGTAAATGCAGAAGCTAGATTTCCCTTGCGGGATTAATACAGTAAATCAAAATAAAAACCTGCAGTATTCACGTATAAACAGTTTAAAATTTCTCCACTTTGGTCACTATTTTTATTAAAAGCTTGGAGTCAAAACCTGGACCAACCAAAAATCTGCAGCTTTCAAAAATATCCTTATACATATGAAGTGTGTGCATGTGTGTGCGTCTGTGTGTGTGTGTGTGTGTGTGTGTGTGTGTGTGTGTGTGGGTGGGTGTGGGTGGGGGGGGGGTG
>JAQMYF010000002.1:15187639-15200749 GCA_030014195.1 Neosilurus mollespiculum | reverse complement strand
GTGAGTGCGAATGGTTGTGTGACTGTTGGCCCTACGATGGCCTGGCGAGCTGTCCAGGGTGTACCCCGTCCTCGCCCAGAGTTGGCTGAGATGGGCGCCAGCCTCTTCGCGACCCTAATTAGGAATAAGCGGTTCAGAAAATGAATGAATGAATTAATGTATTCCACCAAAATCTATAAAAGGAAAAACATTTAATTGGCACACTGGGCTTCTGATGTAATCTTAAGTATCTGAAATCATTTTAATGAAATTTTGGTAAACAGTGTATGTGTTTCACACTAGTCACGTTAGAGTGAAAATATCAGAAACTGATTTTTTTAAAAATTATTTGTGATGTAATTTACAGCCGACTTGGGTTGTGCATTTGGACATGCAGTAGTTTGAGGTGCGTATTTAGTGTTTGGAGCACAGCAAGCACTAGAGGGAGAAAAAAAAAACCCTGAAAACAGGAGGATGGAGAAAAGCTGTGTGGTGTGTCCTTGGAAAAGAGCAGAGGCGAGAAAACACTGTCGAGAACCACGCAAACAGAATCTCTAATGCACTTCAGTTCAAATAGACTCCTGCACAATCTTATTTCTCTCTCTCTCTCTCTCTCTCTCATCTTCTAATTCCCTCTTCTTCTTCTGTCTCCGTTTTCCACCTTGCCTTGCCTCGACCAGTCTCCTTGTGTTCTTCCAGCTATCCCTCTGACTTTTCTTACCCTCACACCTCTGTAATGTCCATTTCATGTCCTCACCTCCTTTCCCCCCTTTCTTTTCTTTTCATCCATCTGTCAGACCTCTGGGTTTCCTTATTAGAATCCATCACCTTTACACTCGTACGTGCAATTTGATTTGGTTCGACTTGGCACTTAGATTGTGCTACAGGACAAATGATACAATGCAAAAATTAAGCATTGCTTAACAGTGAATACAGCACACTCATCAGCTATACGCATATAATCTGGAACAACAGGCTACCCAATTGGCAGGGGTGAAACACGTTGTGCCCCCATAGAGGCCACATTTTCTTGTAGGGGCACCTACACAACACCTTCCCACATGTCCTTGCCAAGAGGGCCCTGCATCTCATTTAGGGGAAATTTGTCTTCTCTTCTTCACTTTTATTATATGAAAACCTACTGGGAACTGAATCACATAGTCCGTACTGAATAGGCGCCCTATAGGGAACCTCATTACATTTTCTTGCACCCCAAATGGTATAGTTTGCAAGGTAGCTTTTTTGCATGTAGAAGACAGTTCAAGTTTTCACACATGTAGAAGCGCTTATAGGGCACTGCTTTGCAGCTGCTTTGTGGCAATGTTACTTGCATAAAATTGAGCTGAATTGCATAATTCTCACCTAATAGTGCACCCTAGAGAACACCTCATCATGTTCACTCACACACAGTGGGCACCCTAGAGGGCACTTTATTAAATTTTCTCACATGTGGCACCCTAGGGAACATTTCATCATGGTTTTCCCCCTTTGAACGGCAGCCATCAGGGCACTTTGTCACATTTTCACCACTGTAAATGTGCCCTAGATGGCACTTAATCATTATATTTACTATGGTGGCACCCTACTCAGCATTTCAACAGTACCTGTCAAAATAAACCTACTGGATCTCCGTGTACAAACATACAAGGATATAACAAAAAAAAAGCTCCAGAATGTGCTAAAAGGACACTTTTTGTGTGTAGTGGTGTTTGAATTGACAACTGCAGCCCTGAGCAGACATTAGTTCTTTAGGAAGATGATGTGGAAAAAAAGGGGTGATGATCTCCCTTGACATGTCTTTACCCTGGATATATATACAGGACTTGGATGGACAGCAGCTTGTAGACAATTTGGTGCTGCAGCGTTTCCTGCGAGAGTCAATGTTGGCTGTGTAATTGGCTGTAGGAGGTGGATTTTTTTCTGCTGTCACAGGAAGAACCTCCTCTGCTGACTATTCTCAATGATGCAATGGATGTGTTCATCCCACCTGAGCTGGGACAGGCTGATGTCGTAAATGACTCACTGTCTTGACATCTGAACCAATTTAAAATAAGTCCGATGTGTTCAAGTGGGTGTTTCTTGAACGTTTCCTTACATTTTTTTTTTTACCCTTGTAACATGTCCAGCCCCGCCATCAAGCCAAGCTCTCCCAGTGTGACCCCAACACTCCGCCTCCTCTGAGTATTAAAAGCACACCTCGTTCCCTGCTTGCTGTTAGAATTTAAAAAGATTCCCTTCTTTTCAACAGATATTGCTTATATTGTTTTCATTGTGTTATCCAAGTCATGTATTGTTTTGCCATCCCAATGTTAGTGGCGTCATCGGTGAGGTGCGGACCACCCTGGGTGACGTCAAAACAATTGCTTATAAAATTGTTGTACAGTGTTTGAGCAGTTAAGGCATTTTGTATTTCAAAATATCCCTCTTAATGTCTTTGTAGTGGAGCTCCATAGGCATGGAACATGACTTGCATGGTTGTCTAGTGTCCGTGCCACCTCAAGCAACCCAATAAGGCTGCCGTCTTACAAAACGAAAACAGATTTATTGTTAATAAGAAAACTGCAACCCCAAAAAAGGAGAATCATACACCACTGCTAAGACTTACACAGAATACAAACACACAAACTAACTCCGATAGGCAGACAATTTCCCAGAGCAAAAAAAAAAACATCAAACAATAACACAATCATGGAAGTCTCTGTTCTATACTTACCACACAATAATAATAATATTAATAATAATAATAATAATAATAATGAGGATAATAATAATAATAAGCAGGGTGGAACGGTGGACCTCTGTCTCGCACGTTTTCGTTGTGTGTTGCCCTTTTTTGCCCAGTTTGTTTGAGAGAGGTTCCAGCCATCCTGTGACCCTAATAGTAGGATCAAGTGTTATGAATAATGTAATGAATGAATAATAAATGAATAATAAGCTATTTATTGTGATAGGGTTATACATGTTAAAATAAAATGTAAAATTTTAGTGGCGAAGCGATTTAATCTTGGACCTGGAGTTGGAGCCTTGCGACACCTGTCTCTATAGTTTTTTTCTTTAGTCTATAATATTCATAGCTATGACACTTACTGACTTTCTTGGGTTTTCCAGAAATGACAAGGGAGGGGAGGAGAAGGAGATTGGCGTTGGCGTTGGAAGGGGCAGTGTGATGTGCTATTGTAGGACTATTACAATGCTGAGAACGATGGGGTTTATCTTTGACTAAAACGTTTTAAAATGCAGGATGAAAGTGGGTAATTTATCATAAAAAAGTAAGTGAATACTGTTTTGTAAATAAAAAGTGGTGTCAATGGTGCTTCCCCTCCACTACACCCTTCCTTAGCAGCCTCCTTCTTGGTTGTCATGTTCTGTTTGCTTTGCGAAAGTGTCCATCTCTAGTTTGGCTCTATTTCTTGTTATGTTTTCATATTTTTCCTTCTTATTACAATTGTACATTTTTAGTTCCTCCAAAACTTTCCTTGTTAGTCTGGATTACATCCTTATACCTCCAAAATGGCAGGTCTTGTGGGGTGTTCCTAGTATGCAGTGGTAAGTACCTACAAAAGATGGTCCAGGGAAGGACAACCATTGAAGTGGCAAGAGTACCCAAGTCTCTTTGATGCACATGTGGGGCAAAGGCTAGTACATTTGATCTGATCCATGGATATGCTACTGTAGCACAAACTGCTGATGATCGAAAGGAGTCAGAACACACTGTGTATTGCAGATTGCTGTGTATGGGGCTGCCTCACAGAAAACCATTTAGGTGGTGTTAATGTTATGGATATACCATCCTTTTCATCTCCCTCTTTTCTCGTTTTCTCTCTTCAATTTGCCATTCGACTCGCATAACTGTGGTATTCTGTGAATTGTTTTATTTTCTTTCACTTTCTACTCTCCATTTTTGTGCCTCTGCATCCCTCTGCTCTTCTTTTTCTCTCCTTCTCTCTCTCTTCCTGTGTTTCTCTCTTCATCTCTATTTTCCTCTTTTTCTGTGACTTTTTTGCCTTCTTCCTATCTCCCTCTGTTAATCTCCCACTTTCTACTCTCCTCTTTCACTCCTCTTTCACTGTCTATGTCTATATATGTCTTTATCACAAGAGAAGCAGGTAAAATAGTTGGTGACTGCACTTCAGTGGCTGTGGCTATGGCAACAGTGCATTATCTGGTTGCTATGGCGTTGAGTCCCCGCCTCACAGAAAGGCTGTAATTAACCCTGATCTCATATAAGAGACATGATCCAAAATCAAACACGATGAAAGTTAGCAGATATATAACTTTTCAGCCACGTTTAGCTCTTTTAATTTTCTTTTCTTTGATAGAAATTGGTGTTGGCATTAATAAATAATATAAGGCAACAAATCGCTAGAGGGATGGGGTGGCATGGTGGCGTAGTGGTTAGCACTACCGACTCTCAGGAAGAAGGTACTGGATTTGGGCCTGAGCTCGTCGAGGGCGTTTCTGTTTGAAGTAGCATGCTGTCCCTGTGCTTGTGTGGGTTTCCTTCTGGTGCTCCGGTTTCCTCCCACTTTCCAAAGACATGCACATTAGGCTAATTGGATAGTTTTGATTGCCCCAAATCAAAATAATTTTGAATAATACATTTTGAAATGCACCCTAACAGATGTGTCCAGATGGACCAAAAGCCTGACTGGACCAAAAAGTGCTTTATCACAAAACACTATCCATTAATTTAGGAAAAGTGCTACTTTTACCTTATTATGGAGGACCAGACCACTTTTATTAAGGCTTGGAACTCCAGAGATAATATGACAAGGATCCTGCCTTTGTCCTTTCTCTTGAAGCCAAGTAGACATTTGAGCAGGTCGAGTGGTCAGACTTATTTTATACATTAAAGAAATTTCATCTGGGTGATAACTTTTTAAAGTTAGGTCAGAGTCCTAATGAGATGGGATCTAGCAACTTCCTTTTTCACTGTGGGAACAGACTGGTCAACCCTCTTAGTGTGCTTCTTTTCGATATTACTATTGAGGCACTGGCCCAAACGATAAGGCAGAATGCTTTCATATTTGCTATTCTGGTAGGAGTAAGGGAGCATAAAATTACCCTTTATGCTGAAAATGTGTTTATATATTTTATCAGGACCACAAGCCTCCATTCCCTGCCTGACCCAAGCCATTTCAACATTTGCCACTTTTTCAGGTGTTGATTTGACCAAACCTGACTCCATGATGCTCAGGCCTCTAGCATCTGTCGAAGCCTGTCTAAGCCCTTTCCTTTTTCTTGGTCTTTCTGATTCTGTTTACTTGAGTGTACTGTGTATACCGCCTCCATATACTGATCAGTCATAACAATAAAACCACCTAACTGGTTTGTGGCTAAGCAGCCCCATACACAGCAAGCTGCAATGCATTAAAGCATAAACAGTTTCATCAGGTTGTGTTATAGTAGCTCTTCTGTGGGATCGGACCAGAAGTAATAACCTTCCCTCCCTACGCGCATCAGTCAGCCTTGAAAGTCCACGACAGTCTTTTCTTGGTCCACTTTTAGTAGGTACTGAGAAACACTTCACAAGACCTGCTGTTTTGTAGATTTAATAGACCCATTCGTTTAGCCATCACATTGTGGTTCTTGACATAGTCTCTCAGATCCATAAGCTTGCTCATTTTTCCTGCTTCCAGCACATCAACTTTGAAAGCTAGCTGTTCACTTTCTGCCTAATACATCCCACTTCTTGGCAGATGCCACTGCAACAAGATAATCAATGTTATAAACTTTATCTGACAGTGGTGGTCTTGCAGTTAAAGTTGCAAAGTAATGGCTGATTGGTGTATATTCAGATATAGGAGTAATTTCACTCCTGTTCTGGAAACCATAAAAGCAGATTTAAAAAGCTGGTCACCCTTGATGCTGTAATCGTGTACTCTATCCCACAAGCTAAATTGATTTGTGGATTAATAGACACATTGCAGGATCTTCTATGACAGAGATTCCCAGCCCTGGTCCTGGAGGACCCCCGGTTCTTCAGTGCTTTCCTGCCCTGTCACACCTATTTCAGATCATAAAGAGCTATTAATTAGCTGATTAGTTCAATCAGATGTGTTTGAGACAAGGAAAATACTAAAATTTGCAAGGCAGGGGTCTTTCAAGACCTGGGTTGAGAACCTCTGCTCGAGAACCACAAATAAATATTACTCAACATCTGGGTCTGATGTCTAGATTTCATGATGATATATTTTGTAGCCTGTGGAGCAGATGATTTAATTTCCGACCCTTTCCAGAAACCGTTCACATGAGGACAAATACCATTTTAATGAGGGCCATTCTTTACAGGGTCGGATGGGTCGGATTGCCCTAATTAAAATGAACATTCTGCTCAAACTACTTTACCCACTGGGCCCTAGCACTACACAAGTGCCTTAGCTAGTTTGATACCAATGCAGTGGTCATTTTAATGGCCTGACTTTGCTATCCTTTGAGCAGCTGCAGCAACCAATGATATGGCCTGGGTAAAATTTTAATTTTATTTTATTTTATTTTAGATATTTGCAAATCTCGATTCACCAGTCTCTCAATGTTCCAACCCTCACCTATGGTCTTGAGCTATTATACTAGAAGATGATCTGTCGAAGGAAATTTGATGATGAAGATGATTTGATGATCTGAAAAGTCAGATTTTATGTATGACCCTCTTGGTCTTCAGGATGGTTATATTATGAATGTCAAACACAAGATGCTTTTTAATCTACTGAGTTTTGCTGCTAAGAAGAGTATATTAGCTCTTTTAGATGTAGGATCCTGCTAAAAAAAATAAAAATATAAGGGAATGTATTCCCAATGAATAGACCTTATTCAAACTGGGGTGGAGGTGGGATGCAATTGCAGATAAAAATATGTGAAATCTAGTCAGATAAATCCAAAATTCAGTAATGTGGCACAGGTAGAGGTCATAAAACTGACAAACAATACATTCATTCATTTATTCATTCATTTGCCAAGCTGTTATTTCTTACAAGGGTCAGGAGAGGCTGAAGCCTGTCTTAGTCGACTCTGGGTGAAGGCGGGGTAAACCATGAACAGCTCACCAATCCATCGCAGGGCTGATAAACATCACAGTTTAGATAAATCAATAACTAAATATAAAAGCTGCAATGTTTGGTTTTTCACCTGTTTTAATTTGGAGTATGAATGTTCCTCATTTGCTGTGATACACTGGTATCATATAACGTAGGCAGATTAAACATGCTAGAAAAAAAAAAACAAATATGCATCTGTACTGAAAGTACAGATGGTGAAACTATGTTTTATAATTTGTAGAGCTTTGTAAGTGTCCCTGTGGAAATTCATGCTGTATTCCACTGGTCTGCGGGAATGCATTCACAATGTCCCATATGGAATATCCTCTCCTGTAAAGTGTATCTGAAGCTCTTGTCTCATTGTATCCAGAAAACTTTATTTCACTAGTATTCTTGCAGAGTTGGGAAAGCATGGTCAGCAATAGATGATGTCACATTAAACATAAACTTTGCTGGCACATTTCTCCTCCTAGCTTGCCCAGAGATTTCAGGTGGGGAGGAGAGGGGTCAAAGCCCAGTGATGCTGTCTTTTCTGTTACCTCTTTGAAAATGTTCTCAAAACCTACCTTTGTTCTGCTGTGAGTCAGCCTCTGCAAAACTTTCCAGGATGCAGCCAGATCCATGGATTTTTTGCTGCAATGCATTAGAAGCAGTTGCAGTTACCTGGATGAACTTAAATTTGATTCTCTTGAATAGAACCTTTGCATCTCCCGCTGATGAGTCTGGTAGTGTTACTGAGACATTAGCTGAAGGAACTACATGGCTGCCAAGAGGATTTTTTTTAAGAGTCTTGAAGGCAATTTCTTTGCAGGTCCGTTAAGTGTCTGACGGTTCAGTGGCAGTGCATGCAGATCTGGGTGCATTTTCTTTAGTGTTTCAGTATTGAGTGTCGTTTTTTCAACCAAAAAAAGATGCATGCAAAGAGCAAAAACCTCCACAAGGCCATAAGGGCCCTTACATTATGGAGCTGTTCATGTTGTACAGTTCAGAATTTGAAATAAATTTGTCCACTTTTGGAAGGAAATTCGGAAAAGTTTTGTGTACAAAATCTTGAGATATAGCACTTTTCACAAAATCACCATTTCTGTCCTTGACCAATAACTTTAAGAGGTAAACTTATTTTCTACACCAACATTCTGGTATACTACATGGCTGGTGTAAAGTAGAACTAAATCCGATAGAATATTTGGCTAGGATATTTTTCTTTTTTAGTCTTGCACCATGTTAAAATATAGACTTTTTTCAGGATTTCAGTATTTTTTCCCCCAGCATGATCCTATGCATGGATCATCTCCAAAATGTAATGGTATGTTACTTGTACCACACCCAACTTTGGAAAAAAAAAAAAAAAAACATTAAAATCTTTGAATCTTTAGTTCGTTATTGAGTTAAATTGCAGACAAACAAACCAAAAAATGTCCAAACTATCTAACCAACACAGATGAAAATATAACCTCCTGGCAGAGGTAAAATAAATAAATAAATAAATTACAAAACAGATGTCTGACTTTCTACCAGATTAGGGAAATGTGTCAGGCAGTGCATGTAAAAGGTCATTGAATTTTGTTTGATATTGCTTGTCTGAAGTCTTTTGTAGCACCCACTCATGACTGTAGCACCATCATAACCTTGACCATGGATGTTATGTATTTCTAGATTATTTTTATCCAGTAAAATTTCAAGAGCATCTCTGCTTTTGATTGCTTATTGCACATCTGAATGAAGTGCTTCTTGATTTTCATGTTGTGTACATATCAGACAGCAAGAGAAACATTGTTCATAGTGTGAGATATTTGTGGTTTCATCCATGAACATGAAAAAGATTTTGCTCTGTTGGATTTCTGTTTGGATGACATGTCTTACTGATATGACCAAAACTGTTATTAAATCAATCTCAGTCTGTCCCTGAGCAGTGGTACAAGGGGTGATTTTTGAGTTTTCTCTTTCATCTCTTTTTTATGGGAGTAAGGCGTGATTTAATTACTCATTCATACTCGCTGAAGAACCCCACCAAGTCTATGCTAAATTTCATCAACTGTCTCAAAAGACATATCCTGTCTTTCCAGGTAAAGTGTGATTGCTATGAAATGAGACAAAGTTTCCTTCTTGCTCTCCTACTGTTTTTCTTTCGCAGCTCCAAACTCAAGGTTACTCATTTCAAAAATTGCCTCCAGGATCTTTTCCAAAATGTATTCCATCTCACCATACCACACATGTGAGACTCTATGGCACTGTTCTCATGAAATCAGCTCTCCAGTAATTATACGCTACTGTTTTCCAGGTGTTACAGCTCTTGTGTTTAATACGTTAAAAAAAAATAATAATAAAATAAAAAAGAAAGGTGGCAGCTGAAACGAAATATGGCATGAGTGGTATAAATCAACTGGCCTCTCAGAATTGTTCACAGTTGTGCCCTTATTGTGAGTGTGAATTATTTTTCATCTCTGTGTTCACCCTGTGATTAATTCGCAATCTGTTCAGAGTACCCCCCCCCCCACCTACCCCTCACACCATAAGACTGGCTTCAGCTTCCCTCATGACCCTGACAGATAAGCAGTATAAATAATGGCTGAATGGATATATGATATACATTTTAAAGAATATTAGAGATCTCGAGTGATTACTATTATTGATTATACTCTACATGTTGTCATTGGGTTCATACAGCTGAGACTTTGTTGAACATAAGTGAACAACAACTGTAAATTTTCCAGCAGCAGTACAATACATTCTGCTTTTTTTTCACGGCAGTATCCTCCATGTACCGTTCCACATTATGAGTGTTACAACCTGGAACTGAAATAAACTTAACAGTGATTACAGTACATGTCAAAAATCTTTTTTAACATGGGGCATAATACTGAAATGGCAAATCAATATAGTTTGCATAATTATTACTTTTACTAAGGGGAGAGATTATGAAATTAGTCGTGTGTGTGTGTGTGTGTGTGTGTGAGAGAGAGAGAGAGAGAGAGAGAGAGAGAGAGAGACCACGATAACGCGAAAACTAATGGACGGTTTTCAATGAAATTTTCATCACATTTGGGTCTTGGACCGAGAAAAAACTGATAAAATTTTGTCCATGATCCAGAACCAGATCCAGTGGGGTTTTGGAAGGCTTTTTAACATTCTGTGATGGGGCAAAGAGGCGTGAAAAAAACAGTAGTACAGTATAATAGCATATACATATGCACCATACGATTGACCACCATTTTGTTCTATGTAGAGTTCTGACCCGTGCTAGCATTTCTGTGATGAAGAGAAATTACCCCTATATTTTGCATGATGGTACGAGTTTTTAGTAGGTATTTTTGTTGTCCAAAATGTCTACATGAAGCATATGTCTGTCTGCAGTTAACAAACACATGGTAAATGTCACAGGCAAGAGTGTGCACTGATTTTTAAAGGATTAATTTAAATGGATTAATAGGGATGGATAGCTGGCACTGGACCAATCACACTCACACCTAAGGGGCAGTTTGGAACAGCCAATTAGCCTTATGTGCATGTATTTGAACTGTAGGAGAAAACTGGAGTACCCGGAGCCTAAAAATTATTCAAGTTCAGAAAGGGTCAATACTTATGCAAGGCAGTGTATAGATTATTTTTATATTCGTTATAATTACACTGTATGTGCACAATTGCTGGAGTATATTGTAATCTGCCAGCTAATAGCACCAGAAAAGATTAAAATGTACTGTGTGTGCAGGAAGAACCTCCTTAACTTTGCTAGAATTCATGACTTATTAGTGTTTTTACCAGAACATCAATTATTTTAGGAATAAGGTTGATGAGAATAATGCTAAAACCCATTACTGTAATATATATAGTTCAAAGGTGGGTTCTGGTATAACTATCACCTCTGAGTCAAGTGATATTCCTTCCTGGATCGGCTGATCTTTATCACTCCGTGACAAATGATACGATGATATCTCTTTGTGGCTCTTCACACACAGTGATGTCTCTCTGTAATATACTATTATGTACAGGGCAACCCAAAAAAAACCTAATGAAACTTAGTGAGGCATGAGAGGCGGTGCTGAGGTCTGTTGGTAGCCTAACCCCAACTTGAACACCTTGATCACACACATCTCAAAGATGATTGGAAGTGCTGAGAGAAATGTTTCTGGATCGGGTGATCTTGTTGCGTGGTGATGTTTGGTGGCCAGCCCGTTCCCCTGACTTCGCTCCTTGTGATTAGAAATCACCTCCAAGAATGTATGGATAATGACAGCCACCTAATGCAGGAGGTCGTCATTAAAACATGATGTACAAAACGGTCCTGAATGCAGTTTCATGTATGCAAATAATAATTTTATTATCTTTAACATTTTTTTTATTTACCTTTAAAATGTGGGAGGTTTTACTGAGTCACCCAGTATAAAACACTATTCATCTGATGTTTACCCATGATGCTCCTCGATGGAGCCTAATGATTTATTTACATTTGACAGAGCCCCAGCACGACTTTGCATAGATTTTCTTACCTGTTGTAAACAGTTATCCCTTCCTCTGATCCATTTAATCTTGTTTCAGTGGGGATTTTTAATTAAATTTTCGGAGATAACAGGAGTGGCTATGCACAGTGAGGAAAATTACTGGTCTGTTGCTGATTATCACGTAAATATTTTGCTTGTATATTCCTCTCTATCACTACCTTATCTGGGTCAAGGACCTCATCAATGAACCACGAGGTGCTCGCCTGCTGTGATGGAACTCAACTACCGATAAAAGATTATCTGCTTTCTGAGTGTTATCTGATGTACTTCAGAATGTTCACAGCAAATAACAAGGCTTTATTCTCGAATCTCCCTGGACTTTGCAGTACAAAAGGGGTGGGAGGAGAAGAACCCTTACACTTCAACCTATACATTTTTTAGCCTTTATCCAAATTTGTTGGCCTTAAACATGTCAATGTGGACATTACAAAAGGTAGGAAATTTAAATGCGACATTAGATTAGAACCAGAGTCATATGTTCTAGCGTGGTATTGGCTACAGGCTTTGTATACACATATATACATAAATGTGACAGGGGCAGTTTATTTAAAAAATGCATTAATGCAAATTAAAGCATGAAAGAGATGTTTTCTCGAGGGTGCTGCAGTGCTGGAGGCCTCACTTCATCAGAGAAAGCCAGAAAAATGCCTGTCTCAAAGCTTTTTTAAAGTCACAACACTGAATGTATAATATAAAATATCAGTTCAGTGGAGAAACTCTGATTTCGGTGGAGCCCCGGGCTCAGTATAGAGCAGAAAACAAGTGATGTGGCCATCAACATCCAACCAGTCTATACTTACTTGTCAGGCAGCTTGCGTGTCAATTCGCAAAGCAGAAAGCTGCCCATCATTTACTCCGCTGTTCTCGTTGTGGCAGATCTGTGATTTGGAAAAAGTGCTGAGCGCGTGGGTGTGCAGTGCCTGTAATAAAGGCTTGTCTTTTCCTTTCTTTTTTTCTCTCCATATCATGAAAGTTTTATAGTCTGTGTGTTTACATAACTGGTTGTGTGTCTTTGTTGGCAATGCGATGGTCTGGGGAGCTGTTCAAGGTGTACTTCACCTTCGCCCGGAGTCGGCTGGAATCTCTTCAGCCTCCCCACGACCCTAATAAAGGATGAAGATGTTCGAAAAATGAAATGTTTACATAACAAAATTGGTGGGTTCCTTTGCAGAGAATGGACTGATTCCTCAATTTGTAAATCCAGCTGTTTGCAACAAACATATGTTTTCATGTTCTGCCAATAAGTTTAACACTGAAATCATATTATTTACTTCCTAATGAGCTTTTTGTTTATTGCCACAATAATAAAGCTAATAACTACTAATACAGGTATTTTACTTCATTTCATTTTATTTTGTAACTGTATATAAATTTTCAGCCAATGTTAACATTAGGTGTGATTATGTAACCCTGGGTTTATACTGGGGACACGATGTCCATGATTTCCATGATTTGAGAGAATCGTGATCAGTGTGGGGGGTCATGGGATCAAATCGTGATGATCTTGAGGGAACTTGGTGGATTCATGATGATCTTCAGGGAACTTGGTGGATTCATGATGATCTTGAGGGACCTTGGTGGATTCATGATGATCTTGA
>JAQMYF010000002.1:15166828-15187539 GCA_030014195.1 Neosilurus mollespiculum | reverse complement strand
GGGAACTTGGTGGATTTGTGATGTTCTTGAGGGAACTTGGGAGAATCCTGATGATCCTGAGGGAACTTGGTGGATTTATGATGATCTTGAGGAAACTTGGTGGATTCGTGATGATCTTGAGGAAACTTGGTGGATTCATGATGAGCTTGAGGGAACTTGGTGGATTTGTGATGTTCTTGAGGGAACTTGGGAGAATCCTGATGATCCTGAGGGAACTTGGTGGATTTGTGATGATCTTGAGGAAACTTGGTGGATTTGTGATGATCTTGAGGAAACTTGGTGGATTCGTGATGATCTTGAGGGAACTTGGTGGATTTGTGATAATCTTGAGGGAACTTGGTGGATTCATGATCATCTTCATGGACCTTTGTGAATTCATGATGATCTTGAGGAAACTTGGTGGATTCGTGAAGATCTTGAGGGAACTTGGTGGATTTATGATGATTTTGAGGGAACTTGGTGGATTCGTGATGACCTTAAGGGATCTTGGTGGATTCGTGATGATCGCACTGATCTTGGCAAAGTTTTTGACTGTCAAAGATTTTGCCGCGATTATTACAATGTATTACAATTTGACACCAATTGTGACAGAATGTTGGAAGCACGGTGAAGTGCAATAGAGTTCAACAGACCTTAACCGAGCATAACAGACCATGATGCGTCATCGTAGGGGCTCTTGAAAACACGATTCCTTCAATTTTCATTTCCTGGATGCCCCCTGCCTCCTTTTTATACCCCAATCTTTTAATAACCCACATTTTTGAATCGCGGTGATTGTGGACATCATGCCTCAGTGTAAACCCAGGGTACAATATAAACTGTCCACTTAAATAGAGAATTCGTTACATATATAGTGCATATATACTACCAGTCAAATGTTTTACAGCATTACAATTTATTTAATTATTTTATTTTATTTTATTTTATTGAAATCTGTGCAATTTTGCCTTATCTCACCTTAAACATAGAAGAAAAAAATTGTTGGAGGTAAAAAAAAAAAAAAAAAAAGAAGTCATGAAATTGTTCTGTTTTAACAATTTAGTCAAATCTTAAATGCTCTAATTATTTGACTGATTAAAAGTAGTATTCCAGCTGAACACACTCTTGGCATTTTTTTGATGATGAAAATCAAATATTGTTCTAAAAGTTCTTCCCAAAACTGTTGCAGACGTTCCGACAAATGTGTTGCACTTGTTGATTCAAAGGAGTTGCTCTGTACTTTGAAAAGTCCCATCAGGCAATCAGAGGTGACTGTGCAACAGGTGTTGACTGCTTGTCAAAATCCTTTTCCATCACTGCTTTGAAGTATTAATAGGCTTATTTTTTTTAGAAGATAGATCTTTTTTATGTGGGATTAATTTCAAAACCTAGGGGCATTTGAGTGCCTTTTTAAATTTAGGATATTTCCACAAGAGGAGGAAAGCACCATGGCAGTGGCCACAAGCTGTTCTCGCCAAACAGCTGTAATAAAAGTAAAGTCATGAGGTAGTTACTGCTCCGGTGCGATTCTGGTTTGTAGAATCACTTAAGTCTGCAGTTTTTTGTGACATTTAGTTCTAAATTAAGTCAGTGTGAAACTGTGAAACATGCTACTGCAAGTAGTTTAATGTGCACCTGTTTACTAATTTGTGTCTGTAAAAAGTGGAGCATGTGCAGTAACCGTGACACAGCCCCTGTAAGTTTGTAAGTACTTCTGATATAGCATTTACTTTTGTTCTTTTTAAGGGCATTCATTGGACTTGAACTGCTTAAATTTCAATAAAATTTAAAAAGAAGATAAAAAACTTTTGACTAGTAGTGCATATCAATGTTTATGCAAAGTCATACGAGAGAGAGAGAGAGAGAGAGAGAGAGAGGAAAGAAAGTCATGATAACTATTTGTAATTTTTGGGCAAATGCAAGGTACAAAACTATTTCTGGTTCCTGGTGGTAATTCAAACCCATGGACCATTTATTCATTCTTTTTATGGAATTAAAATTCCCAATTAAGGTTGCGGGGAAGCTGGCGGCCATCTCAGCCGACTCTGGGCGAGGGCAGAGTATGACTCTGGGCAAGGCGAATACGACAGCTCACCTGGCCATCGCAGGGCAGAAACATGCTGATGGCAACCCAATGGCCTACTCTTTACGAATGACAGCAATGGTTCTTTTACATGCCTCTCACCACAGACAGTGAGAGACATGGCTGGCCTTTGATAACCCAGTTAGCTGCACTGGGGGGACAACAGTGACAACTTGGTGATAGTGGGGCTTGAGCCCCCGACCTTTGGATCAGTAATCCATTACCCTAACCGGGCCACCACTGCCCCTCAAATCCAAGGTTTAAAATAATAAAGAATTCTAATGTTTTATTGTTTTATAGTAACAACTATACTACTGTTTTTGTCTCTCTTCAATTTTTGGAAGCATGACAACCCGTGTTTTATTATCGTCTTATTAACTTCAAGAAAGAGAGAGAAGAGACTGTTCATAGCTGCTGTACCATAACTCCACAACATTAAATGTAACCCTGTTTTATGCCAGGTCAAGTTACATCACACTATTGTTGATCATTTCTCTGTAACAGTACGTCCTATTATCAGAGTGCTTTGTTCACTGGGGTGTGTGATCTGTTTGTTATGCTCTGAATATCATAGTCGAATTAAATTGTGTTGTGTGGAGTGATTTTATGCCGATTTCACTGCCATAGACTCTCAAGGCACCACAAAACAGTCTGTGTGGTTGCTGGGAGGGCCAACACTGACATGCTTTCGTCCTATCCTCTTGTCACTGTCCTCATACAAGCACATGATATTTTCTCCTAACTACATTGTGTGCATGTCCTTTTAAGATCCTCATACGAATGGGATTGGGTATTAGTTTTTTGCCAAACTTGATCTTTGATCAAGTTCAATATGTATCAAGTTCATGGTGGCAGAAATCATTGCCAGATCACTTCTACTTTAGAAAGGGAACCATGTAAATCAAGCAAAATATTCTTGAAATTTTTAATCTGAAGGGAGAAATTGTTAGCGCTCATGCTTTCTTGTAGCAAGTTTACCTGAAGTCTAGCCTCCATTAATATCAGAATGTTCGCCTTTTCAATGTAATTCAGTTTTATTTGTATAGTGCTTTTTACAATTGACATGGTCGCAAAGCACATTTACATTCATTCATTCATTTTCTGATCCGCTTAATCCTAATTATGGTCACGGGGAGGTTGGCGCCCATCTCAGCCAACTCTCGGTGAGTACACCCAGGCCATCGCAGGGCAGAAACGCGCTGACAGCAGTGCAGCCTACTCTTGATGAAAATCAGCAATGGTTCTTTTGCAGTGAGAGACATGGCCTGCATTTGGTAACCCAGTTAGCTGCACTGGGGGGACAGCAGTGACAACCCGTTGATAGTGGGGCTTGGACCCCTGACCTTGGGATCAGTAATCCAGCACCCTACCACCGGGCCACCACTGCCCCTGCAGCTTTACATAGTAAAAGTATTTTAAAAAGGAATTTAAACATTTTTCTACAACCCCCTTCACATTCCTAACGAGCAAGCCCACGGCGACAGTGGCGAGGAAAAACTCCCTCAGCTGACACGAGGGAGAAACCTTGCGAGGAACCAGGCTCAAAAGGAAAACCCATCCTCATTTGGGTAAAACCATAAAATACAAACCATATAAGACAAACTTCATTACAGTCCAACATGTAGTCCGGTTGGTTATACCACAACTGTAAGTCCTAAATAATTGCAGCAAGAGAGTTTATATCACCAGCAGTGAAAAGTCGTCTTCACAGTCTCTGAGTGCAGATCTAAGCCAATATGGATCTTCATCAGAAGGAGCGAGGGGCTTCCAAGATGAGAACTCCAGCCAGCATCAGCACACCAGGACAGTCCACAGGACTCACAAAGCAGTAGGATCAGGAGAATATCCTCTTGCATCCCTTTCTGTTTGCTATTTCGATTAAAGTGTTTGCAGTCTGGAGTGTGCAGATCTATGTGTCATCAAATGTCAGCCCAGTCTGATTAATATATACTGATATATTAAGAGAGTGTTTATACACTGTATAACATTTGACATTTGAGTTGGAACTCCCTGCCATGCAGTGTAATTTCTGATATGACCAAAATGACCTGGGTACTGAATGATATGTTCTTGGTATGAGTTAATTATCAGCATTTATATAATAATTAAAATAGTGAAAAATGTGGCTTTGTGAAAATCCATGAAGCACTTTCTTTAACTATTAACTAATAGTCTGCTGGGCGGCACGGCGGTTAGCACATTCGCCTCACAACAAGAAGGTCCTGGGTTTGAGTCCTGTGCTCAGGTGAGTTTGCATGACCTTCCTGTGCTTGCATGGGTTTCCTGTGGGTACTCAGGTACTGCCGTTCTAGGAAGGGAGAGAGAGAGAGAGAGAGAGAGAGAGAGAGAGAGAGAGAGAGAGAAAATTTGTCCCAAATTAGAGAAGATGGCCGTGCTGTCACGATACACATGAACAGTTAACGTTACTTTAGACTATTTTGCTGTTAGGATTTATGATGTCAGGGATGATTTAACTAATGGCCCATGGATAGTCTGCCATAAGAAATCCATTTGTTATCCATAAAGTGGTAGTTTAAAAGGTCACAATAGTTCTGTGTTTTTTCTTGGTCTCATTCAGGTGGATAGTTAAGAGGTGCAAGGTGTTGAGGAAGGTGACTTCCTAAGGGAAGAAGCTGTTACTGCCTGACAATCTATTACAGGTCAGCAGTGGCAGCAGTTAAAGATCATGAATATTGATTAAAAGGTTGAACGCCCAAGTCTCAGTATCGACTAACTGCTACTGTTGGATAGTTGGGTCTTTAACCTTTAGAGGCTGTACAGGCATAACACCATGGTGAAATCTGTGCTCTGACCAAAGCTTATTTCAAACCATTATCAGTAAACTGTGTACGAAGGTGAGCTGAAAAGTTCATATGCCGACCATGGTGCAATGGGCAAATTTGACCAAATGTTGTACATGTTTCAACATAGACTTCTTCTATTGATGTTGCGGCACTTGGATCCCTTGGTATAGAAGCATCCTAACAGTCAATAAAGTTACTCACCCACCCTTGTACATTAACATGTGTATTAAATACAGTTTATTATAATATATAAGTGCGGTCCATTCATGTGACAATCCTCATTAGTACATACTACACGGGAACAGTGTAACCTGATTGGTGTAGTCTGTCTAGTATTTAACAGATATTATCCCGAGTGGATAATGCTTGAATCTAAATTATGGACACTCACGGTTGGTCATGGTCTCTTGGAGCAGGTGACATCATTGTCACTTCAAAAAAGAAAAAACAAACAAAAAAGAAAACGTAGAAATCTTATTTTAATTTGCTTTGATATGTTTCCCTTTAGCATACTCTAAAACTCTGAATTGTGTAAAAAGACACTATTATAGTGTGCACATTTCTGATAAAGATCGTTTACTATTAAAGTTCATTTCAACTCAAATCAACCAACATTTCAACCACACATCTCTAATTACCGGTATCACGACAACAGTTATTGCTTGTTTATAGGCTTGGTTATTCAATGGACATACACCAGTGTAAATACATCAATGGTTATTCAATTTGTCACACTTGATTCACAGTAATCTTCTAAAATTATACAGTATGCTGCATTAATACTTGTTTGTAGTAGATATCCCGGACTTAGGCGTTCATGTATGGAGTTTACATGTTCTCCCTATGCATGTGTGGGTTTTCTTTGAGTACTCTGGTTTCCTGCTACAACCCAAGGACATGCCCATTAGGCGAATTCGCTGTTCCAAATTACCATAAGGTGTGGATGTGAGTGTATTTATTTGTGTGTGTGTGTGTGTGTGTGTGTGTGTGTATTCACTGCAATAGTCTGGCATGCTGTTCAGGATATACCTCGCCTTTACCCAGTGTCGGCTGAGATAGACTTCAGCGTCCCTAATAGTAGGATTAATCTGTTCGGCAAATGAGTGTCCTTATGTGTTAGAATTTCTTTATTAAAAACGTATTAATGGGAACGTGTAGAGTAGACACTGCATATAATCTAAGCCTCATAATAAAGACACGTTTTTCTTAGTTGGTGATGTTTTCTATAAGGAGCTGTTAACACTGATGAAATTATTCTCTGGTGTGCTCTTGCCTAATGTTAAGGGGGTTTCTGAAAGGGTTTCCACTTTTCTGTAACATGATGATCTCTGTTCTATTTCTCGTATAAATATAAATAGAGAAGCAGGTAAAGGACTGACAGTTTGGATTTATATCTGTTATAAGGCAAGTGATAACAAGAACAAATTTTTATTCATGGACATTCCACTACATTAAATGTAACTTGAAATGATGGACGTGTTGTTTATTAACACATTAAAGGAGATGACCAAGGGCAGGCAGGAAAGGACAACCAGGTGGAGCCTATCAAGAATAAAGAAGAGAGCAGGAAATAATGACCACTAAAGGAAAATGAGCCACCAAAAAATAATGCAGTTCGGCAGGGATGGCGTCGGGGTGGATGTGACACACATCACACAGTTGGAAAAGTTAGAAAACAGCAACACTGACAGTGAAACAGCAGGAAATGTGCTTGAAAGGTTCAGAAGTGGGCTGAAGGAAAACTGGAGAGACCTGAAGCTATTTTTGTCCCTAAAATAATCTCTCTCTCTCTCTCGCTCGCTCGCTCGCTCTCCTCCACATACTCTGCAGTAGAAGCAACATCTATAGCTGCCAATTCCCATCTTGCCTTGTGAGTCTTTGATTAGCATATCCTTACGCTGATACTTAGTGTTGATAGGATAATTCACCCGTCACCAGTTATGCTGCCAAATGCTACCTTTTAATTTATCAGTAAATGCAAGGCTTCTGATTTAGATATGTTGAACATAAGCAATATCAGCCAAGTGTCAGTGTCAGGATAGAAGAACCAACTTGAAGCAAATAAATGATATTTTGCCAAAAGCAAATTTCATATATATAAAAAAAATTGTCCTGTTGCAATTAAGTGTAGTACAGCCAAAAAAAAAAAAACTTTTTAAATCTGCTTTAATATTGCTTTTAACTTTTACTCCAGAGGGCATGTTAATTGCACATCTATCAGGACAAAGTGTGGTTGCCTTTATTCAGAAGGTGTGAAAAAGAAATGCTGGACACACTGTTGTACATATGCAAGGGTGCAAATTGCTGTTATGGCCTCATCTGTGATTTCTCACAGCGTTCTCTCTCTCTCTCTCTCTCTCTCTCTCTCTCTCTCTCTCTCTCTCTTGCTCACTCTCTCCAGAGATGTGCGATCTTTCATTTCCTGAACAGCAGACGGAAATGAAGGCTTGACAGAAATAGAGAAATGAGATGACTGAGATCATCTGCTGCCTATATCAAATGATGGATATGAGCTGCGTTTTCCATTCTGATGACTCACAGAAAGGATAACCACCAACTTTATGGACATAATAATAAAAATATGTTGAAAGAATTCCATATTTAGAGCAATAATTTTAATGATGTCCTTTGATGCTAAAAAGTTCCTGTTCATCTAGTGTCATAAATGTTTTTCATCAAGCATGTTATATTGCCTGGTGAGTAATAAAAGTTAAAATGATCACATGACACAAGCAACAGTGCTTTTAATGTACTGAAATCTCCTGTATATTTTAAAGAATTATAGTCCTAGTCTGATGGGATTCAGTTTATTTGGCGAGCTCCTACCTGATAATACTCTTCGATCTGCACAGCTGTAAATTAACATTGAGTGAGCAAGTTTCAAGCAGCTGTCATGCTGCAGAAACCCACACAAGCATAGGGAGAACATGCAAACTGCACACACAGCCCAGTACTCGAACCCATGACCTTGCTGTAAGGTGGACGTGCTAACCGTTACGCCATTGTGCCACCCCGTTCATGAACTAGCATACCCATAATTGTTTAATGCCTTGTGTATTTTGATGCTCTGATATGCAAATCATGACAACTCTATTAATATGCAAATTTATATGTAGGTCATATGGCGACATTCAGATCACTTTCCCCTGAAAGTACCTTTTTTTTTTTTTAATTTGCGAGTCTGAGCAGTGATCCATGAGCCTTTCTTTTCATTTGTAATAAACATCAGTCATGTTTTATTCTTGATCCCGCCTTGCCTCCATCTCTGCCTTCGCGCACCCTGCCTTCACCCATAATTGTCTGAGATCGGCTCCAGCCTCCCCGCAACCTTAGTAGGATAAAAATAGTTGGGTAAATGAATGTATTAATGCAGGAATGTATGAATAAAGGCAATGAATGAATGAATAAAAAGAAATTAATAAAGCGCCATCATACAAACTGAAATGGTATTTATTTCTTTAATCACATTCAGTAACTCCTTTATCATGGTCAGTATAGTGATGAATCCAGAACTTTCCAGGAAACCTTGGGTGTGACAATACTAAGATGATATATGTCTGTGATGGAATGACCCTGGGTGTGAGGGACGAGTACTCCCTGGATGGGACATGTGTCCATTGCAAGAAGTCATGCGCACACACTCATTTAAACCAGGGGAAATTTGCCAGATGAAACCCAGTTATTGAAATGTCTACTTAATTGTATTATGATAAATCATGCATCCTAAAGCAGTAGCTTCACTACCATTAGATGTGCAATGAAGAATTCAGACACACCATCTGCCATTTCAGCTCTCATGCATGCATATAGTTGCCCTTTATGACTCCAAAGTAATTCAAAGCTGAGACAAGTGACAGGATGTCACACAGTGTTTGGTATTCAGTAACCACCAATGGGAACATGGAAAATTGTTGTGTGTGGGTGTGTGAGTGTGCACCTTAGTGCTTCTGATCTGAGAAACTAGATTGACAGGTGGAAGTAGTGAGTCTCAAGTCAACACACATGGTAATGACAGACAAGGCAAAAGTGTTCTGCTTTTCTGTTCTCTTTCTGCATTGTAGCAATCAGTATCCAACTGAGAAAAGAGACTTTTCTTATAAATTACTGTTGTGAAAGTGTGAAGCTGCAGTCATACCAAAATGTGTGGGCCATAGTATGAGATGATGGGGAAAAAATGCTCTGGGTAACAAAAACTTGCAATCCATTTCTCTCTCCTATATTATAAACTAGCAATTTTCTCCATCACGTTTTCAACAGATTACCACAGCAAGGTAGGGCTGGCAAACTTCTTCTCATCCCAGTAAGCCAAACTTTTACATAATTTCACTTTCAAATGTCAATACTAAGATGATTTATGTCTGTGATGGAACGATTTATGATAGAGAAAGAATAGAAGAAATGAAGAGATGCTTTCTATTTTCATAGAAAGCTGTTACTATGGAGGTACGGTGGCGCAGTGGCTAGCAAGTCTGCCTCACAGCAAGAAGGCCTGGGTTCAGTTCCTGGGCTCGGGGTTTTTCTGTATGGAGTTTGCATGTTCTCCCTGTGCTTGTGTGGGTTTCCTCTGTGATTACTCCGGTTTCCTCCCACAGTCCAAAAACATGCACAGTAGGCTAATTGCTTGTTCCAAATCACCCCTAGGTGTAAGTGTGAATGTGAATGGTTCTGTGAGTGTTGGCCCTGTGATGGTCTGGCGAAATGTCCAGGATATACCCCGCCCCCTCCCCCAGAGTTGGCTGAGATGGGCGCCAGCCTTCCTGCTACATTAATTAGGATGAAGCGGCTTATGAATGAATGAATGAATGAGTTCTCTTTTATTCTTGCACGTGCTTGTTCTAGGCAATCAAGCATTGCTCCTAACCAGGCGTGCTCATGCGCTAGCGGGGTAAATAAACATAACAAATTATTTATTTATATTTGGCTAATATTTTATATTATCATATTTGTACCCCTAGTTAAAGTAAAACAGTCTTGGTGACAGATACAATAACATTATAGGCACATTATAACTCAATATGAAGGAGATTTGATGGGTAAATCCCAAATGACCTCATGCTTTATATATAAGTGTTCTCTGTAATGTTCAAATGGTTGCTGTACACTATCTAGTGCACTACTGTATTACAGAGGTTGGAATTTGTATTCTTGCCCATATTAATGGTGTAAGGTAAAGCTAACGTCAACTTATTATCTCTCTTGCAAGAACTGCCAAAAACAGATGCCAAAAACTGTGTTTACTGTAGTAACCCAATCTTAGGGTTGGTTGATGATCATGGGTTTATTTTTGACTTCAAATTTTTTTATACATTTTAAGTAATTTTATCGTAAGTTGTCCTGTGGACAATCATTTTATAAACATCTGCTTGCCCAGCCTGGATATGAGTTGTCTCGGAAACCTGGAAACCCACTTGTGTCAAACATTGTGTCTATAAATATGTCATATTACATCAGAGTAAAAATCTTTTCTTTGCATATCTCAGCTTGTTAGAAAATCAGGACCAAAGTGTACAGCTGTGATGCCATGCCTCTGGAGCACATAGGGTGTAGGGCCTTACTCAAGAACCCCACACTTGCTGTGTTTTGGTGCTGAGGCTTCAACTCCCTACCTCCTGAAGGACAGAGTATAACTGTATATAATACACTCTTAAATAATAAAGTATATGCACCTGTAGGGGTTATGTGGCTTGTCACTGAGGATTAAACATTCAAAAATACTTAATTATACCCTTTAAATAATTTTAGGCCCTAAAGGTACACATGGATATATTCTAATAATGAGCCCTAGGGGATGCATTGGTGTAGATTGTACCTTGAGGACAGCAATGGACACGTATTGTATCACTGTTCTGACAGTGTATAGACTGTCTTTCCTGCTCATAATATGTAGTGTGTCATATCTTTTTATTGTTTCATCTATACCAAAATCCCCCAAATACCCCTTCTGCAACATAGGTTAATCCTGAGCCATGTACTCATTACTGCTCTGAAACATTGCAAAGCTACTGGCTAGCCATCTATCAGTCCTTATGTTCAGTGTGGCAGTGTGACAAGAGAGGCTTAGTCACTCTTTAAAGCAGCAAAATGACTTGAGGCAACAATGACAGGGGACGAGTGAGAACAAAGAGAATCCTCTCCTGGTACCTCAGAGGTATACTGTCTAGCTGTTCAAATTTTCACCCCTCGTTTCTTCCTTCATATTTTCCATTCTCTTTCATGTGGGTGTGGAACTATATGACAGATTTAGGCTATGATAAGCATACAAACCTGGCAAGTCTGTCTGGATGATGATAATGGATTTGCATGTGTAACCTGGACTATGACTGTGATCCTTGGACAAGCCTGTCACCTCTGGCATGTTTGTACTGAAGAGTTCGCCAAACAGAGATGCAGTGAGTCTTATGAGACTTATGTATTATGAGCTGCTGGCTCAGTGACAGGTTTGTGAGAGGCAGGAAGATGACCTTGAACAGAGTGTAGAGGAGCTTATGTTGTCTCTTGTGTCCTCCCCCATTAAAATAGCCTTTGCAGACTCCTTGGCTCAAATCTCAGAAAACCTAGCCTGTTTTAATAAGTTTGATAGAACATCCTGAAAAATTGAATCATAATTTCTCTGAGCACAGTCTCGTCTAAGCACAGTTTGACCCCTCACCAAGACTGATGTGTGTTATTCTTGTGCTGTATAGGTAATAACACACTTCTTCTTATTCTACAGTGTGGCTTCAGTAATTAGCTCAAAATACTTGTTTCACACTTGTTTCTCCCTCAGAAGCACCTTCTCTTCCTCTTAGACCTCTGACACGCCATCCTTTACAGCCCCCAGATGATCCTGTGTACATAAATGATCTTCAATCTGCTCTAGAGATAATCTGCTTCATTAGTGTTACACAGGAATATTTGTTGTTTCCACTTAGACTCACCCTCATATTATTCACATTATTGGTTTGGTGTCTCCATTAAAAGATTGTGGCATTCTGACTTTCCACTCCAGGCACATTGTTTACCAGAGGTTCTGCCACTCATATGTCCAACCCCGACCTCTGCTTCCCTCTAAACCTTGCTTTTATATCTGCTAATGTCAATCAGTGCTCAAGATCTAATGTCGGTCTTAGACTCTCGACCTCCTCAGTGTCACTTTTGGTGTCTTGATGTTCTACAGTGGTGGCCTCGGTCTCTTAACCTTCTTAGCTCTTAACTGCCTGCCTCAATATATAAAAATACCCTGCAATGTTCTCAGGCTCTTAACAGTCCCATGTTTCATATTAAGGTGCAACAATTTTTTTGGGCTATCCAATTCTCAATAGACAAATCATTCATGTATTCATTAATTTTCTGAGCTGCTTAATCCTACTAGGGTCAGGGGTCACAAAAACAGCCATTCACATTCACACCTAGGAGCAATTTGGAACAGCTAATTAGCCTAATATGCATGTCTTTGGACTGTGGGAGGAAACCAGAGTGTGCGCCTATTTCAGGTGAGGCGGGGTACACAGTGAACAGCTTGCAAGACAGTTGAAGGCCAACAAACACACAACTGGAACAGCCAGTTTTCCTAATGTGCATGTCTTTGGACTGTGGCAGGAAACAGGAAAGTTACTTGGAGACAACCCATGCAAGAGAACATGCAAACTCCATACAGAAACATCCGTGCCTGGGAAGTGAACCCAGGACCCTCTTGTTGTGAGGCAATACTTCTCAATTCTAATGTTTTTGCTATGCTAGCTAATTATTTTACATACACATGGTTAATGTACAAGTGCATGGCGGAGCACTGTTTATAGAAAAAAATGTAAATGGGTGTGCACTTTGTTATTGCACACCAGTGATCGTGAACGTAAACTGTCATGCTGTACGGATGTTCCCTTTTCAAATAATCAATATCAATCATTTAGATTCAGCAAATCCTGCTGTATTCACAACACATAACATACTTAGCGGAATAATTTAATCATAACAGATTCAATTAGTGTCAAATGTCATCGAGTTGATGCATGGTATGCACTTTGTAATGCAGCAAGGAATGAAATTGATATGAACGCCAGAGCTAGGGCATACATCATCCGACCATAATCACAGACTCATGATAACAAAAAACGTGAGGTAAATTTTTATAGTAATCCCCAACCATACCTACAACTAATCAGCCACATTCCCACTCTTATTTGCCACTGTTATTGAGTCCGATATGAGTAGAGCTCTAGCCATTTTGTGAAGTTTGCTATATTTTGCATCATTATTCACAATCTTTTATGTTGCGGCAATTTTTATGAAGTGTATTGATGTATTGAGTTTTTTTGCAGAGTAATAGCATCAGTATCCATATGCTGGGTGAGGGCAGAGTACACCCTGGACAGCTCACCAGGCCATCGCAGGACAGAAACACATTGACAGCAAATCAATGGCCTACTCTTTGCGAACAACAGCAACTGGTTCATTTAAATGCCTTTGACCACAGACAGTGAGAGACACAGCTGGCCTTTAATAACCCAGTTAGCTGCGCTGAGGGTCGTTCAAATTCGTTTCTTTAATTCATTATAGTTTGAAGGCCACTTTACCAATACCAGGCTGTAGACTTAGATCCTGAATGACCAAGACAAAGAGTGAGAGTGTCTTGGAAACAATAAAAGGTTAAATAAACCGGGTTCCAAAGGAAAACCAGGATGACCAGGTACCCCATCAATGGATTTTTTCTTTCCTGATAGCACGGGTATAAAATTGGGCCTCAAAGAGTGAAAGAACGTTTCAGGAATCATTGTCACACATAAACTGGCACCACAGAGTCCTGACTTTAACCCTATTAAAAGTCTTTGGGTTGTGCTGGAGAAGACTTTATGGAGTGGTTTGATTTTCCCATCACCAATTTAAGATGGCAGAGGAAGATAAACCCAACTCTGGATAGAAATAAATGTTCTGATGTTGCTTTAGCTTATGAAAACAATACCATGGTGATTACAGACGGTGATCAACGCTAAAGGCAATTCAACAAAATATTAGAGTGCACAACTTTTTTGGTTGGGCAGTGGATTTCTAGCTTGGAACCAACTTATCTCAGGATTTCTTATCAAGTCAAATCATCTGTCGATGCAGCGAGATATTTCTCTGGTATATTCTCAAATCCATTTTTTGTATTTAACCTAGTTCTTTTTGCAGCAAATTCACAAGTCCACAATATCCAGGTGAGAGAATCCAACGATGAAAGGGTCTGTGTTAGGGGATAAACTGTATGAAATAAATTTAGGCGGTATCCGTTATAAGATCATCCACAGGAGAAAAAGGTATCTTAAATGTGCTGGAAAGTGGCAGCAAAACTAAAGGATCAATAAACACAGAAGCCATGCTATTTAGCCCAAGGAAGCATAATATTATACCACATGCATTGTCCTTGCATATATAAAGAGCATTCAGAAAATATGAAGACCATTTTATTTCCTAATATTATTAAAGTACTTTCCAACTCTGCAGCAGTTCAACAACCAGGCCTTTATGAGTGGAATGCAGTCCTCAGTAAAAAGCACATAATAGCCTGCTTAAAGCTGACCAAAAGGCACCTAAATAGCTTCTGGCTGTGAATAAAGACAGTGTGTTAAAACTAAGATAAACTCTTCAACCTGAATACCAAGTATCTCACCTGGAGGAGGTCAGGCACTGCTCATCATCTGGTTGATTCAATTTCTCTGGTGAAGCACAGTGATAGCAGCATAATAATTTAGGCATGTTCTTAAGTAGATGGTTCAGGGAGCTTAGTCACAACCGAGGAAAAATGAGCAGGTCAAGAGTACTCAAGATTTAAGATTGGGGTGAATGTTCATTGTTCGATGTGAAGCACACAGCCAACCTTACGCAAAGGCCTGTGGTGTCAGGCTCAAGAAGCCTATACCGAAGATGGTACTCATGGCAAGGATACTTCATCAAAGTATGGAGGACATAAAATAGCTGAATGTGTGAGGTAATTGTTGTTTTTTTTCCTTTTTATCAACATTTGTGCATATCAGTGAGAAAATGGTGATTGAATACCCTCTGAGGACACTGTCTGTGCTTCATTATGGCAGACGGAAAACACTTTGTAAAAGTTCTGGGCTATGCTATGGTCAAACCATTTATTTTGGACATGCAAACTGCTGTGCTGGGCCGATGGCTTCAGCTGCTAATAAGCACCATCAGTCATTTAGACACAGCAAGTCCTGCTGACCAGCGGCAACACTCAGCATAGTTTAGCTTCAATGTACACTAACTGATCAAGCATGACTGTAGAGTAAAGTTTGCAGAATTGTCCTAATGTTAAAAAAAAAAAGGAAAAAAATATTAGATAGTGAAGCTGGAATTAATAAAACATTCCCCAGATTTTCGTTCTTTCTTTTTTTTTTTTTTTTTTTTTTTTTTTACATTTATATTAATTGGCTGACTTTTATTACAATACTTTTAATTTAAGCTGCTGCATCTCTTCAAACTGTTATTTATGCTTTGTATCTGAACATTTGCCTAGTTATCTTTTTTACCCAGAAGACCAGTTTCACTCTCGTGGACATGGATGGCTGTAGCATCACTGAGATTTATTCAAATTGTTACATATTATAATCTAAATCAAAAAATTTGGATTATGCTGTAGGCTAATTTGGGCTTGGTGATGTGGCTGTGTTGCAGCTCTGCTCTGGTGGTGCCGATATGAGCTTGATTAGAGCCATATGTGTTCCCAATGACAGCTGTTTATGTGGGTCATATCTGGGCCAAAATAATTTGCAGACCTTTATATGTTTTAATACTGCTTGTCAATTGGGGTGACACCAATATGGCCATATTTCACTAACAAATATTAGTTTCCCAAAATCGTATGAACCAATCCAACACAATAAATGGGATGTTTGTGAAATTGTAAGCTTTCCAAATGTTCTAGAAACAGCAATTAGCAACAACAACAGTGAAATTGGTTTGCTACAGTTAAATGTTAAACAAAGCTCATCCGTTCCAACCAGCAGCCAATAAATTAGTAAACTGGCATTTCGGACTGGACTTGCAGCTTGTTTTTAGCAGAGTGCAACATGATTATGTATTTCCAACTACAGGCCGCGTGATGTGTATAGCTTAAGTAATAGCAGAGCTCCTCATCGAAGCACCATAGACATAGAATATGGCTTGGATGGTTGACCCATGCCTGTCCATTCCCACCGCAGGAAACTCAATAAGGTAGCTGCATTGCTGAGTTGATGCTGACTGGATGTAATGTATCACTGACTCACATGATGACGAAAAGAGTTTTATTATTAATAACAAAACTGAAACCCAAAAAATAAAGGCTCATATACCAGGCTTGTGCAAAATTCTGAATTAAATTGAGAATGTGTCAAACTTCCAATTCAATTCCATAAATTTGAATTGAATTTGAATTGAGGTCACAAACAGGAAGTAGAATTGTAATTCTAATTTGAATTGAAGGAAGTAGAATTGAAATTCCAGGAAATTCCAACTGATAATTTTGGTGTATCCAGAATCATGCTTTACAGTTTATTCCATACATGACTGTTTTATATATTTCATACAGATATTAATACTTTGTGAATTCAATAATCAATTTTTACATTAATTTATAGGGTAACCTTGTTGCATCCAATTGTCATAAGTTTCTCAAAGGTTTTATCATTGAGATGACATGTTTCTGGTCAGAATACATTTCCTCCAACACTAAAGATCCTATCAACAGGTGCAGAGGATGGAGGTATGGCCAGATATTTTCAGGCGAGTGCCGCTAGGTTTGGAAAACTGCTCTGGTTTTCTTTCCAAAACACCAAAGGATCAGTATCCTCTGTCAGGCCTGGTTTACTCAGGTAGACATGAAGCTCAAAGTAATAATATTTGTATGAAATATGTAAAAGAGTCATGTATGGAATAAACTGTAAAGGATGATTCTGGATACACCAAAATTATCAGTTGGAATTTCATGGAATTTCAATTATACTTCCTTCAATTCGAATTTGAATTGCTATTCTACTTTCTGTTTGCAACCTCAATTCAAATTCAATTCAAATTCACAGAACTGAATTAGAATTTGGGAGACCTTCTCAATTCAATTCAGAATTTTGCACAAGCCAGAAGAGCAGAGGTGTGTTTAAACGTATTAGGATCCATCCTGATATTAATGACTAGCCATGATCCTGTACTCTATCTTCATCTCCTGTATTCTCTAACCTTCTGCCTCTCAGGTCAGCATTTAGTCTTGTCTTGTTTGCTGTGTGTGTAAATCTAATTAGTGGGCAAAGAGTCTCACTTTTAGCTGAGTTGTTTAAGGCAACAGAGGCTTTGATGAGAAATCATTTATAAAAGAAGGACAAGATGGACTTTAAAAATGAATGGTAAACACGAGGAACAGATTCAGGCACAAATTGCATTGATGCTTCAGATCAATTTGTTTCCAGTACCAGCACCTACTGAGATACTTCTCTGCATATACGCATCTTTAGTTGTTAATCAAAGGCAAGCTGAAATGAAAGAAAATCAATAGAAAGCTTCTGATATGGATACGCTCATGCTGAGAAGTTTAATTCCACTGCTGGGAGGAAATGTGGGCCTGAGTCTTTATATTTCTAAGGAAAACATAAATTGAATTTGTAGTGTGTAAGGGTTTGTAGTGTTTTGCAAAGTATCTAAGAATCTTTTTTTTTGTAAGTGTTGAATTCTTGATTCTTGTTCCAGCTGTAGTTCCAGCTGCAGGGTTCTTTATTCACTTATAGTAACAACTCATTCACATGGATCCAGACATATAATAAAATACGGATTTAACGATAACTGTTTATAGCTGCTATAAATTAAGTGATAACAGGAACGTGTTTATCTTGGATGTTTTTTTTCCCTAATTGTGTGATGGACTGGTGTGAGTTTCGGACGTATTTGCAACAAACCAGGTCAGGCAAAGGAAGTTGGTTAAATAATTTAATATAGATGAGTATAGCAGTTAACAATTAATTAAATAAGTTGAGGAGAGGCAGTCGTAGGCTGGCAGCAGAAGACAATTCGTGATGTGAAGAGTCTTGGGTCAATATCCTTGGTGGAATGTTCACGGTTGTCCAGGTCTCAGCATAGTCCGGTTAACAACAACAGAGTATTCTTCACATTTATATAGCTAGTATAACTGTCTGCGACATCATTACTTCATCACAATAGATACAATCGATATATTATGCTCTTTACGTTTAGGTTTTTTCATAGTATGACACTTTAGGCAGTATGATCATTTAGGTTTTGTCAAAGTATATAAAAGTGTTTTTTTTTTTCATTGCTTAAATAAACATTAGTTATTAAAGATAAACTTGGTAATATGTAAAATTTATTTAATATATGTTGTTACTTTTTTCGTTAAAATTATTTAAGATTTATAAGTGCTGAATCATTGTTGATATTTTATTATGAACTAATGTAAGTTTATAAGTAAAAGCACTGTAAATTCTTCTGCAGTATAGACTTTTTATAACTGAGTATCATTTAATAATAACTATTAAAGTCTAGCTTGTGCTGCTGTAAAGTTAAGACATAGTGTGGTGAAGGAAGGTTGTACCTCACTACACCATCCATGAGAGATTCATCCATCTTCAGACAAGATTCTCTCACCTCCTGGGAAGGTTGGGGGAATGGAATCTGAATGGTTCAGGTTCGGGGCCTCCACTGTGGATGCGGCTTCCAGGAGCTGTATCTACCTGTTACGGTGGCAACCTAATTTGCCACCGTAACACCACTGGTGAAGGAAGCCGTTAAGATAAAGAAGGAGGCCTTTCAGGCTTGGTTGTACCAGAGGTCTCCAGAGGTCGTCAAACTGTAGTTGCACTAGGGCTGTCCCTTGTCACCGATCCTGATTGTGGTATTCATGGACAGGATCGATCTCAAGACGTAGTTGAGGAGAATGGTGTCCAATTTGGAAAGCTCAAGACTGAGCTCAAGATTTTTCAGATAATGTGTTTTTGCTGGCGTCTTCAGACTGTGACCTGGAACGGTTTGCAGCTGAGTGTGAAGCAGCTGGGAACCAACTATGAGGCTATGGTTCTCAATCAGAAAAAAAAATGGATTGCTTCCTGCAGGTTGGGGAGGAGTTTTGCCTGAAGTGAAGGAATTCAAGTATCTCGGGATCTTGTTTACGAGTGATGGTAGAATGGAGCGGCACAAGGACAGACGAATCGGTGAGCTGTCAGCAGTAATGAGGGTCCTACACTGGTCTTAGTATACTTAGCATGCTCTTCTGGATGTTGGCACATGTCAAGTTCTTGCCAAAGAGCATTGCAATGTATTCAGGCTACAGACGAATGTACAAGCCATCCAAAATCAAGTCAGTGGTTTCTTGTGTTCGGTGGTCCACTACATGGGCCGAAGACAACTTGCTCATACTGTAGCGTTTTATCCAAAATGACTAAGTCTCTCTCTCTTCCTCTTTCTCTCTTGCAATCTAATAAACTTTTCAAACCTGAATAAAAAATATGACTCAATCCGTGCAGGTTTATGATTGAAAACATTCCCCTTTTTCCCCCCACCAATTTTAATAATCTGTTTCGATTAGTGCTGAGGGTCTTTAATGTCATTGTGTTTGATGCATGGCACTTAGTTTGTAATGCAGTACTGAGCAAAGTGGTTGCTTGTGGATATTGGTGTCACACTCATTTATGTGTAAATGGATATGCATGTATTCCAACAGGATAGAAGAAGATTACAAGCAAATAGGATTTTCCTCTGGAGTGTCATAATATACCACCTGTCATGGTGACAAGTCAGCAACCTCACTATGCTCATCAACACCTGATGATTGATTTCACTCGGGACTTGCTACATTTCCTAATTCCTGTGAAGACTACAAAACCTAATCTTAGACTCTTTGAGCAAGCTGTCCAAAATTCTAATAAAGGGGCAGAACTCTAATTTACTTTTCACTACTTCCCTTTGTTATGGAATGATATATATTACATACTCATCTCACTTGCCGAACCGCTTGATCCTATTAGGGCCACGGGGAACCTGGTGCCTATCTGAACAGACACTGGGTGAAGGCAGGGTACACCCTGAACAGCTTGCCAAACCATTGTAGGATCAACATACATGCAACCATTCACATTTATACCTAGGGGCAATTTGAAAGTTGTCCATCCCATGCCTATATTAGATACCAGATTTTTTCACCAATGTTGCCAACATGCACAAATTGTAGAGAAAACAAGGCCAAAACACCAGGAAAAACTCTAAGCAATAAATGTAGCATTCCAGGGTTAACAGCAAAAACACAATGTACAAAAGCAGCACTGGAGCGCATGAATGAGTGCCCTGCATTGGACATGGCTCATGCTTACTGCAAGTGTTTAACATGCCTGAACTGGGCCCAACTCGCCATCATCCATGTATACACTTTCAATCTGTTTGCATGTGTAGGCATGTTCTGGACATTATTTCTATAGCTTTTATGCAGTCATTGACAAAAGTCTTTCCACACATGTGGACATTCATGTATAAAGCCCATATCTCACCAACCTCTTAATCAATTTTCACTTATAACCCTCTAATGGTACTGAATAATATGTGCTAGCAACAGTATTGGAAAGAAATTTCTTCTAATCTTTACAGCTTTTTAAATATAAACATTCCTGTTTTTTTTAGAATGAATTTCACTTTTAAGACTATATTTATTACAGAAAAATAATCAAATGGCCTTGTTTATAACTAAATATATAATACTGTAGCAAATAGAACATCATATTTAAAAAATTAAAAACATCACTCAAGGTCAGTAGTGCCTCTGCAAACATGGCTATGATGGTACCAGACTCCCAGGTGCTTGTCATGATGAATAATTATCATATTAAAAGAATCAGACACCTTCAAGATGT
>JAQMYF010000002.1:15133643-15145130 GCA_030014195.1 Neosilurus mollespiculum | reverse complement strand
ACAGACAGTGAGAGACATGGCCGGCATTTGATAACCCAGTTAGCTGCACTGGGGGGACAGCAGTGACAACCCGCTGGTGGTAGGGCTTGAACCGCCAAACTTGGGATCAGTAATCCAGCACCCTACCACCAGGCCACCACTGCCCCTCAGATAACATACAGCATTTTGCAAAATTACTATGACATTACACTCAATTACTCATTTACTGAACTGTTTAAACCTATTAGGGTCAGGGGGAGGCTGGAGCATATCTCAGCCGATACTGGGTGAAGGCGGGGTACACCTGTACACCCTGAACAACTCGCCAGACCATCGCAGGGCATTTCACACAGACACACAACCATTCACACTCACATTCACACTTATGTGCCTAATGCACAGCCTAATGTGAATGTCTTTGGACTGTGGGAGGAAACTGGAGAACCCAGAGGAAACCCACACAAGCACGGAGAGGACATACAAACTCCACACAAAAAGACCCTCGCTGAGCCTGGGGACTCTAACCAAGGACCTTCTTGCTGTGAGGTGGACATGCTAACCACTATGCTACCATGCTGTAAAACAATTCTAGTTAAATATCTAGTATTATATGATATCATTGTGCTAATCACTGCAACTGGTAATGTGTCAGCAGAAAGTGCGAGATTGGTGTTGAAATCTTTGCGTCTTTGTATGAAACTAGCGACTGATTGTTAGAGCAGGGTCTATTTCTGTTGTACTAAACATTATTTTCTGTGTTTATATAAGTGAGTAAGAGAAGGGGAGCAAGAAAGAGCAAAAAAGAAAGAGAGAGAGAGAGAGAAAGAGAGGGAAAGAGAAAGAGAGAGAGATGGTGACTGCAGGTCTCAGCACTGAATATTGGCTTTTACTGAAATTAAAAACCTACCTGATTTACATGAAAACCATAAAAAAATCTTCTTTTGTTACTGTTCCAAAGATACAGAAAGCTCACATCAATGGCCTTGATCCTTCAGGGGAATGGTTTCTGTGAGGGGACAAACAAAAACATCCTGAATGAAAACCGTTCTGAATAAAAAGAATGGCACAGCAAATACAGAGGCATGACATTGCAATTCAAATGCTCATTAAACAAACAAATCTCTCACTCCCATACCTCAACAACACGGTCAATACACAGGGGTTGTTTTCCATGAACGTCCCTTTAAATTATTAATACAAGCAGGAGATTAGGAAGCCATTTTCATATCCATATTTCAGGTGGAGGTTTTTACAGGTTTTTTTTTTTTTTTTTTTTTTTTACACCTAATAGAAAGAAAGAGTATTTTCAGTGGTTAATGGCGAGTGAGTCTTTTAAAAGATATCTGTCCTTTAGTAGAACTCGTCTTAAAGCTGGGGTTGGCAAATTTTTAGCTGTATACATACACTGTTATATTGCTTGAAATTGGTCTTTACACCCTGACAGCAATTAATAACAATTAATGAAAAATGTCTGAAAATAATCATTCATCTGTGACCAATATAATCCTGTAAAAACGCGACCAATCACTTCCTCGCAGTCCGCTGGGAAATATTCAATCATATGCTCTTATTTCTTCTTGCTTGTGCATGAATACGCCAACAGTCCAAACGTGTCACTTTATTAATATTAGGTATTTCCGAAACCTATGCTCACAAACTTTGGGTAGTGACTGAAAGAATAAGATCGTGAATACAAGCGGGTGAAATGAGCTTCTTTCGCAGGGTGAGGGGGCTCTCACTCAGAGATAGGTGAGAAGTTCTGTCATCTGGAAGGAGCTCGGAGTAGAACCGCTGCTCCTCTGCTTTGAGATGCGGATCAAGCGGAAGAAGATGAAGATGATGAAGGTATTCCTTATCGGTGAATGATGCGTAGTTTACGTAGCTGTATGAAGCTAATGCCCTCTCTGCTCTGTGGGCTAATTGTGCTAGTTTTTCAGATTACCAACCCCAGTTTTGAAATTGCTTTTCATTGTGTATTATTTTCAAGACTTAATCTAAGAATGTAAACTCAAACGTGTTCACTCACTCACTCATTTGCAAAATCGTTTACTCCTATAAGCATCAGACACTGGGTGAAGGTGGGGTAAACTGAACAGCATGCCAGACCATCGCAGGGCAATGCACACACACACACACACACACACACACACACACACACACACACACACGCAAAACCATTCACACTCACATTTACACCTAGGGGCAATTTGGAACAGCCAATTATCCTAATGTGCATGTCTTTGGACTGTGGGACGAAACCCAGACGAAACCCACGTAATCACGGTGAGAACAAACAAACCTTCAGTTTTGATAGAAAAAAATCAGTGACGTATTCCGTCATTATAACTCACTACAGTTAACTAAGCAGACCGCTTGAAATTTGTCTTAACATGGTGTAACACCCCAAAAAAACTTCACAAATTTAATTATACTTGAATTCATAAAATTGATTGATTGATTCACATTAATTTATTAATATGTGTAAAATGCATACAGGTATTTGTAAATGCAAAATTAGTAGAAAACAAATGGGATCCCATTTATGTGCCTCGTTCAGGCACAGATTGGGAAAAAGACATAATTAAACCTCTCTAAAAATTGTACACAGGTGAAAAGGGTAGGATGTGGCATTTAAAAAAAATAGAATAAAATAGCTGGTACTTTTATTGTGACATGTTTTTTTGTTTGTTTTTCTTTCCTGCTCTTGTCTCCGCCCCTTGTCTTGTTGTTTGTGGCTTTTGATTGCACCCATCTGTTTACAGTATAAGTCCTAATTATATATCAATTTATATCCTTATAGCTGTGGGTGTGTGCGTGCTTGCAATGTCTTCTCCAGTGTTTCTGAGGCTCATTTTTCTAGTTTCCATGGCTGTCTTATATTCTCAGTTCTTTTTTTAGTTTTAGATTCTTGGAGTGATGCCATTAAATGCAGTGCTCTCTTCACTCATATGTGTCCTGTTACATTCTGTTAAAAGATACCAAAACTGAAGTTACTTTAATGTTGCACTTGAACATAAATAATTTAGTTTATTTAATTGTGACTTAAAAAAATTAGCTGTGCGTGGGATGGCGCATTATTTATTGATTTAAAGACAGTTTTAATCAAGTTTATTATTTATTTGATTAGTATTTGAATGAAAGATTTGAGCATTTTGTTTTTGTTAATCTGTGTACGGGCAGCACGGTGGCATAGTGGTTAGCACATCCGCCTCACTGTAAGACGGCCCTGGGTTTGAGACTTGGGTGGATGTTTTCCTTCTGCCTGCATAGGTTTCCTCCGGGTACTCCAGTTTCTTCCTACAGTCCAAAGACATGCACATTTGACTAATTGGCTGTTCCGAATTGTCCCTAGCTGTCGGTGTGAATAGCTGTGCATGTGTTGGCCCTGCAATGGTCTGACAAGCTGTTTAAGGTTATTGGGCTCTGGAGGTTTTTAATAAGTACCTGTTAGGATTGCATTTGGGATGTGATTTATGGGAGTTTTTGAGGGTCAACACAGATAAATTTAATGTTCCTTTATCACTTTTATCAACCACTGTGCACACACACACACACACATCCGTTTTTGTTTGTAAAGAATGATCAGATTTTTGATATGAGGAATTAATGATGTATTCCATCACCGCGCTCATTAGAACTCTGTACAGTTAACTAGGCAGACCGCCTGAAATTTAACTTAACAGAGTGTTACAAAAACCTGAAAATTTTAATCAGTAAGTTGTGCTGTCTATGAACAGTAAAAGTGTTTTGTTAAAGTAATAAAGTGTAAATAATGTGTAAATTGTCACAGTTGAGTGTATGTATACACTTCTGATGTTTGTATGTTTGTGTGTCTGAGAACTAGCTATTTTTAACTAGCTTTTTTCACTTGGGAACATTTGAGGAAGGACGGCACAATGGTGCATTGGTTAGCACATCTGCCTCAGAGCAAGAAGGTCCTGGGTTCATGTCCCGGGTGTTTCTGTGTGGAGTTTATATGTTCTCCGTGTGCATGTGTGGATTTCCTCTGGGTACCCTGGTTTCCTCCCACAGTCCAAAGACATGCACATTAGGCTAATTAGCTGTTCCATATTGCCTCTTGGTGTGAGTGTGAATGGTTGTGTGTGTGGTGGTTATGCGATGATCTGGCAAGCTGTTCAGGGTGTAACTTCGCCCAGTGTCGGCTGAGATAGGCTCCAACCTCCCGGCAACCCTGAGAGGATTAAGTGGTTTGGGTAACAAGTGAATGAGTGAAAATTTAAGGGTGAGAAATATAAAAGAGTGTTACCAAGGCGACCACATCCTAGGGACACCTAGGTGACAAGGAATTAATGATTAATGATTAATAATCCTTAAAGTGTGGATGGCCCTAGCTACAAACTTTTGCGACAAAGCAGCAGACAACATGATGAGCATATGTGTCTACAGTCTTTAAGATACTCAGAGTGGAATAGAGTAGATTATTTACCAAGGTCTTCATTGCTTCTTGCTGTAGCTAAATAATGAAGTATAAGTGGATTTAAAATCATTTCTATTTAAAGCAGCACAAGCAGCGGGAGTTTGACTGGGCATGATGCCTCAGCTGGAATGGTTCTGGGTAAATATAAATACCATGTAATAGGACACAGAGGTAATTTCATTAGCAGTTAAACTGAAAGCACAGATGTTTTCTGTGTAGGAAATCAGCTCACTGCTCTCTGCCTATTTTCTTTCTTAATGTGAGACTCAATCTATAACTCACAAAATGACTGTCAGACAGAGCAGGTGAAGCTGGGTTAAAAAACATATCGGTGGTATTTGATAATATTTGCACACAAGGGTGGGGCCACAGGGGACACTGGCCCTGATAAAAAATTGATTGACCCCTTGAATGCTCCTTTCTTGTGAATGAACCTTTTTTTAAACACCTCATTAATTGGCTCTTCAAAGATTTCTGGCACACGGATGACTCATGATTGGAAAACTCAATGCAAGCTCAGCCTTTTGCTGCAGTTGGAAATAGTTTACCTTCCCGAGTGCTCTAGCAACAGTTTTTCCAAATTAGAAAATTGTCAGAGAGCCATCTATGTGCCACGTTTGCCCGGACATTGCCCAGATTAACCCTGACTAAATAAAGACTCAACAAACAAATTCAAATACAGATAAACCTGAGCAGTTTGCAAACATGATCTAAAATTCTTAGGCACCTTGCCGACATAGGCTGCATTCATATAGTTTTATTTGGCCTAGCACTCACCTAACTGAGTGAAATGACACAGAACTATTTAAGCACCCATGATAACAGCTGTTCAAATTCTATAAATGCTAAGGAAACTTGCTTCAGTGTTTCTTTTCCACTTTTAGCATAGGCCACACTGGACCATACTTTACAATAGGAAAAGAATATGATCTCACTTCAATTTGCAGTAATTTTTCTACATATAAAATTCATTCATTCATTTTCTAAGCCAGTTGATTCTAATTAGGGTCGCGGGGAGGCTTGCACCTATCTCAGCCAACTCTGGGGGAAGGCGGGGTACACCCTGAACAGCTCACCAGGGCATTGCAGGGCCAACACACAAACAACCATTTATACTCACTGTCACCCCTAGGGGCGATTTGAAACAGCTAATCAACCTACTGTGCATGTTTTTGGACTGTGAGGAGAAGAAGAGGGAGGAGACCCCCACAAGCACAACAAGAACAATCGAACTCGAACTGGGAATCGAACCCAGGACCTTTTTGCTGTGAGGCGGACATGCTAAGCACTGTGCCACCATGCTGCCCATAGGCAATCCCCTCCCGTCAATTACTGCCTTCCTCTCACCGACCACCACCAACCAGAGAACACGCATGTACTTTTCTGTGACATGTGATTTGTGCATTCATATTTAGGGGCAGCCTAACACACTCGAGGGGATGCCCATAATTGATTTGCTTTGAATTGCTTTGACTGACAAAGGGTTGAACATATGCTGTCCCTCTTTCCCATGGACTCCCTGCCGTGGATGGCTGCATGCATCAGGCTGGATTTGAAATTGCGATCTCCAGGTCGATACTCGCGTCACCTTGTCAATGATTGTCGATGCGCCACTCAGGAACCCGTGGCAGCAACATTCAATATTTTCATACAGTGAGTGGGTGTGTGTCACTATAAATGAGTGGACAGGAAGGGGAGTGTGAGCAGTCATTTTCAGTGTAACAATCATTTTATTTTAGTTTTGTGAATGAGAGCCTTTATTCCTTTTTTACTGGAATTCCAACCTTGTCGAAGAAATAATATTTATCACCATGTTGCCCATGTTCGAATAGCACTCATGAAAGAACAGGGAAAGAGTGAACTGGTCAAAGCTACGGTTTTTGTAGTGAATCTTCAGACCATTCTGGTTGCATATGGCAAACCTACATCAGTGGTATCCACCTTCCCATAATTACATACTCTAATGTAAACGCAGTCAGATTCTTTTAGTACAGCATTTGTCTTTACCTGTTTCGAAGAAATCTTTCTTTGACCTCATAATGTTTTCCATCAAGGTCAAGAAAACGTGGTTAGGAAAGGACGTAGACAATTAGAACACAGCCATGGTCCATGACAGCATAATTGATTAGGGGAAAGTAAGTAAAGCTTTTAGCCTTATTGCACAAAAGGCAGCTTTCCGAGTTGGAAGCTTTTATTGCAACAGAAGAGAGCACACATTGTTTCTATACAAAAGTATGCATTCTTGATATTAGTAGCTTCTCTCAGGTGGTTACTGAGTCTGAATATATCTGTTTATATCTCACATTTTCAGTGTTTTCTTGAGCTCAGATTAATGCAATGTGGTAATCTTCCTCCTTTGAGAAAAAAAAAAGCTGTTCAAAAAACACCCCAACAATATTATAGTAATTTGTATAATGTATTTATTATATGATGTAATGCAGTAACCCAAGCTTATGATCAAAGAGGGGAGTCTAGAAACCTTATGGTTCATGCCTGGCTAGTGAATTTAATGCATACAATATAGTGGAACATGTGTAGCCAAAGATTCTGAAAAGGGTTTATCACATAAAATATTTCATAGTGTTGCAGTGGAAAAGTTAAACAACCATGTCTGGAGAAATTGCCAAAGCCAGAATGTAATCTGTTTGATTTCCCACCTCACAATAACCTTCGAAATTGACAGGATTTAAATGAAAAAGGTCAAGTTGAATTCTCAGGAAGGGACTCGTGTTCAGCAGTGTGCATACCTCGATTGTAAATGCTGTGTTCCTCTACTTCTATATGTCAGATACAGAGTGAAAAAGCAAGATATGCAGGACAAGTAGTTGTTTTGAACTTGAAGGGTTAACAATATACTTGGGCATTTTTTCTATTTTTCTATTTCTAATGCATTCTCCCTGTACTGAGAAAAAACTTAAAGGTTGTATGGCAGCGAGTGTGTGATCGAATGTACATTCCAGACAGAGAGGAGTCAAGTGGATCTGGCAGGTAGTACATGGATGAGTTTCACCTATGTGTTATTACCAGCAAGCAATTTATGTGTGTTTTTTTTTGTGTGTTTGTGACAGAGAGGTCGGTAACGAGAGAGAAGGAGAACAAGAGAGAAAGAAAGACAGAGAGAGAGAGAGAGAGAGGGAGAGACTGCCATGGCCACTGCCACAAAGAGTGTGTTTGTGTATGTAGGTTGGAGTATTAATTAAAACAAAAAAATATTAACAAACAGAGTGAACTCTCCCCCTTCAGTATTATGAACCTCACAGGTCACCAGTTGTTTAATAGTAACTTATAGTGGACACCTAAGTGCAGGAGATTTATAATGGGATGTAATGGGCAGACCACTTAGTGGTATGACTCTGTGTCCATCTTTCTCTCTGTCTGTAATGATGTCTCAATTCAGGTGGCTGGAAGGACAAAAGGGACATATTTATTTATTTATTTATTTTGCCATTATGGAACCTTTCACAGTGTTGCTTTACGCACTTCTTCCAGTTGAATTAAAATGTTTTTTTTTTTCTTTATATTTTTATACAAAAATACATATTTTTATATTATGTTTTTATAAATTCTTCTGGTAAATGCAGTTTATATTTAAAATCTGATTATTTGTCCCTTTTGAGGTGTTTTTAACTAGTGGACTATTCCCATATGCTCACTTCCCCTTGCTGAGTAACAGTAGCAAAGCAATAACCTCCTTTCTTTTCACCTTCTGTCCTATTATCATGTTTGTGAGGGGTTGAAAGGAAGTGGATTATTTTTATGCTTTGTATAGCACTGCTTTGATCCTTGATAATAACAACTGCAGCCTTATGTGTGATTTCAGAAAGAAATGGTGAGTGGTTTGTTCTGCCCAGCCTCGATGGATTTTGGTAATGGACATTATCCATGACCAAATTATTTTGGAAACTTGGAGCACTTAGGGTTTCCCTTAACTGCAACATTATGCCATTAGTGTCACACAAAACAAGTCTTGGAAATGGAAATACTGGTTAAAATTAAAGGCTATGGAAATACTGCTGGGGAGAAAAAAAAGCAATTTCCTTTACTGCACTGTAACAGCAAGAATATTAATAGACTGAGGACTCAAGTGATCAGTCCCATATAAAAAAAAGAGCTTTTACCATGTTGAAGGCTAAAATGCCAGAGCTGTTAGTGGCAGTGCAGTAGTTAATTGATAGAGACAGATCATTGGCTGCTTCTTATTCTCTATGCTTGAGGCCCACTCGCTGGTACCTTGACATTAAAGTAATCTAGAACCGATGGCCAAGTGAGTGACTGGACTATTCCTCAGTGTACTAAATTCATTACAGATCTCCTTATGAACATTTAAGAGTCCACTGAAAATGTGGCTTGAGGAAAGAATAGGTATACTGATTAAAATGACAGCTGCCTTAGGAGGGATATTAAGGCTTTACTACTAATACAGTTCCCGGAAGTTAAATAGAAAGCAGCAATGTACTTATATGACCTGATGAAATTGACATGCAGGGACTTTTTATGTGCTGTTTTCATTTGGACATGGTTATGGGGACAGATTGGAATTGCTTTATAGAAAGGAAATGAGTAAGCGGGTATACTCCAGTAGTTCCAAGGGAAACCACCCTGGAATCGCACCACGAAATCACAAAATCATAGTTTCATATTTAACCCTACGCCTTTTCTTATTTTATTCATGAAATTTTCACTTGAAAATATATATATAAATTAGCAGTTAGCATTTCAATTCATCCCAAATCAGTGGGACTGATGTCAGGACTATTGAAGCTATTGAAAAAAGCACAGTAGACTTGGGGAAGACCCATTCACACATGCTATCATCATTTGCCCAAAGGCTTTTTTGCCATAAAATATACTCACTCACTCACTCACCCACTCATTTGCCAAACCATTTAATCGTACAAGGGTCACGGCAAGGCAGGAGCCTATCTCAGCAGACATTTGGTGAAGGTGCTGTACTCCCTGAACAGCATGCCAGACCATCACAGGGGCAATTTGGAACAGCTAGGGGCAATTTGGAACAGGAGAATAGCTTAATGTGCATGTTTTGAATTGTAGGAGGAAACCGGAGTACCCAGAGAAAACCCACACAGGAACCAGGAGAACATGCAAAGTACATACAGAAACACCCGGGCTGGTGGTGTTGGGTGTTTCAAGGACCTTGCCACCTTCTTGCTGTGAGGCGGATATGCTAACCGCTACATCACCATCCTGACCTCCATTCAACATGGTTAAGAAGTAAAACAGAATTAAGAGGTTAGAGAAAGATGGGAGTGATTGAAGAAGAAGAAAAAGAAGTGACCACTATTGTTTTGGATGATCCCATCCATCCATCTATTAACTATACCACTTATCCGTCAGGGTCCTGAGGGAAGCTGGAACCGATCCCGGCTGACTTTGTGTGAGAGGCAGTGTACACCCAGAACAGGTCACCAATCTTCCCCAGGGCTCACACAAACAGCTGTTCACATCTATGGCCAATTTATAGTATTCAGTTGACCTATTATATATATTTGGACTGTTGGAAGAAACCAGAGTATTCTGAGACAACCAGTGCAAGCATGGGGAGAGGATGCAAACTCCACACAGAAAAGACCCCTGGCGAGATTTAAACCTAGAACATTCTCTCTATGAGGCATCCGTGCTAACCACTGAGTCACTGTGCCCCAGTGTGAAGGGTGAACCAATTATATGAATTATTCAGATTAGTATTGCCAATATAATGACTTGGATAGTTTAATTCACCATGGTTGTTCATACTTTTTAGGTCAATTATAAAATCTGCGGCCGACAGAAGCTTAATGCTGAGTCTTATTGAGAAGAAGTTCATGTTCATGTCTCAAGAGTTACTTAATGTTATTGACTGATTAGGACGCAGTTCAAAGAGCTGCTTTTTATAGTGTTTGTGCTGGTGACTTTGGTTTATTGGCAGTGGTTTCAACAGAACTAGGTCACATCTCTAAGGATTGAGCTTCATTACAAAAGTTACTGAAAAAGTAAAAATAGAAGTGAAAAATGGGGCTCAAAAGAGCACCGCCGTAGACCAGTGCAGTAGAAATGTATATATGCATGTTTAGAGCCAACCATAACACAAGCAGACACTTGCGTCTGAGTGGCTAGGTTTAATCAGTAATGTACTAGCAATGACAAAGTTAGCTTGTTTTGTTTGCAAATGTTACTAGCATGAAAAGCTTGTTCCTAAAGCATTATAGTCACCTCAAAAACACAAGAATACATTTAAATTTTGTATTTTTTTTTTTCAGTTCAAGAAGAATATAAATTCAGATTATATCCATAATCAAATGTATATTTTGACATTCCAGTAACACGCTAAAGATTTAAACATGCTTAATACCTTATATCTTCTTTTATTAAGTTTTGAATTCCATTCATTCATTTATTTGCCTAACCACTTAATCCTACTTGGGTCATGGAGAGGCTGGAGCCTATCTCAGCCAACTCTGGGCAAAGGCAGGGTACACTATGAACTGCTCAATTGTCTATCACGGGGCCAACGCATGCACAACCAATCACAATCACACCTAGGGCCAATTTGGAACAGCCAATTACCCTAAACTTTAGACTCTGGGAGGAAATCAGAGTATCTGGAGGAAGCCCATGCAAGCACGGACAGAACATGCAAACTCCACACAGAAACGCCCTCGCCAAGCCGGGGAAAATCTTGCTGTAAGGCAGATATGGTAACCACTACACCATTATACGTCTGTGAATTCAAAAATTGTAAGTTTTCTTTTTTTTTATTGTTGTTTGATGAATGAAATGATTTTAGACCAGTTTAAAAGTGAAAGATGAGTATAACATCCATTTGATGTTATTTCAACTCTTGAAATATTGTCTCTGACATAGTGAGCCGCTGGTACAAGAGTGTAAGCACAGTTTATTGGCTGGGGTTTTAGGCTGTCCAGAAAAATCAAGTTCATTCATTCATTCATTCATCTTCTGAACCGCTTATTCCTATAGGGTCGCGGGGAGGCTGGTGCCCATCTCAGCCAACTCTGGGCGTGGGCGGGGTACACCCTGGACAGCTCGCCAGGCCATCGCAGGGCCATCAGTCA
>JAQMYF010000002.1:15101755-15117227 GCA_030014195.1 Neosilurus mollespiculum | reverse complement strand
AGCTACGCTACCGCGATGTCATCAAAAGGGACATGAAGGCCACCAACATGAACCCAGAGACCTGGGAGAGCCTGGCATGGGGTGCTGGAGAGCAGTTAGGTGCCTTGCCCAGAGGCGTTTCAGCCTTGAAGGTGGATTAAGGGAAGGTGCAGCTCACTCCCCCAACCAACACACATTTTTCCTGCTGGTTCGGGAATCAAACCAGTGACCTTGAGGCCACAAACCCGCTTCCCTAATCAATTGGCCGCGGCTGCCCAGAGATGGGGTTCGGAATGAAATTTCAGTTGGTTGTAATCTGGAACCTCCCCACTACTTACTCACTCATTTGGCAAACCACTTAATCCTATTAGGGTCGCTGGAGCCTAACACAGTTGACACTGAGTGAAGGTCCACCATGAACAATGCTTGCCAGATCATCACAGGGCCAACACATACACAACCATTTTCACTCACGTCCACACTCAGGGGCAATTTGAACAGCCAGTTAGCCTAACGTACAGGTCGTAGTGGCGTAGTGGATAGCATATCTGCATCACAGCAAGAATATCCTATGTTCAAGCCCCGTGCCTGGTTAGGGGGTTTCTGTGTGGTTTGCGTGTTCTCCCCATGAGATTTCAGGTTCTAGGTTCAATTCCAATTCAGGGTGTACCCCGGCTTTGTCCAGTGTAAGCTGAGATAGGCACCAGCCTCTCTGGGACCCTTGTAGGATTAAGTATTTCGGCGAATGAGTAAGTGACTCACTCGTAGTGATGAATCAGTGTTTTAGTGCTCAGCTACACAACTTCTCTGTTTCAGTGTAAAAGATGAGCTCGGTGTCACGTCTGCTGCTGCCACGCTTCATCACCATAAAGACCATGGCCACGTTCTAGTCCAAAATCTGTTTGCTTGTGTGTGTGTGTGTGTGTGTGTGTGTGTGTGTGTGTGTGTTATTGGGTTATCATTTGAGACACTGAGGAACTGCCTGGCTGCTAATAATAAACTTCTTACATCTTAATCACATCACAGTGTATTCCAATTCTGTTCTGCTGACACTCGACCTCATAACCAAGATAAGTTGTTATTCGTGTTATTGCATTATACATCACTCAGTACGTGTGAAGGCATTTCAGCTCCATGCTTAAATGTGCCTTATCACAATAGATCAATTTACAATCAGAACAAATTATTTGCATAACAGCTTTAATGTGCCTCTATGCAAATAACAATTTCCAATTTGGCCTAAATGCTCTTTCTTCAGGAGTGTTTACTGCTCATCTCCACTTGAATATGTTCTTGTTTGTTTATACTAGCACCAGAGTGGGCCAATCAGAGACCTGTCGGTATTGCAGTGGAGTGTGTGGGTGTGGATACGCTTGGCCAAGCTCTTCCATATTGGAATGAGTGCAGAGGTTATGCGTGGTAGATCATCAGTTCCAACTGGAGAGAGAAAGAGCTGGAGAGACAGAGAGAAAGAAAGACAGAGAGAGAGAGAGAGAGAGAGAGAGAGAGAGAGAGAAGTGGATATTAGAAACATTTCTTCTCACATGAAACTTCACGTACATATCTCAGTTCCACTCAATAAAATGAAAGTTTTAAAAAATGGGACCCAGTAACAAAGTCGCAGACATGGAAGTTAATAATGAAATAATTTTATAATGGGCAGTGTGGTCCGCCTCACAGCATGAAGGTCCTGGGTTCGAGTCTCAGGCTTGGCGTGTGGAGTTTTCATGTTCTCCCAGTGCTTGCGTGGGTTTCCACCAGGTGCTCTGTTCTCCTCCTACAGTTTCAGCAAATGGATGGGCGGATGGATGATATAATAGGGCTTTTATTGCTCATACCTAATATACTGACCAATGACCCATTAAGCAATAATTCCTTCTATACTATAAAATAAGTGTGCAGCATGGTGTGGTAGTGGTTAGCATGTCTGCCCCACGCAAGGGTGTTTCTGTGTGGAGTATGCATGTTCTCCCCATGCCTGCGTGGGTTTTCTCCAGGTACTCTGGTTTCCTCCCACAGTACAAAAACATGCATATAAGGCTAAGTGGCTGTTTGAAATTATCTCTAGATGTGAGTGTGAATAACTGTGTGTGTGTTGGGACTGCTGTGCTTTAGGGTGTACCCTGTCTTCGCGCAGAGTTGGCTGGGATGGGCTCCAGCCTCCCTGTGACTTTAATAAAGGTTAAAGTCGGAGAAGATGAACCATAGAATAAGTATTTACTAATGAGTCGCTGTATACTAATTTCCCTGTTTTTTAGCCCTGGAGGAGAGATAGTCCTTTCCAAGGGTGGAAAAAACTGCCAAGCTATGGAACAATCTTAACAACGTCCTAATTAATGACTAATTAAAGAATTACATAATTTATTGTATTTCTTCAGGAGAAAGGCTGAGACTGACAAAAGCCTTTCATTTTCACATCCTCTGACGATACGCAGAGAAGCACTATGTCTCCTCCCTCCCTGACAGACAGCTGATAGATTTCTGAGTTCATATTCAGACATAAAGTAAAACGAATAAAAGAACAGGGTTGGATGTGTAATGTACCAGTGAAAGTTTAATAAGGCTCACTGAGCTAACACTAAGATGAAACAGAACTGCTTAAAGGAAACCTGTCAAAGAAAATGAACTCACAAGCCTTTTTGTTGACTTATGGATAAATAAAATGGGAAATAGGTGAAGTGTAATCCATGTCAATAACTTTTAGACATTTTACCGAACAGAGGAATAATCTAGAAGCTCACTTGACTGGCTGGAGGTGTAGCGGTTAGGGTGCCGAGCTCACGATCGAGAAATCATGGGTTCGAATCCCCACTGGACCCCCACCATGCTAAGGTCTTAACCACAAATGTGCCTCTGTCCACCCAGCAGTATAAATGGGTACCAGTAAAAATACTGGGAAGCTAACCTTCGATGGACTAGCATCCCATCCAGGAGGAGTTGAACTCCTAGTTGCGTCACGCTACAGAAACTGGGGATAAGCACTGGCCTGATGAGCCACTAGGCTCGGGTGTAAAAGCCCAACAGACTTATCACTTAACGTGAAATTAATTTATAATAAAAGTCTAAGGTGGGCTGTTAATAAATTCTGTAAGTAAATGAATAAAACACACATGCATACTTTTATAATAAGGATCATATGATGAGACTGACATAAACTTACCAAAGCCATTCATATGTACTGTAGTCTTACACATTAACCAATTCGCTTAGTCTAATCAGGGTTGCGGGGAGGCTCAGCTGACACTGAGGTGGGGTACACCATGAACAGCTCACCAGACCATCACAGGGCCAACACACGAACAACCATTCACACACTTCCATCCACATGGAACAGCCAATTAGCCTAATGTGCATGACTTTGGACTGTGGGAGGAAACCTGAGTACCTGGAGGAAACCCACACAAGCACAGGGGAGAAACTCCACACAGAAAGGCCCAAGCCCTGGACTTGAACCCAGAACCTTCTTTCTGTGAGGCGAACATGCTATCCACTACACCACTGTGCCACCCATACTGCAGTTTTCTATAAACTTTTAATCCTGGAACAATACAGTAAAAAGTTTCCTGAAGGCCATGTGGAATCCATGTAATGTGCAATTAAACTACACAATTCGTTTCCCTGAAAAAGTACACATTTCTAAAAGAGTCATTTTACGGAGCTTCATTTGGCTGAAGACTTTAACAAGGCATGTATTTCTTCTTGCCTTAGCATTCCCAGTATAGCCTCTTGATCCACTGCACCATGACCAATGATAAAGAGGTTACTGCAGATGAATTAATGAATCAGGAATAAAACATGATGGCATGCTGTTATAGAAAAAAAAAATCAATGACAGGGTGATGTGTTGCCAACCCACAAAGCTTATGACTCCTAATTCATTAATGACTAACACATCGTGCTTTCTACCTATTCAATTAATCATGTTTAATTATATTAATGTCCTGGGATATCTGCGAAACAAGGTAGTGTGTGTCAGTTAAGTGTCTCTTGAAACTAAATCCTGTCCAAACTAAAACCAACATCCAAAAATATTTGCAAGAATGTATATGATACAAATTCTGTATGGTGAACTGCAAAACCTCACACAGAAAAGAAACTGCACGTACAAACATTGGGTAGAGTTTATAGAGTGGACACATTAAAAATGCACTCGCCGTTATGAGACAGCATGTCTGTAAACTGTAGCTACAAGTTCTTGGCAAAGCGTGAAGCTGGCAGGCAGTGAAGCAGGTCCGTGTGCACTACTCCAACATGCAGCAAAGCTTTACACAATGTTGCTGATTGGGCCGAGTACTTCACACACCCTCCACAAGGCCTTGATTAAATTCAGAGCAGGTGCTGAGATCCAGAGGCATTTTTTCCACACAAGCATTAGATGAAACAGAATGTACAGTTACTCAAACGACGCATCTTCTGCATTGCAATCTTTTCAGACAAATTTGCCTCTAGTGGCTCATCCAAATGAAAAATAGCTCTAACTGAGAATCACTCACCTATCCAACGAAGATTCGTCAGAAAAATTACACAGGTATTACACAGTCAGACTTGTTATTTTTGATAAAACAAACTTCTTATTTGAGTCATTCAGTTCCATCAGATACATCACAAATAGTGGGTGTGAAGTAGAAAATACAGTGAACGGAACACAAGTCTTTTATAAGACAGACCGTGTCCTTGTTCTTTATCTTTTGCATGTAGATTTGTCTTGGACTACCCTGTTTACAGTAAACTTGTACCCTGCTTGTTTCTTTGACATTTTGGACTTGTTTCTATTCCAACAAACTGTTCTATCTGCAGCTGCATCCCCTCGCTCTTCAATCTGATCATCAGATTTAATCAATCTTGTACAATTCTCATAAAGAGTTCCATCAAAATGGCATTGATAATCACCTACTTATTTACTTAGTTACTTAAAGTACAAAAATGAGCTTCTCTTCACTGGATCCAAATACATTTTTAGACCAGTTTCCTCCCAAAATCAAAACACATGCACATTAGGCCAATTAATTGTTCCAATTTGTCTCTAGTTGTGTGTGTGTGTGTGTGTGTGTGTGTGTGTGTGTGTGTGTGTGTGTGTGTGTGTGTGTGTGCTGTTCAAGGTATGGTGTCGGTTAAAATACGCTTTCCAGCGACCCTAATAGAATTAAACAGCTCAGCAATGAGAGAGTGAGTCAATGTATCATTTTTTTAAAGGCCATAACACCGCTAATGTTTCTAATTCACACTCTTTCCATTTAATGATCTTTTAGGCTTGCCAATTACCTGCAGCTGGTAACTTTTCTGTGCAAATATTTAAAAAGTTTGTTTGACAGCACCCACTGGATTGAGTAACACACAAATTCAAGCAGTTCAGTGTAGATTTAAGAAGAAATATGGTAGATTTACACAAGTCAGGAATGTCTCTTGGACCTATTTCTAAACAACTACAGATTTCAAGGCCATCAGTTTAAATAAAAGATAAAAGATACTATTTTAAGTTATTTGGCGGACTAGCCACTTTGCAAAGGTCCAGAAGAAGACCCAAACTATCAACCTCAGCTGAGAATTCGGTCTGGATGGTGAGCAACAACCCAAGTTATAGGCTTGATATGAACCTGAAGCTGCTGGAACACATCACGGTGCCACTGTTTATAGTGAAGCTAGTTTTACATCGCCGTGGACTGAGATGCTGCCAATTAAAAAAAGAAGCTCCTACTCCAATATCTGTACCCTTACGCTTGACTTAAGTTTGTAGCTGAACATGTGTGGGCTGTGCTTAATAGTCAGGTCTGTGCCAATAAAACCAACAAATGTAACTGGAACTCTGTCAAGAAGCGTGGTGAAATATCGAACCAGAATTTTACCACAAGCTTGCTGATGGCTACTGAAATCCTTTGGTCCACTTAAAACTTGCTAAAAAAGTGTTGTAGTTATGTTTCTGTACTTCTATGTGTAATTTTGTCCCTGTGTTGATTGAAAACATGCATCAAATTCCTGGATTTTTATATTTAATTATTATTAAAGATAGATGTTGCGTAATCTTCCTGTCCAAGACAAAGAACACTTAAAACAAATCACTAAAAGCTCCATATTTCCATGATATTCATGTCCATGAAGAGGGTTTCATTTCGGACTGCTACTGCATTTTGTATTAATTGTAGATGTGTTACTGTTGTGTTCATTTAAACAAAGTCTGCTTATTTACATCAGCTAACTGCCATTCATTGTCTCTGTTAATAAGGTTGTAATCTCCTATAAGATATAAAAGATATAAAAGCCACACACTGTGACAAGTGTTTCTTAGCTTTAAGTGTGTGTATTTAAGTGTAAATTGCTCTGTTGCACCTAACAAGATCATCCTGGTGATTTATACTAAGTCAGCCGAACATATTTTCACACCATGTCTCATCTACTGTATTTGTAATAATGCTGGTCAACTTGATCAATCAGTTGATCATATGTGCTATTGAGAATAAATCATTTTTATTACCTCCAGTTACGGGCAGCACAATGGCACAGTGGATAGCATGTCCGCCTCACAGCAAGAAAGCTTGGGTTCGAGTCCTGTTCTCCCCGTGCTTGCAAGGGTTTCCTCTGGGTACTCCGGTTTCCTCCCACGATCTAAAAAAACATGCACAGTAGGCTAACTGGCTGTTCCAAATCACCCCTAGGTGTGAAAGTGAGTGTGAATGGTTGTATGTGTGTTGACCCTGCAATGGTCTGGCGAGCTGTTTCCTCCACCCAGAGTCGGCTGAAATAGGCACCAGCCTCCCCGTGACCCTAATTAGGATTAAGCAGCTTAGAAAATGAATGAATGAATGATGTTTTCATTGGTGTGAATTTATTTATTTTTTTTGTCTGCCTGTCAGCAACTTTCTGTCTGCTGTCTTTGACAGATCAAGCTGAAATTTTTATGAATAGTTGCATGTTTGCGATACATTTAGAATTCATGCACTGGTGATGCCTCAAAAATGATCACAATTTTTTTTTTTTAAATCTCTTTTTATTATAATGGGCAAAAATAATATCTCAGTATTAACCCATCCGATCTGAATGAAATTTATCATGTACTGTATATTTAGGATTAAAAGCTTCAATGCCAGATGAAGTTTCATCTGGATCAGGCCCTGCTACGGCCTGGCAGGCTGTCCAGGGTGTATTCGCCCTCACTCAGAGTTGGATGAGATGGGCACAGCCTCCCCACGACCCTAATTAGGATTAAGCAGCTTTAAAATGAATGAAGGAATGAATGTCACTTAGGTTACGATGGGTACATGGTGTGTTACATCACAGCAGGTCCAGCAGGGTGTGCTGTGTACTTAATTGGTATGTCTTGGCAGAGGTTTGCGCTCTCTGAATGCTGTTATTCCTTTTCATCTGCTATGTACTATAAAAATATTGAGTTCATCAATCACAGCCTCCATTTCACTGATTATCTCCTTTGTGCAAGGGATCTATTTGTAAAGGGATAATGAGCATGGCATGGTGTTGGGGTGGGATGAGCTCCTGCTTCAATAGCAGAGTGATTGATTTGATGGGGAAGGAATTGATTAACAGGGGGCTTTGTATTTCCATTCATTAATCACCCACTTTTGTTTAATTCTCAATTTGTTCTATTGGGGTGGATAAGAGGTAAAAACACACTTTTGAAATAAAACTGCTTAAAATGTGAGTGTCTTTTTAGGGTGTTGACACTGAAGAACAAAGAGTTATTATATAAAAATATTCTCTGTGTCTCTCTCTCTCTCTCTCTTGTGGTAGTACACACAACTAAAACTAATAACATTAAAATTAACAAACAAAAATTGTAAGAAGTGATTATTTTATTGAATGTGTGATGTCATTATTCCACTCACTTACTTGATATCGGGGTAAGTGAGCTTGATGTAATCGTTTGCCATTTGAAGCCTTAGAGAGAATGTGATTAGCATCATTGGTATTGGCTCCCGACAAGGTGCGCGACTATCAACCGCAAGTTCGAATCCGGGTTGATGCCACAGCCATCCTATGATAGAGCTAATTAGCCAAGCTCTCACAGGAGGGAGGGATGCCATACGCTTACTTCCCTGTCACGCACAACGATCATCTGCCAATCATGGGCGTCTGTGAGCTCATTCGTACGAGGGGGCAGATATTGCTTTTCCTACGCAATGCATGCGCATGCGCAGCTGTTCGAAAAGAGGTGGGTGGTAGCATCTCATGTCACAGAGGGGCATGTGCATGCTTACACACCTCCCTGGTTGGTAGTGGTCATGTGATAGGGAAGGAAAAAATTGAAGGGTGGGAATTGGATACAACCAAATTAGGGGACAAAATGAGGGGGGGTATCGAGAAAAAAAATTACAGGTATTTATTGATATATATTTGGGGGGACGGGTACTGTCTATCATGTTCTTAGGTTTAATTTAGAATCATGGGTGCTGACAAACAAAAGTGGGCCTCAAATTGCCCGAATTTACATTATAGCCCATAATCTGGATTAGCTCAATTTGTTCTTTTCATTAGATCTTTATCAATAGTGTTTGAGTCAAGATGTTTAGTTTTTAATACTTAGTTATGACTCATCAATGGCTCAGACAGACAGGCAGATTTTAAGATTACTTCAAATGTTTCTGTGGTTATATTTCTATAACATGGCTGATCACAATTCCAGTGATGGCCAGTGCTAGAATAGAGCCACAGTCCACAAAGCAATGACGTCACCAAACATCACTCTGAACGATCAAACAGCACAAACTAAAAGCTAAAAGGAAATTTTCTTCCACCAGGCACACATGGAAAATCAATTCCAGAGAAAAAGTGCTACTCAAACTAGTGTATGGAGCTTCACCACAACTGGTAACCAGTGGACCAGTTCAATAAATGAAGAAGAAAATGCAAAGGATTAAACAGAAGAAAGATGCAAATGTATAAATGAAAGAAAAACATACAAAAGGAAGAAAGAAAAAGCTCTGGGTAAAAGTGACAGTGTACTCTCAAGCCGAAATGGAAGAGGGATGAATGACATACCTGCATATTTAGTGTCATTGTCTTCCTTGCAGGCAACAAGAGGGAAAAGCAGAAGGGTGGCAGAGTGGGGAGATAAAGGCAAGCTCGTTTTTTAATTTAACTCTAGAAAATAATGTGAAATCTCTGTTTGACTGACAACACAATATTAAATGGTATATTAAAAGGGCAGTTCATTGTAACACAATGTGATTTATTTGCTTAATTCCTGTGCTTGCATCTTTGCTTGGAAACCACATCCTGAAAATTTCAATGAACGCAAATGGGACATTGTCCAAATGGGTAAATGTGCTGTTTTCAAGTTTATCCTATGTCCTTACCACAGACAATATCACGTCCAATGTATTTTCACAACATTCTTACTATGACCAATCAGATCGCATTACATGCTTTCCACACGCTTGACACGTCGTCATTGCGTCTGTTCAATTGTTATAAATGCTGCACAATTCTGCCAGGTTTCTTGTGTCCTTATATGTGTTCAGTAAGTCCGCACCATGCTTGTACTACCTACTATTTTTACTAGCTAGTTTATTACATCACTGCCATCATTACTATGTCATTAATAAGTTCTTGTTGGACAAGATCCACACTGCGTTTTTATTTACCATGTTTACCATTTTTACCAGTTTCCACTGCATTCATGCTATATTGTACAAATATAATATATAATATAATATATCATACTGTTTCCACCCAATTCTTTGAGGATGTAGTGGGAACGTGACTGATCGTGATTATGTTAAGGCAGAAGGATAATTAGGCATTAAGGGTATTAGATGGTAGTCTATTTCTAGATAATTAACTTGAACTAAGTGAAAACAGTAAATAGTAATGTCTTCGTTGCCTTGCTCCAATATAGCAAAGATGTTTACTTTCCCGTCCTGATGAAGTAATTGATGGGGAATAGTTTGTTCTGACATTGCTTGCTGCATGCTGTCACTTCATTTGCATTTGCACGGTAAATTTACTGGATGTGCAATTGATTAATGATGGGCAAAACCAGCATAAGAGAAAATGAATGCAGCAGCTGTCTAATGCAGTGGCTCCTCACATCAATAATGCATTTTCAGGGTAAATAACAAATAACACGTCAGTTGTAGCATCGCAGTAAGGCTGTGTGCTAATGTCAGAAAGTAGATTGTGAGTTCAGGATTTCAGGAGAGCTGCTGTTGGGCCTTGAGCAATACCCATTAGCCTCCTATAATTGGATTGGATTTTGCCTCACTTATACTCTGGGGTGGTATGGAAAAGCTCACAAAAAATTGAGTTTATATCTAACTGCAATGCCAACTGACCTGAAGTAGAGTGTTGGGAAAGATAAGTGTTTATTATTTATAAGTGTTTATTTTATGCAAGGAATAATATGCAGGGTATGCAGCTATAAGGAAAATAATCTATGCCTTGGTAATGTGATATGGCCAGGTGGGGATATAACCTCAATATGAATTATTTTCCTATATATATATTCATTCATTCATTCATTTTCTGAAGCGCTTAATCCTAATTAGGGTCGCGGGGAGGTTGGGCAACTTTTCAGTCGACTGTGAACGAGGGCAGAGTACACCCTGGACAGCTCGCCAGGCCATCGCAGGGCAGAAACACGTTGATGGCTATGCAGCCTACTCTTTCCGAAAGTCAGCAATTTATTTACTTTTATTACACAGTTCTTCCTTCAAATCAATGATGTCATCTTTGCTTGTACATTAAATACAACAAGTTTTATTTGTCATCCATACAAGTCTCTATTAATTAGCAGTTACTACCAAAATGATAACATATAAAGCAGGTCTCACACGGGGTGGTTCTGGCTGCAGTTCAGGGCGGTTCTAATCCGTGTTGGACTGCAGTGATATTGTTTTGACACTGTGATGGTGTTCGATTGACTGGCACGGACCACCATAAACCGCAAGATTTTCAAAACGTTCTCAAATCCGTGTATATTTGCCTTGTAACAGCCGTATTGTCACCTTTCGTAACTTTTCGGAATCTCATTCAGTCCAACTTTATTAAAACCTACTTACACCATTCTTTCACCTACTGCTCACAATTGTTTTGGCGCACCATCATCATGTTAAACCACGCTCAGCCATCTTCAGAACCGCCCCAGTGTAAGGCCTGCTTATCGAGTTGTGTGTTAATATTAATGTATAATTTGTGTCACCATCTACTGTCATGGCTCCTACATAAAATGAATCCCTGCCTACTATTTCAAACACAAACGGTTTAAAATATTATAACACTTTACTGAACCTGTTTTGGCCTTCAAAATGAACTACTGTCAGGATTTTCTAAAGATGTAGAGTGCAAAGTTAATAATAGAAGACCTGTTTATTAACTATTAATGATGTATAGTTAAACAACTGTCACTGATCCATTAAAAAAAACATTTTGGGAACTAAAAGAATAAAACTAACAGACACTTTGGATTATAATGACAAAGACAAACTCTTTAATTGAAAACCCCGTCTTTGATATGGTACGGTAATATGGTAACCTTTTGGATACTCTGCCCCACCGTGGGATGGTGATTAAAGTGATTAAACTGAGCAAGGTACAAGACATCTGAAAAAGAGATGCTAGTTAGACTCTTAACCCTACTCATAAACTCATAAACGACCTCGTAGCGCATCGACAAAATGTTCCATAAAGACATTCTGCATTAAGGTCAAGAGCCTAAACATGTTGTTTCATTACCAGGTACATTCTCAGGGAAGGATAGAGGATTTTGTCTACAGTAGGTCACTCCTCATAGTAATTCAAGTAGGCACTTATTTTCCAGACAATGGGTTAAGTTCATTCGCTAAGTTGTCACTTTTTAATCTGAGTAATTGGACTTCTGTTCAAGCATAACACGGGACCAGGCAGGCATGGTGGAGCTGTCACTTCCTGCTGGGTTAGTTAATGAATTTTGATTTGTCTAGCCATACTTAGTGTTCGAACATCCAAAGTCCAAAAAGAAAGTGTATGGTCTACAAATCTTAAGTGTTAAGAGAAACCCATTGTAACAAATTTTCAGTTCCATGTACAAGAGCTCAACGGTGTTAAAACGCTTTCGGACATTATTCCTCGGTGCTCTTGTGCCCTGGTGGATAGCCGCTGCCTTTTATTAAATTAAATATGAGGCTTTGAATCAATTTCTTTCACTTTATTGTAACTTTAATATATTTTATTAAGTCATTAATTAAGACATGCTTTATATCTTATTCCATTTTGAATTTTATTTTATTTTGTTTACTATTTAATTGTACTTGACTGTCTGTTCATAATGTGTTATACACTTTGGCTGTTTAAGCTTTTTAAGTTATTTTTTTTTATGTTAAATAAAAGATACTTACATTTATAGTATAGGCTGTTTCCCCACTGCTCTCTCTCCTCCCGTCTGTCAGTAATTTTTTTTCCAACACTCTCACTCACTCACTCACTCACTCACTCATTTGCCGAACCACTTAATCCTACTATTAGGGTTGCGGGGAGGCTGGAACCCATCCCAGCCAACACTGGGCGAAGGCAGAGTACACCCTGAACAGCTCACCAGAATATCGCAGGCAGTACACATACACAACAATCCACACCCTTTTTCCCCAACAGCCCAAATGCAATTCATGACGTTTTGCTTGGTTAGTAACCATCGCTTGTACACTACTTTTCACAATGCATTATGGGATACACTAAGTGCACTATAAACTCACTTTATAGTGTACTATATCCTCTCCACCTGCAGAGGGTGCTTCTTCATGCCCTTGCTGCCACACCTATTAAATCCAAAATGTGGAGAAATTGGGTTTATATGTTTAATGGAGTGAACTGATTTTTCTACAGCCTATAAGGTGTGTAAAGTAAAATATTACTGCGTAGATTTCATCCTGGTAAAACCTGGTGAGTCAACAGGTTTTTGACGCATTCAACAAATTTTGAGTTCTCACAGTTCTGTAGCATTGCTAATCATATTCATGTTTTTTGTTGTTGTTGTTTTTGAGCCGTTTATAGACATGAGGACAAAATCACACAAATTAGACCTATGAATAAGTCAACATTTTTGTCCTTGAGAATTGAGACAATAGCAAGTACAAGTGCCTTAAGATGAAAAAAATATATATTGAGTGAGTTATTGAGTTAGGGATATAGGGATATTGAGTTATCTTTTCCTTTCTTACTGGACTTTTGTAAATTGTTGCATTGTATTATTTGCAGCTCTGTTTAAAAAATAAAAACATAAAAATAAATGTAAAAAAAAATAAAAGTCCATCTGTAGAAGAATCTGAATGGTCAATTGGTTAAAAATATCACAGCTACAGATGCATGTCAGTTTTCATCATTTTCTCCAAGCACTACTTGAACCACTTGCTAGGTTTTTGCCAAACACTCAAGACATGTAAAGTACATGCACTGCATTTTTAGACAAGATATCTTCATAACCCTTGAGGAATGATTTGAACTTTCACTAAAGCCAAGTGGGTAGTGCGTGCTTAAATAATAATCTTTTTTAAAATAATATTTATTCATCATGAAGGTTGTATTCTTCTACTTCGATGTTGCTCATTATATACAGAATCTGCAGCTTAAGAAGTGTAAGCTCTTCGACATGCAGGTATTTTGTTTTTCTCTCTGGCGAATCCTGCGATGTGGTGGATGAATGAAGTCCGGCCTCCAGCTGTGTGTAATTGCACTTCACCTTGTCCAGCCTCATTGGAGTTCTCTCTCCGACACCATCATTCTGCTTCTGTGGTACTCCATGTGAGGCGATTTACTCCAGTGGAGCCTAAAACTACAAATGAAATTTTTACACCCTTTAACCTTATGTAAGCTGACTATAAGCATGTCCACATACAGTACATTACTATATTGAGCAAATTAGGTTAAGGCATTTTAACATCTAATAAATTCCATCAATGTCCTTCATCACTTTTCCTGGTACAAGAGTCTTTATTACTAACACTTCCATACTGAAGATGCATTTCCTCTATTCCTTTAAGACCTATTGGCTCTGTGGTCGACTATTTCCACCATTTGAAAGTGGCTTTTAAATGTTAATGTACTCCTCACACAGAGCACATTTAGTCTGCAGTCCTCAGTGCAGTCTGCCTGATGATCCTCCTCCTCTATAAACTAAACACTTACTGTATGTACAACACATTGGAAGTCTCTTTTGCCGCTACATTACTACTTTTAGCTTCATGAGGGCTTTTTTTTTTTTAAATCAAGCTCATGAACTTCATTCTATCACTCTGTCAGTCACTTTCTTTCCTTTACCCACTTTTAGTAACTGCTTTCTCCTTGTTTGATTCATGGCGATTAGTATACTACAGGGGAATGGTGCAATCTCATTGGTCCTCTATGAGAGGCTTGAAAACATGATTCTGACTAAATAATGCTTAAATCAAATGAACTGACAAATCACATTTTGTCATTGCCGTGTGATCACATGATCATCATTGTCACACTTTAAAAAATATTGCATAAATTACCACCACTGCCCCATGATATTAATAATAATAATAATAATAATACAGTCTTTTACAAGTGCCGTGTTTCAAAGCTTGATGTCAGTTTATGACACTGTTGAATTAGAAGTTACCTCCTATACATTCATCTAATTGCTGCAGAGATAAAGCAGGTTACTAATTAGCTTAAAATACATAGTATTTGTTTTTGGGTTTTTTGTTTCATGGTTCCTTGACAGCTCTGTGATTATGACCATGAAAGCATGAAAATAATTAACGTGATCTTGAGAAACGATCTTCTGCCACTTCGTTCACACCCTCTTGTTATTCTATCCTAGCCTAAATGAGCTGTCATCGGCATGAACGGTTTATTTTTCTCGTTTCCAGCATTTAATTCCAAAGTCTAGCGAAAGCAGCAATTTCAGAACTCTAACCAGTGGTTAATTGTGGGTGTTTGAACTGTCAGAGATAATTGCTGGATTGGATAGACCTGTCCACCGAAGCTCACTGAGCTAAAAAGTTTCAAAGACGTCCCCTTTTTAACCGCCTGCCACGGAAGAGAGAAAGGAGGCTAATGTGTTTTTGTGCTTTGATCTTGACACAAGTAGATACTGGAGAATATTCAATGAAGTCAAGCACTACATAGAAGAATATGAAGTCAAGCACTACAGACGTGCAGCACGTATCCTTTAATGTTGTAGTCAGTACAACCTCCACTGAAACCCAGACCAAGACCAAGAGCAGTCCCTTTTTTAGTTTTATAACTTTACAATAACTCTGAAACCTTTGCATTGGTTTTAGTGTGTAACACCTGGTAGTATCAGTAACTATAGCAATCTGAAATCATCTCATAACATCTTTGAGGAAAGTTTCAGACACTTTTCCAGACATTCTTAAGATGTTTTTTAATTTTTGCAATCACCTTGTCTGTAAGATGGCTGGATTTATATTTACCATTATTTGGAAGCAGTGTGTAGTTTTTAATTCTAGACTTAGACTTAGACTTAGACTTAGACTTAGACTTAACTTTATTGATCCCTTTGGGATGACTCCCTCAGGGAAAT
>JAQMYF010000002.1:15084474-15095751 GCA_030014195.1 Neosilurus mollespiculum | reverse complement strand
CCCAGAGTCGGCTGAGATGGGCGCCAGCCTCCCCGCGACCCTAATTAGGAATAAGCGGTTCAGAGAATGAATGAATGTGTTATCTTTTAAACATTACTTGATAAAGATAGAAATGAACATCCTTTTAAAGTTTGGAAGATGTATTTGCTACTTTTTGACACCAGCTATCATCATGTCTCAACTCCACAACAGCCCCGAGGTGTTTTCCATAGCACGCATGCGGTAAGTGATCACAGTCAAAATGTCCAGAGGGCCAGATATTTACCAACATCAGAAAAACTGTGATGATGTTTTAAAGACAGTGTTTGCACTGACATGAGAGTGGGCAGAATTTTAATGTTTATCTCATGCAATAGTGACACACAGAGGAGCAATACTTTAGAGAACTATATTCTGTTTTATGGCCCTCTGTACAAAGTAGAGTGTTCAAAGTACTTACTTCCTCTCTTCTTTAAAGACTCGAGAATTAGCAATGAAGCATGTGCAGTGTTTGTTTATGGGGCAGTGGTGGTTTAGTGGTTAAGGCGATGAGATACTGATCCAAAGGTCAGCGGTTTGATCCCCTCTATCACTACTGTTGGGCCCTTGAGCAAGACCCTTAACCCTCAATTGCTCAGTTGTATAAAAATGGATAAGAGTGTCTGCCAAATGCTGTAAACGTAAATGAGCGGTGTCATGTTACAATGCAATAAATACTAAGTACAATATACTAGCTTCTATATTTATCAATATGTCTGCTCATTCATTCACTCATTTGCTAAACAGCTTAATCTTATTACCCAACACTGGGCAAAGGTGGGGTACAGCCTGAACAGCTTAACCGACCCTCGCACAGTCAGTCAAACTCACACTCACACCTAGGGACAATTTAGAAAACCCAATTAGCCTAATGTGCATGTCTTTGGACTGTGGAAGGGAACATGCAAACTCTTCACAGAAGAACCCAGGACCTTCTTGCTGTGAGGCGGACGTGCTAACCGCTACACGGATACGAATACGAGGATTACAATGCGGAGAATGTCAAGCCACTTTTTGCAGCCCTTTTTAACCTTTATTTATTGGTGGGGCCAGTGGTGTAGTGGTTAAGGTGCTGGGCTCATGAACAAATGGTCATGGGTTCGAATCCCCATTGTGCTAAGAAACCTGGGCAAGATCTTAACCACAAGTGTGCCTCTGTCCACCCAGCAGTATAAATGGGTACCCATAAAAATTACTGGGAAGGTAACCTGTGGTGGACTAGCACCCCACCCAAGAGGAGTTGGACATGTAGTTGCTTCACGCTAAGGAAACTGGGGATAAGCTCCAGCCTGATGAGCCAGTAGGCTTGGGTGTAAAAGCCCAACAGACATTTTTTACTTATCCTTTAATAGGGTCATGGGAAGGCTGGAGCCAACTGCAGGCAAAGGCAAGGCTCACTCTAAACAGCTTGCCAGACCATTGCAGGGCCAACACACACAAGCACATACACACACAACTATTCACAATTACATTCACACCTAGGGGTATTCATGAATATCCGATTAGCCTAATGTGCATGTCTGTGGGAGGAAATCAACAGCTGTGCCACCGTGCCACCAAGAGAACACTGCAGCAATTTTACAGAATTATCAATAAATTAATAAAGTGACAATGTGAAGTAATGAACATGGAAAAATCAGGACAAAAAATAATGAGGAAATAACAATGTAAACTTGCCCTGTGATGGCCTGGCAAGCTGTCCAGGGAGTACTCTGGCCTTGTCCGGAGTTGGCTGAGATGGGCGCCAGCCTCCCTGGGACCCTAATTAGGGTAAAGCGGATCAGAAAATGAATGAATAAGTAATGTAAAGTTTAGTATTGAACAATAATGTATATAAGTTTAAGCAGGTGCTTAGCACGTCCGCCTCACAGCAAGAAAGTCCTGGGTTCGAGTCCCGGGCTCGACATGGGTGTTTCTGTGTGGAGTTTGCATGTTCTCCCCACGCTTGCATGTGTTTTCTCGGGGTACTATAATTTCCCCTCACATTCCAAAGACATGCACATTGGGCTAATTGGCAGTTCCAAATTGCCCCTGGGTGTCGATGTGAGTGTGCATGGTTGTGTGGCTCCAGCCTAGCCACGGCCCTAGTAGGATTAAGTGGTTTGCCAAATAAGAAAGAGGGAGAGTCTTGAAGCATTTGGGTAGACGCTGTCCTTGAATCATGTTGTGTGCATGTGGATAGTCCTGAACTGCTACCAAAGGGGAGAAGAATGCAAGTGCAGGTTGAGTAGAGTCTTTTGTTGACTTTCTGGAGCAGCACATAGTATAATTGTTTTGGATTGCTGGGATCTTTTGAGAAGTTTTAACCACCCTCTGTATTGCTTTCTTGTCCATGTGCAGCTGACATGCCAGCATGTAATACACTCTGTGAAAATGGACACCACAGTACACAGTACTGGACATCCAGGCTTTCTTTCAGCACCTGTGGAGGATGGGCTTTTTAATGGCAGTTGCTATGTGCTCTGTCCACTTTAAATTAATACTGAGGGTGACCCCAGGGAAGTTAAAGCTGTTGCCTTTTTATACAGCGTCCCCACAGACATACATCAGGACATAAATGGCATCCTGTATCCTGAAGTCAGTGACCAGCAAGAGACAGGCTGTTTCTCTTGCCTACCCTGCCAGGAGCAACAAATACTGTTAGTAGGTAATTTTATCATTGTTGAATGGTGCCATCATCAGCAAACTTAATAATGTTGCACAAGGTGTACAGCAGTGAGCTCATAACACTGCTGTGTGGGGTGCTGGTATTGGGGATCAGAGAGGAGGAGGTGTTTCTGCCAACTTGCACATGTTGGGGTCTGTTGGTGGGAACATCCAGGATGTAGTTGCACAGAATGGCACTGGATCCCACATCTAGCAGTTGTTAGATCAGCTTGGATGGGATTACCGAATTTAATTCCTAGCTGTAAGCCACAAATAGTAGACAAGCTGGTTTAAGTATTTCAGAAGATTAGAGTTGATAATTGGAAAAGATCATCTCCTGGGCTTTTTCTTGTCTTTACCAATGCAGTCTAAAGGTACACATTCACTAGTGAATAGCCTATATCTTTTATCTTCGATTATCAGTTCATTTTCACTGAATACAAAGGTTCCCTGGCAAAACCACCCCAGCTCACAGGTTTACTTTTTCTAATTCACCTGTTTTACATCTTGTTTTGGTTTTGTGTCAGGTTATAATAATAATAACAAGACCATGTGACCAGCGGAATGATATTGCTCAATCGCGGTGTAACATAGACTCATAGAAAGTAGAAAAGTCAGAGTGCTAAGTGTCAGGTGTTAAGAAATGGAAAAAGGTATATAGACACACACACACACAAACACAGATTACATCTGACTTGTTTGAAGTTACTTAAAACTTATCAATTTTTTACTGCTTGCATCATCTGTGTCTGTGCTGACAGCCACCATTTTTTTAATGTTTACTAACATCATTGCGTCCATTAGAGGGGTCATTGACACTTGCATACAGGAGTAAGTTAATGGTTTTAGACATTGTGGCAGATTCCATTTTTGTTTGTTTTGTTTGTTTATTTATTATGCCTGGTAAGTGAATGGGCCTTGAGTTAGCAACTGAGTTAAGTCAAGTCAAGTCAGTTTATTTGTATAGCGCTTTTTACAATTGACATTGTCACAAAGCAGCTTTACATAGTACAATTAAATTAGGGAGGAATCTAAAAATTCTTAGTGATAGAGTTAGTGATAACTGCATAAATAACCATTTGTACAGGTATTCCTATTAACATGGATGGAGAGGTATACACCCACACATCTAATTATTATTCATTATTATTATTATTATTATTATTAATAATAATAATAATAATAATATTCTTATTAATATTATTATTATCATTATTATTATTATTATCATTATTATTTATAATTGTAAAGTGGAGCTCGTACCGGTCCGTCGTGGTGAAGAGGGAGCTGAGCCGGAAGGCAAAGCTCTCAATTTACCAGTCAATTGATATTTCTACTCTCACCTATAGTCACAAGCTTTGGGTAGTGACCAAAAGAACAAGATTGCGAATACAAGCGGCTGAAATTAACCTTGGCAGGGTGGCAAGTCTCTCCCTTAGAGATAGGGTGAGAAGTTCTGTCATCTGGGAGGAACTCGGAGTAGAACTGCTGCCAGTTGAGGTGGCTCGGGCATCTTATTAGAATGCCTCCCAAATGCCTCACTGGTGTTGTGTTTCAGGCATGTCCAATTGGGAAGAGACCTCGGGGACGACCCAGAATACGCTGGAGGGACTACGTCTCTCAGCTGGTCTGGGAACGCCTTGGCGCCCCCCCGGAAGAGCTGGAGGAAGTGGCTGGGGAGAGGAACGTCTGGACCTCACTGCTTAGGCTGCTGCCCCCGTGGATGAAGCAGATGAAGATAAAGATAAATGTTTGATTTAATTGTTATTATTATTATTATTATTATTATTAATAATAATAATAATAATAATAATAATAATATTAATAATAATAATAACGGGCAATCACAGATACAGATGATACAGTTAAAGATACAGTTAAAGAGCAAATAAAAGCATTTCTTTTTTGTTTTGGGGTGGATGTACATTATCCCTAAAATGCAATGTGATCTTAGTGTAAATACACCTGTTCTTGGAAGGCCATAGAGCCCTAGAACATATCTTAATAAACAACATCTCGAATACAAAGCTATCAAAACACATCTAGGGCAATGTCTTGTAAAAATATTACTGATGGCTTTGGTTAAAAAGAAAAATCCAAATTTTAAACATGTCACAGAGCACCGTTAAATCCATTATGATAAACTGGAGAGAATATGTCACAGGTGCATCTCTGCCTGGAGGAGGCTGTCCATCAAGAGTCAGTGACGGTAAAGAGGGCATTAGTCAGAAAAGCGGCTAAAAGGCCAGGAGTAAATCAGGAGTTGGACAGATCCACAACGCAGCTGGGAGACGCTTTTGACACAACAACCTGGATGTTATGGATGTGAGTGGTAAAAACAAAAGCATTATTGAAAAAATGTCATATGAAATCATGTAGCTGAGACTTAGCAAATGTACTCTCGTCTAATGAGACCAGATGTGAACTTTTAAGCATTGGTATAAAGCATTACATTAAAATTCAACACTACTCATTACCTGAGAACAGTACTGCATCATTATGGTGTTGTCATTTCTTCAGGAGGGATTGGAGATATGATCAGGGTAGAGGGCCAGGTGCATGGGCCCAATCCACTCTGCACATGACCTGAGACTCGAGAGGAGCTTCAGATTCTAACAGCCCAATTATCTTAAGCATACTCTCCTTGCTACATTAAAGTCTGACATAACTAAGAAAGTGTTTTGTAATTGTCAGATGTCCATTGCTAATAGAGACACTGTATGGCCTAATGTTTTTGGACACCTGACCACTACAGCTATTTTTAAACCATCGCTAAACAGTTGGTGCTTCTTTCCTGCAGACTCCATTCTTCCGGTATGGTGTCCCCACTAGAATTTGGAACATGACTGTGTGGATGTGTGTTCACTCTGCCATGCTAGCAGTTATAAGCTCTGGGAAAGATGTTGAGCAAGAGGGTATTCAAAGGGGTTTGTGCAGGCCATTCGAGTTCTTACATCTTGGTGAACCTAAGTTTTCGTGCACCTCACTTTGTGGGAAATCTGGAAAAATATGGGGCTAAGCCGCTTGAATAAAAAATGTTGATACTACAATATACAGAGATATTTCAAAGCAATTGTGTGCTTTCAACTTTAGGCAATTGTCACATATGGGTGTGATTATTTGTCCACATATTTCTAGAGGTCATAGTACAGAAGTACAGCCAGAGGTTGTTATACCCAGCATTGATTTAGAGACAAACTACATATTTTCTTTCACTTTTCACCAAATTTGGTTCCACTTACGAAAGTAAAACGAAAGACTTTTTTAATACACTGCCCAGCCCAAAAAAATGTCACACACACGAATAACTTAAGCAACATAACATTTATTTCCATCCAGTGTTGGGTTCATTTCTGACTGACGTCTTGATTTGATGAGGGAAAAACTGAACCACTCCATAAAGTCTTCTCCAGCACATCCTGAAAACTTTCAGTAGGGTTAAGGTCAGGACTCTGGGGTGCCAATACATATGTGAAAATGATTCCTCATGCTCCCTGAACCTCTCTTCATTATTTGAGTCCCAATTTTATATCCGTGCCATCAGGGAAGAAAAAGTGTATTAATGTGATATCCTGCTCATTCTGTACATTCAGTTCATCAGCTGACTTCATTTTATTGCCATATTAATTTTGCTGAGCCTCGACCGGACCAACTGGAGCAACAGTGCCATGGGGATTACTTGCTGTGATCAAGGCTAAATGCTCTCCATGAAAATATTAGTGTGCCACTTATTTTTGGCCGGGTAGCGTATCATCAGACGGCACAGTGGCCTGGGTTCAAGTCCCAAGCCCAGCGAGGGCATTTCTGTGTGGATTTGTGGTTTGCATGTTCTCCCCATGTTTGCGTGCGTTTCCTCCAGGTGCTCCTGTTTCCTCCCACAGTTCAAAGACATGTACATTAAACTGATATGCCGTTCCAAATTGTCCCTAGGTGTGAGTGTGAGTGATTGTGTGTTGGCTTTCTGATGGATTGGATTGGTGAGCTGTTCAGGGTTCACCCTGTCTTGGTCAGAGCTGGCTGAGATAGGCTTTAGCCTCCCTGTGACCATAGTAAGATAAAATGGTTCATCAAATTAATGAATAAATCAGGGGCATATATCTATGCACCCAACATCTGGCTGCTTTGAAAAATGCAGTATAAATACAATTCAAAATATATTTAATATATATGTGAGGCATTGATGTAAATCATAAAGTAAAATCCCAATAAATCCATTTCTGGTCAAGTTAAAAAATCTACTATTAAAACAGAGAGAATTCCTGTGGCATGCACTTATAATCTTAGTAATGAAACCGTAACTTTAATGATACAAAAATAATAATAATAATAAAATAAATAAATACATTTTGCGAATCTCATTTCCTTTAAATGGGACAAAAATGAATTACCTTAGAGCCTAAGATTAACTATGGTACTTCTGCATGCTTCCATTCAAGATGTTCCACTTGAAAAGTTATTAATACAGCCACTGTAATCACTGGGACCGCAGGATTTTTTGCTGCTGCATGATTGGCTGACTGGAGAAGAGCATTACTGAATAAGCGGCCAGATGTTCCTATTAAAATATCCAGTGAGGGTGTATATAAACGTACAGTCTGTTTTATTAGAAACACCATAATACTGGGTAGGTCTTTAGACTGCAGTATTAGTTGCAGTTTGTGGCAGCTGGTGGATATTAAAGTACAGGAAGCACAACTTTCTATTCTAATCTAAAACCAACAATAAACGTAGTCAATCAATTTTACTGTATCAAGGCAGCTAAAAATCTTGATTGTTGTTCCTCCATCTTATTTAATTTTCCTTTATTTATAATTATAAGCTTTAAAGGTCTTTTCTTCAAGCATATCATTATTCATATCGCCTGCCTTGGCCCTGCAATGGCCTGGCGAGCTGTCCAGGGTGTACCCCGCCCTCGCCCAGAGTCGGCTGAGATGGGCGCCAGGTTCAGAAGATGAATAAATGAATAAATATCGCCTGCCTTTTCATGCCAGTAAGCAGCAGTCATACGCCAATCCATTGTATCTCTTACACACCATGTTACACATCCATTCACTCTCCAGCCAGTTAGCCTAATCTGCATGTCTTTGGACTGTGGGAGGAAACTGGAGTACTCAAAGGAAACCCACACAAGCACAGGGAAAACATACAATCTCCACACAGAAATGGCTGAGCCCTGGACTCGAACCCAAGTCCTTCTGGCTGTGAAGCAGATGTGCTATCCACTACGCCACCATGCCACCCAATCCCAACTCACTCGTAGCAGTTAGTTATAAGCCGTATATCCAAGGGGAACAAAGACAATCACTGTCCAATAAATGTCGAGATGCGTTTTTTTTCTGCCATGCTATCATCCTGGAGATTGTGAGTTCGAATCCTGGTTGATGCATGCAGCCATCTGATGCCAGGATTCCATGGAGGAATGGCATACATTCACATCCCTGTCACTTATACTGATAATCTACTAATCATGGGCATCTGTGGGCCCATGCATACAAGGGGGCGGATATTTTCTTCCTGAATATGAATGCGCATCGGTGCGGAGGGGGCACCTGCTTGCTCTCGGCCCTCCCTGGTTGGTGGTGGTTGTGTGACAGGGAGGCAATACCTGTCGATGAGGATTGGATGTGACTAAATTAGGAAAGATAAAGTAGGAAAAGTCCAAAAAAAAAACCTTTATGAGCATTCATCTTTCTTTTCTTTAATTCAAAGTGCATATGAATACGAAAGTGAACATGAAAAGTGCATATACACACTTCAATGGGTGTCCGTTAGCTTTATGTGAGGGGATTTTCACTTGTAGGCTTAACGCAAACGCTACTGTCAGCCGTCCACGTGCCCGCTGGCTTGAAGATCACCAAGAGCAATCACGGTGCCACATCTTTATGGTTATACGGTTGGGGGCATTATGAACAAGTTAATTCTTGCTAAATATTTCCATGCTTGTGTTTCATTTTCCCCGGCCTTCAGAGTCCATATATAATCCATTCATTTATCCATTTGTCGTTTCCTTCAGGCCACAGGTTAGCTGGAGCCAATCCCAGGTGAATCCAGGACAGAGAGAGGGCACACGCTAGGCAGGTTGCCAATCTATCACAAGGCTAATGCAAATATGATTCAGTATCCTGACTCTTCATTTTCTCCTTTGCACAGGTGTAGAGTGATGATGCAGGTCTCCTTCAGCAGTCTCTAATACATCAGCAGCTGCTGTCATCTTTAATCCCCTTTCCTCACTCCCTTATTCACATTCTCTTGCCCTTTCATCCTTTTTTCTCCCCACTCTCCCATAATCCTCTCATCCTTTGCTTGTAGTGTCAGGAGCCCCAGGGAAAATGGTCAGGCATGTCCTTTTTTCCTCTCTACAACTGTCTTCACAAATCCTTTTGGGTTGGTATGGTATTACCCCCCAACCTGTTATCAATGTGTGCATCCCAGCTGGACTCTCTGATTTCATGCAGTTATGATGCCTGGACTGATTGCACCCTACAATTGCCATCAGATCTCCTGATTGATGAGGACATGAAGAGACAACTGGGCTGTCATTTTACTGTGGAAAAACATGTGTCCGTGAAGACAGGACCCAGAATGAAGTAGCCCCTGGTGTTCTCCTAACCAAAGCTAGTGGATCTAAGTCAGTAACTGTATTAGAAAATTATTATTACAGTATATGGTAAATGGGAAGCACAGTGGTTCGTTGGTTACCACATCCGCCTCATAGTAGGAAAGGTCCTGGGTTCGAGTCCCGGGCTTGGATGTTTCTGTGTGCAGTTTGCATGTTTTCCCTGTGCATGGGTGGGTTTCCTCCAGATACTCTGATTTCCTCCCACAGTCCAAAAACATGCACACTAGGCTGTTTGGCAGTTCCAATTACCCCTATGTGTGAGTGTAAATGGTTGTGTGTGTGTTGGTCCTGCAATGTCCTGTTCAGGGTGTACCCTGCCTTCATCCACTGTTGGCTGAGATAGGTTTAGCCTCCCTGCAAGCCTAATAGGATTAAATGAAAATGGTTTGGTAAATGAGTGAGTGTGTATATGATATATGCAGTAATATATTCAACCAGAACGAGTGTTAATCATTTGTTTCTGAGCTCAGGACTTTATAGAGAATCATTTTTCGAGATTCTCATGTTCACATGGATTTGACTTTGCTAAATTATGTGTGCATATAGTGCAGTAAAAGAGAGGCATTTCATCAAGTATCAATCTTTATCAGCTTAAAATATTACTGAAATGAATGAATAAATGAAACACTCAGAGATAAAGTGACTCCACTATACAGCATGGATAATGTAGCTAATAGGCCCTGTATGGTTACTGGCCTTTATTACCCATGTGCTTGTCTTACGATATGCTCTATCAAATGTGGGCGCCACCAAATTACTGAAATACTCTCTTGTTTGAAGGTTTAACAAGATGACTGGGGTTTGACCTTTTATGGTCTATCAAGGTCAAAGGTAAGTTCTCCATAGTAAAATCATATCCATCTGCACTTGCTTCAAAGTTATATCTCCAAAATCTCCCAAATTATTTGTGACCTTGCTCTGATCCTCACCGTTGACCTTGACATTCCAAAATCAAAACATCTCGGGGAATCAGGTACGGTAGCGTCCCTACCAAGTTTGGTGAAAATCCCTGCATGGGTGTGGTCACTCTGTTTTGGGTGGAGATGATTAGCCCTAGTAATGGTAATCTCTACCAGCTGCATGAGCAACACTGCCAATAGCACAAAGTAAAATTTCAAACATAAGCAAACCATATAACAGCACTTCTTGTAGAACAGCAAAATGTACAGTCCTTACTTCATATATTCATTCTTTTTTCGACAAAAAAATAAATTGAGATGTTGCCAACCAAGTCTAAGACCTGACTCACACGTAAGCAATCTTGTCCGAAAGTGAATTTCATTTCGAAGGGAATTGAATAAATTCGAACTGGAATTTGCATATTTTTGGAAATAGTCAGTCAAATACGATGTGAATGATCCGTATTCGCGGTCTTGGTGAAAAATTTTGGACCTGCACAAAATTTTGCCGTGAAATGAGAATTAATAGATATTATTATTAGATTCGAAGAGACTGCATTACGAGCATAATAGCGGTATTTTCGGCCGAAACCAACCGAAAACGGCTTTGCACTATTTTGCGGCTATATCGCTCACGTGTGAGTCAGCTTTAAGGCTCTGCACTGTTCAACCATTAAAATCTGTACATCAAGCAAACAGATATACTTGTAATTATTATATTTATATTTGGTGTTATTCGCACCATTTACATAATTTGTGTATTTTATCCATCCATGCTACCCAAACGCTATCAAGACTCATGGTGAAAGAATTCATTCTGATTCTTATTCATATTTTTCTCAAGTGATGTTTTAAGCTTTCTTTTCAGCAATAAAGAGGAGAGTAAGTTTGCCCACTCGTTCCTAATCTTTAAAGTGCAGGGCGTTTTTAAGGAGTCTGCAGTGGGCTAAAAGATTAAAAGTATTGTAAGATTTGTGACCACTTTGTGCAAATCATTTAGAACAAGGAACTGGCTTCTTGTCATGTCATGTCATTTTCTGAACCGCTTAATCCTAATTAGGGTCGCGGGGGGGCTGGCGCCCATCTCAGCCGACT
>JAQMYF010000002.1:15072543-15084374 GCA_030014195.1 Neosilurus mollespiculum | reverse complement strand
GTCGAGGCTCAGCAACATTAATGTGGCAATAAAATGATGATCTGAATGTAGTGAATGAGCAGGTTATCACATCAATGGACTTTTTCTTCCCTGATGTCACAGATATAAAATTGGGACTCAAATAATGAAGAGTGGTTCAGGGAGCATGAGGAATAATTTTCACATATGTATTGGCACCCCAGAGACCTGACCTTAACCCTACTGAAAGTTTTCGGTATGTGCTGGAGAAGACTTTATGGAGTGGTTCAGTTTTCCCTCAACAACTCAAGACGTCTGTGAGAAATGAACCCAACACTGGATGGAAATAAATGTTTTGTTGTTTAAGTTTGTTGAAACAGTGGCATGAGGATTATGTGCTGTAAGAAAGGCTAAAGGTGGAACAACAACATATTCATTTATGCGACTTTGTTTTTTTTTGACTGGGCAGTGTATATACACACACACACACACACACACACACACAAATAAAAAATTTATATATATATATATAACCTATTGTTTAATATATGCTGTCCATTTCATTGTGTTAGCTATCTAGGTGTGACATAAGATAGAACTTATTTTAATATTGTTAAGAAACATAATGTACGTAGCTTCACAGATATGGAAAATAGCAAAACACCTGTCAGCTTGTCACTTGTCAGCCTTTTTCTGTGTTTTACTGACACTGGCAAAAATTAAATCCAAGTTAAAAGATGTCTAATTACCCTCCTTAATTGCTATGGGCTGAAATATAACAATTTCATACACCTATCCAACATACTGACTTGCACATTATCATCCACTTCAGCATATATAATGAGTCAGAAGGAGTTCTGGATGCATCCACTGTGTGCTGACAACATCGGCATGTTTGTTTAAATGCGTATATTGTGTCAGGTAGAGGAGGTATGAGCAGGAGGCTCTATAGAGCATAGAATGTGTCAGCATAGAAAGGTGCACTACTGCCATCTGCTGTGCATGGGGATTGAACAAACCTCTTAAAAGAAATGAATTTGCTGATATTTAATCTCTAAACAGTCATAACCAATCAATCATTTTTATTTTTTAAAATAAAACTTATTAGCTATGGATCTGAAGTCTCTAAATAACAGCTGTGATTCGACCATGCATTATAAAATATCCTTTTTATGTTCTTAATGTGATTGCCATTTAAGGCTTAAATTTTTAGCTGATGTCATTATTGTTGTTCTGGTTGTAGCCTCTGGATTTGCAGCATCTCCATTTCAAAAACCATGTTTACTTTGATACAGCACAGTGATGTAACTGGTTAGCATTGTCACCTCACAGCAAGAAGGGTTTGGGTTTGAGTGTCAGGGCTGTCTGGGGTCATTCTCTGTAGAGCTTGAATGTTCTTTTGATATACTGTATTAATCCCACAAGGGGAATTTCTTCTTCTACTTCCTCTACTTCTGCATTTAACCCATCCAAAGTGAGCACACACACACACACACACACACACGTAAACAGTGAGCACACACACTCAGCGCCCAGAGAGCAGTTGGGGATTAGGTGCCTTGCTCAAAGGCACTTCAGCCATGAAGGTGGAGGAAGGGAAGGGAAGGTACAGCTCACTCTCCCTGCCGGCACACAGGGGCATCGAACCGTGCGACCTTTTGGTCCCAAACCCGCTTCTCTAACCTTTAGGTCATGGCTTGTTCTTCCTGTGTTCTTGAGTTTCCTCTCACAGTCCAGAGACTTGCAGATTAGGTCAACTGGCTACTCTGAACTGCCCATAAGTTTGAATGTGCAAGTAAATGTGTCTCTGTGTTGGCCTTGCGATGGATCGAAATCAACTGGGATTGACTGCAGCTTCCACTGTGACCATGATGGATGGATGGATTGATGGATGGATTGATGGATTGATGTATGGAGGGATGTTCATTGTGGTCTGAAGACAACATATCTGCTTCTAGCTTTGGTAGAGCATTTCCCTCATAGGACGTGATCATGATCTATGACCTCAGCTTTAATGAGTAATGTCTTCCCATAGCGTCAAATCTTCCAACATCCAATCATCTCTGTTTGGATGACCTCACTTGTGACCAATCATCTCCAATGAAAGAGCTTAGCTTCAAAAAAAAAAAAAATCTCCTCTGATCTATTGCTTTAACTCGGACCAATCATTTCACACGGTTTACCTCTGCCTCAATAAATCATCTGTGATTTAAAGTCTCACCTCTAACTTATTATCTCTAATCCATATTCTCAATCTAGTCAGTCATTTATGATCTACAGTCCCAGTTCTACGCAACCATCTGTGATCTATAGACTTTGCTCCGACTAATAATCTCTGATCTATTGTCTCTGCTCCAACCAATTATCTCTGATGTATTTTTTTATACTCTAATCAATCATCTCTGATCTATAATCCTAACACGAGTAATTATCTGTGACCTATAGTCTCAGCCCTGACCAATGATTTCTGAGCTGCACTGATCAGCCATCACATTAAACCCACCTGCCTGTTACTGTGTAGGTCCTACTTGTGTCATCAAAAAGACTCTAAACTCTCAAAGCATGGACTCCACAAGACATCTGAGGGTGTGTTGTGGTTCTTGCACCAAGCAGTTCACAGCACGTCCTTGAATCCCTGTAGGTTGCTAGGTGTGGCCTCCATGGTTTGGACTTGTTTTTTCTGGATTTCCCACAGATGGGGAATTTAGAGCCCAGTTTTCCTCACACCATTCCTGAACAGTTTGTGCATAATGGCAGGGTGCATTATCCTGCTAAAAAAAGGCCACTGCTGTTAGGGAACACCACTGCCATTAAGGGGTGCATGATATTTAGGTAAATAGAACTTGGATAAGAACATTCACATGAATTCTAGGACCCACATTTTTTCAGCAGAACATTACCCAAAACATCACACTGCTTCCAGTGACTTGCCTGAAAATAGCATACATTGGATTTTATCATATCCTAGTTTACTAAATTAGCATTTGCATGCCCTGATTGGCAAATTTACTCCGAGGAAATCAGATCAAAATCCTGTGAACTGAAACATCATTACAAAAAAAAAAAAAAAGAAGAGTTGACTCATAAGCTAAAAGCTAATACTAGCCATCCATTTTTGCCATTAATTTCAAGGCCGAGTCCATGAAAAGGAAAAAACATTTGGAGTAAATGCATTTGTTGGTTAAAACATTTTTTATTTTCAAGAATTAAAAAAGTTTTTTTCCCCCACCATACATGAAATACAGTGTTATGTAGCATATGAAATAAAATTTAATTTCTGAATCCCATTGCGTACTCCAGTCGCTGAATATTAGGCCTGGATGCAATGATATTAGTAAACAATGCTATCTTGAGGCAAGCGAGAGCGTAGATCAGTCATCACAAGAAAATGGCTGTCAGTACATCCACAGACAGCAGTGAAAAATCAGTAGGTTTGAAGTGACTTCAGACTTCAGACGTGCCTGATGTAATATCTGTGATGTACTTTACTATAGTTTTATTCCTCTTGAAATTGTATGCCTTCGTCGTGTATGCATGTGATTGTTCCTCCAGTCACACAATCTTGTTATTGTTATCGTGAACGGATGCAGAATCCAAAAAACCTGATGTAAAACAGGTGAATAAGAGACAGTAAGCCTGTGAGCTGGGGTGGTTTCACTGGGAAACTGCATTCAGTTATAATGTCATAATGAACTGATAATGGAAGATTCCTCTTCTTCTTCTTGCGGTGCCATCACCGAGTCAGTGTTTGATCAACTACGACTTCATGCCACGATTTGCTGTTTCTCACTGATTCTCAGAGGCGGTAGGTTGAATTGATGTTGAAACTGTTGAGGAAGGTTCTCCTCTGACCGCCTCGTGCTCATTTGCCTTCAAATTTGAAGCTATGGCTCAAGTTCTCCAACGCCCCTTTGCAGCTAAAATGGCCAAAAAACTCTAGCTGCCAATTTTGGATTGTTTGGAGGAGTTCTCTGCCCATTCCAACCCGTTCTAGTACCTCCTCGTTTGGGAGACATTCGGCGTACCAGATACGCAGCATCCGACGTTAGAACCACATTTCAGCTGCCTCGGAGTTTCAGCTGCCTTGAAAAGAATGGAAGATAAAACACACTGAATATTCACTAGTGATAGGGAAGCTTGAAGCCTAACAGCATGATCAGTGAGGCTGATATGGCAAGTAAACACGGGAACATTTTTGAAAATGCAACCAAGCTGATGCAAATTGAAGAGGAGATATATCAGAAATGTGGCATTGCTCAAAAGTGATTATGGTGCATGGATGAAATCAAGACTGTGTACAAGAAAATAAAAGCTATTACTAATGAGCAAAACAAGAAAAAGCTCAAGAGAGCCTTGGTGTTTTTGTTGCAAATATCCTACTAGGATGACATGGAGGCTGGACCCTATCTCAGCCGACACTGGTCGAAGGCGGGGTAGGGATGGACAGCTCACCAGAGCATTGCAGGACATCCACAACTATTTACACTCACACTCACACCTGAGGTCAATTTGTAACAGCCAGTTAACCTAATGTGCATGTCTTTGGACTGTGGGAGGAAACCCACGCAAACACGGGGAGAACATGCAAACTCCTCACGGAAACACCCAAGCCCAGAACTCGAACCCAGGACCTTCTTGCCTTGATACGGACATACTAACCACTACACTACCGTACCACCCCCAAAGAGACATGTACGTTGATGTCGCAGTATTTATACCCTTAAGTGCACACTTCACCCATTGGTTCCCAAGGTATAGATTAAACAGAATCTTCACCACACAATGGCTGTGTCCAAAACCCTATACTGGTTTTATTACACGCTGCACAATGGCCCAGTATACAAGGTGTACTCCCCACCATAGTAAACAGTTAAGTATGCACATATTAAAAATGTGAACTGAGACAGTATGAAAGAAGATGGTCAGCTTTTCCTAATAACTACTGTCCCTGAAGGGTGAAAGAGATTTAACATTCTTGAATGAAAAACAGAACACAAAAGTATAAAAACGAGGGGGCGTACAGTGCAGACTGTGAGCTGAAGGGGTGAATTATCATGCATGCCTTTCCCTTCAGTGTAATTCGATCGCAGTGGCCGTTAATATTCAGCTCCTGTCGCAGAACTGTATTATGCTATGAATGCTAATGAATACAAATAGGTGCTATTTCAGCATTTAGACTCAGAATCCACGACTGTTATGAACAAATACTTCAGCCTGGACAGAATCCGCCCAGTAGGAGTGAAGTGTTCGCTATTGAATTAGTTCTCATTTCGTCCCAGTGCAGAGTTTACATTAGAGATGATATTTACAATGTGAGGAAGCAGTTAAAAGAATGGCTTAATGAAAAACCAATTTACACAGCACCCATATATATAGGTACTGTGTACGTAAATGATTGGCGGTGGATTGGCGGGCTGTTTAGAGTATACTTTGCCTTCTATTATAATAATCTATTTCAGAGCTAACAATGACCCAAACAACCATTCACACTTACATTAATACCTATGTGCAGTGCAGAGTAGCCAGTTGACCTGATGTGGGAAGAAACTAGTGCACCTGGAGAAAACTTATATACTCACTGTAGTTTATTCACTTATTCATTCATTTATTCATTCATTTATTCATTCATTCATTTGCCGAACTGCTTAATCCTACTAGGGTCACAGAGTGGCTGGAGTCTATCTCAATTGACTCTAGGTGCAGGCACGGTACACCCTGAACAGCTTGCCAATTCATCACAAGTCCAACACACACAACCACTCACACTCACTTCCACACCTAGGGGCAATTTGGAACACCCAGTTAGCCTAATGTACATGTTTTTGGAAGCTGCTAACCACTATGCCACCATGACGGCTGTGCTGGAGGTTATAAATATACAGTAGTATAGCTCCATTTTAAACCCAAATTTGTGAATATAAACTCTTCCTGTTATTTTGCTGCAATTTCGCAAAAAATCCGTTGCTTTTTACAAGTTGCAGGAGTGCCATAAAACCCCTTTTGCACCCTTAAATAAGAACCTTAACCCTCAGTAGCTCTGGTCTGTGTCTGAATTGAATTTCTTCTCACTTGGATTTGGTAATACACCATATAACAGCATCAGCTAAATATAAACATGTACTTCCTCGGTAACAAAGCATCCCTTGACGCATCCTATTAGACCCGCTTTTGTGTGTGGCTTCTCCTCACATGAGCAATGTTATAGTTACACATTCAGTCTCTGTAACTGTGTTCCCACAATCCACAGCTTGAATAAAGCTCTCCAGTGGACACAGTGAAACACTCAGAATGGTGAACAAAAGGGGCTCGGTTGCACACTTCAGATGTATTCAGTGTTATTTCTAGCCCCGGGTCTGTCATGTAATGTAATTACTTATGAAGATACAGAGCTTTCTGTTCCAGACACAAATAAATCTGGTTACCTGGGCAGCCTGGGAAAATTTGTAGAGTTTGTTAATCAGGTATTTGCATGAGCTAACCTGACATGATTTCTGAATTCCCAGAGCTAACCTGAGAGAATCTCTTCTTTATATGGATAACTAGCAGGCTAATAGGATATAAGCTAGGCTCAGGCCAGGTAAAGGGAACATGACCCAATCCACTTATACATGTACATTTACCTTTACGGTTCTGGAACTCAGCAAACACCCTTATCCAGAGCGTCTTTTATACGTGCTTTGAAGTCACTATCAGTGAATACATTCTGATACTGGTTCACCAGGAAACAGGCTAAAGTATACCACCAGTCAGAACTCTTACTATACTGAAAGTGCTAATCCAAAAACTTCCAATAAAAGTATTATTCCAGTATTCGGTTTTCCATGATCACAAACTCTTCATTCGCTCTCTCACTTAAGTTTTACTGTTAAAAATAGTTTGTAGGTTAATGACATGTACTTTAACTAGTGGCAAAAATGTTATGCCATTTCACTGCATGGTCGCAAAGGTTTATCCGTCACACTTTACTGTAAGAAATACTTATTAAACTGATAAGACATTTTGGCAAGCAGCACAGGTGCATAGTGGTTAACACGTCCGCCTCACAGCAAGAAGATCCTGGACTCAAGTCCCGGGCTCGGGCGCATCTGTGTGGGGTTTGTATGTTCTCCCTGTGCCTGTGTGGGTTTTCTCTGGGTACTTTAGTTTCCTCACACAGTCCATAAACATGCAACATGAGGCTAACTGGCTGTTCCAAATTGCCCCTAAGTGTAAGTGTGAATGGGTGTGTGTGTGTGTGTGTGTGTGTGTGTGTTGGTCCTGCGATGGTTTGGTGAGCTATTCAGGGTGTACCCTGCCCTTGCCCAGAGTCGGTTGAGATAAGCGTCAGCCTTCCCGTGACCCTAGTAGGATTAAATTGTTCAGCAAAGGGGAGAGAGAGAGAGAGAGAGAGAGAGAGAGAGAGAGAGAGAGAGAGAGAGGAGACATTCTAGCCATTCCTAGGTAAGTGATTTTGACAGGGATTTTTTATATATATATATTTTCACTGTTCTAAACCCTCACATCTTCATTGTACCACAGTGTGGCTTTTGTGTCCTATTCTTCACCTTTTGCCACCTTTTATACAGCACTGCAGAAAGCAAATTGCTATGGTGTAGGTCTTGAGAACAGTGTATCGAACACTAAGAAAAGCATTTTCATTCTTTTAAATTGAGAGATAAACCAGCTATTATTTTTCTAGTTAGGGTTCAGACAGGTTACTGTGGTATTTCTGCAAAGGTATTTGCTGTGTGTATGGGGATGTTCATGTATATTTATTAAAGAACTAAAAGGGTACTTGGAGAGCACAAACCTGCACCTAGCAAAGAAAATAAATAAATAAATAAATAAATAACAAGGGAAAAATATCAGTGAGAACACAGTACCTCCTGCTGAGACTGCTGTAATACCAAAACTCACATCCTATCTCACAGTGTAAAAGAATCTTGAAAATAATCCTGGATCCGGAATTTTATCTGGAAGACAGTACCACCAAAATGTAATGGAGCCTTACTTGTTCCATACTCCACCCCTCCAAAAAAATGTATCAAAATCAAATGACCAATCAAACAAACCAATACTGATTAAAAACAAAAAAAAAAAGATGACTTGATTATGTAGATAAATGTTTTTTTCTGGATGGTTCTGTGCCTCATGCTTGCTGCTGTAGCATTTTGATTAAATTGTTTATCAGAAAAAGACCACATGTTATGTATGTTAATTTTTTATTTTGTACTAAATGCATGGACAACTGGTGTCAATCTTCAATCACCAACAATATCTTCAATCCCTTCTTTCTGTTTTGGTGTGTAATGTTTTAATATGGACTATAGGTGGCAGCAAATTCACAGCAATATTTTGTCTTTATTCCACCCCACCCAGAGTAGACAACCTCTCCCACATCTAAAAGAACAGCACAGGTAAAAAAACAGAGCAATTTCATTCATTCAATCATTCATTTTCTGAACCGCTTAATTCTGATTAAGGTCGCGAGGAGGCTGGCGCCCATCTCAGCCCACTCTGGGCGAGGGCAGAGTACACCCTGGACAGCTCGCCAGGCCATCACCGGGCAGAAACACGCTGATGGCAATGCAGCCTTCTCTTTATGAAAGTCAGCAATGGTTCTTTTACATGCCTCTCACAATAGACCGTGAGACACATGGCCGACAGAGCAATTTCATTCAGGTAATTTTATAAAGGATGGCTGGTTCGTTACTAAAGTCCTGTTACTGGCACTTCAGGTGGGTATCTACTGGTTAGATCATATTTCAGATAACTGTAGTCCTAAAGTGTACAGCGATGATGGCTGCATCACATTCTGCTTTTTTAGGGTCCAACAATAATCGGACAATCAACTACTGAGTTGTTCCATGGCCAAGTGTATGCTTTCATCTCATCTCATTTCATTTTCTGAACTGCTTCGTCCTTTATTATACTTAATTAATGACTTACTTATTAGAGTGATGGGGAGGCTGGTGCCCATCTCAGCTGACTCTGGGCAGAGGTGAGGTACATTCCATACAGCTTGCAAGACCAACGCAGGGCAACAAGTATATGTTTTCTTCCCATTATTTCACTGGCTAGTACAGTGGCATATCAAAAGTGACACCATCATTTGAAACGATTTATACATAAATATACATAGTAGCCAATTTGTCGGAGATACCTCACAGCAGTACTCCCACTCACTTAGAGCTTCTCTGCAATGTCACTTGCCTTACAATGGGGATATAGCACAGTCCTCTTGACAGTCTGAAGACACCTCTTAGTGGACCCAGGTCGATGCTGTTGATTCCTTGCCCTTGCAGGTGAAGTGTATAATCACTCTGTTGTCTTTGGCAAGAGGAATCCCAAAGTTTTATACAATCTGGCAAGCCCTTATATTAACCCACAATACGCCCTCTTTGAAAAAAATCTGACAATTCTTCTGCTCCTGGTGTTTGCGGCTTAGCTAGTTGCTACAAATAATTAATACACTCTAATCTAAAATAATGAAATATATATTAATAAGTTTGTTCAAATAGGTTTTACAGATAAAACTGTGGGGGGGAGGGGGGGGTTCCTGTTTACTTTTGATATGTAAGCAAATGAAAGGTCTGCGACTGATTTGAAGTGTGTTATTTGCATGTGGAATTTGTTTGTATTAACTCTCCATATGATGGCCAGACTAGAGTATTTGTTTGTGTTTGTTTGTTTTTTGGCCCAAATCCAGAATGATCCAGAGCGAATTACAAGAATGCTTCAAAGTCACGAGATCACGGATTAAGAATACCATCAGTATGAGCGCTCAGTTCAGGAGATAATACAGGAAGCACTTGTTTAATGTTCTGGAGCAAAATCCCATGAACTGATGTGACAAATATCAACAGAATGATGGAAAACAGAAAAGTATAGAGAAAGGAAGGAACTGCTCATGAGCTGAAGCATCTTACAACATGGACTTCCTTTTATTTACAGATGATGCGGCTGGTGGCTCAGTGGTAGGGCGCTGGCTTGCTGATCCCATGGTCGGGGTTCAAGCCCCACTATCCCTGAATTGTTACTGCTGTCCCCCCAGTGCAGCTAACTGGGTTATCAAAGACCAGCCATGTCTCTGATAACGTCTGTGGTGAGAGGTGTGTAAAAGGACTCAGTTTAGCTTAGTGCTTCAAAATTATCTGAAGAGTAATTAAAAGCGCAGATACATTGAAAGCAACCCAGTTATTATTGTTATAGTATATACTACATCGAGATACCAGGAAAGCAAACTAAAATTTGATTTTTATAGTTGAATTTTTACATTTTAAGTATGACAGTGTCAGATGAGCTGCTCGACAGCTAACAAATAATTTAAATTGTCTTCATGAAGATGCATTAAATTATTGAAATAAGATTCACTTTTTGAAAAGTATTTATTTTAGTATATACTGCACAGAAACATAAGAAAAAAGAACTCCGTAACAGTGTATTTTTAAACTCATTGAAAGGTTTAGTATAAGCTACATTCAGTCATCAGAAAAGAAAACTTAAACAAAATATGTATGATTTATTTTTCTATTTTTAAAGCATGACAATTATCACACCACCTGCTCTTTTGATTCAAGCAATATCCACTTATGATAATGTCTATTAATCCCGAAATAGCAAATCAATCCCATTACACCATTCCTGTATTGTATGAGTACTTGTATAGTCTGGTATAGATTATCTCGTAAAAGTGGCACCTGCCAGGGAGTGGGATGCATTAGGTAGAAAGTGAACAGTCAGTTTGCAAAGTTACTTCTATAGAACATCGTAACCCCTCAGCCAGGATGCTTTCATCACACGGAAGACAAAAGCCATCCCCCATACGAACAGTTTCAGACAATCAACATTTTATTATTCACCCTACGCACAGGTTTATGTCATAGGGAGTGCCTATGCAAAAGTTCAGAAAGCTATCATGCATATGAGCTGAGCAATGACCCAGACAAACTTTATAGGTCACTGTTCAAGGTCACTGTGCCAAGGTCAAAGGTCACATATGCAAATTAGCTACCCCACCCACAGACAGTAACTGTGTGCTAATTTATTTACATTAATCAATTTATTTAGTGTTTTAACAAATCAGAGCCTATCAGTGTCAGATGATGAGCACCCACTTAAAAAACATTCATTACTTCATTCATTTTCTGAAGCGCTTTATCCTAATTAGGGTCCCGGGGAGGCTGGCGTCCATCTCAGCCGACTCTGGGCGAGGGCAGAGTACACCCTGGACAGCTCGGCAGGCCATCGCAGCACTTAGGAACAGAGAGCTCTTAATGTTAAAAACATCAGTCACTTGACACTATTAAGACTCGACTGAATTAAGACTAGTGAGATTTGAATTGTAGATATTTTGTCATGATCAGTTGTTTATTTACCAACATCTGGATAAAGTGTTTATTGTACTTTGTAAGAACTAATGACGCAACGTTCATTTTCACATCAGTTACATCAATCAGTGTAGCTATGAATGCTGATATAAGAGTAATGCATAGTTGGCAGTCTAATTTGGCTATCCCGAGCCTAATTAGACAAATAACAAGATCTTAATTGCTCTGCAGTATCAATTAATTACGGAGAGTTACATCTGATTTTAACTCATCAGCTCAATAACATCCAGGTTTCCTTCAGTTACAGTAGCTTTCCACTTTATGCAACCACTTGGCTTTACTAATACTACTAACACTACACTACTACCACTACTACTCATGCTACTACTACTACTACACTACTACTACTACTACTACTACTACACTACTACTACTATTACTACACTACTACTACTACTACTACTACTACTACTACTACTACTACTACTACTGGTACTGCTACTACCACTACTACTACTACTACTACTACTACTACTACTACTACTACTACTGGTACTGCTACTA
>JAQMYF010000002.1:15051444-15072443 GCA_030014195.1 Neosilurus mollespiculum | reverse complement strand
GGGATAAAATTGTAGTACTGTTATTTTTTCCCCACATACAATATATTTAGCTCTACTTCGACGTATCGAGCACTGTTCCACGATTAAATATAAATAATCAAAATTATAAATACAATTTAAAAAATCATAAAGAGTAGGTTGCATTGCCATCAGCGTGTTTCTGCCCTGTGATGGCCTGGCAAGCCCAGGGTGTACACTGCCCTCGCCAGGTTAGTTTGCCACTGATACCTTTTAAGGATCATTAGCCTCAATAAAATTAAAAAAAAAAGTTCCATCTAATTTCATGATACTGATTCTAGAATTAAGGAATTGGATACAAAATCACACAGCTAAATATTTCTGCTCAGAAAAAAAACAAACTCTTATAAGCCAATCAGGTTCAGGTGGTTTTATCATGTGACCCACACAGGCTAACAGAATATTTTTGAAGGTTATAGACACTCTTCTCTAGAGGTAATACCACTCAGGCCTATTATAATATAGCTATAAGTTTATGTTCAAAAAGCATGAATTGTTTGGTAAATACTTGCTATAGGGATAAATTATTAATGTCAGAACATGAATTAGTTTTTTTTTTGTTTTGTTTTGTTTTCAAAATACACTTAATCAGACACACTTATGGTTGTTGTTGTTGTTGTTGTTAAAATGCTGCACTGTGTACATTAGAAGCCAGTCATAAAGGAATAATAAATTGTTCCACTCTCTATATATATCCACTCTATATGTTCCACTCATACAAACAACAAATGTAAATTAAAAGAAATAACAAAATAAACAGACAACTGCATCCTTTTATTATTTTAGCAGATCTAAATCAAGCTAAGTACAGATGACTTGTTAGTCATCTGTATTTAGCAGGTCTAAATCAAGCTAAGTACAGATGACTTGTTAGTCTATCTGAATATTACCTCATCTAGCATCCTGAGCAGAGGCTGTGCATCCTTCCAGGACTGATGTGATGGAGATCAGTGACCCCAAGCATGACTCTAGCTCCTAATGACCTCAACTCCTGTCAAGGAAGATTCTACTGACAGCATGAATCAGCTCATAAGCCCATGACCAGCCACTGCCAAGCCACTGATGAGTAACAAGCAACATACAATTAGAGAGTCCTGCTTTGAAGGTTAGCAGTAGGTCATAACCATCCTATGAACCTGGTTGTTCTCGCACAGTTTTTCCTTTGCTTCCATCTAGAGGAGAATGGTGTACATTACTACATTGTCCAGGGTGTACCCTGCTCTTGCACTGAATCAGCTGAGATGGGCGCCAGCCTTCCCGCAGCCCTAATTAAGAATAAGCAGCTTTAAAAAAGAATGAATGAATAATTTTATTATTATTATTATTATTATTATTATTATTATTATTATTATTATTATTATTATTATTATTATTATTATTATTATTAATGATAATCTTCCCTGAACCCATCCTGTCATTCCATCACACCTCTCAGTTTGAGAATAAGGTTCAGTATTTTTGCACTTTATAAGATTTTACCTTTCTGAGTGAAATCCAGTTCATCTCATTAAGAATTAGAGCATTCTGTACCTTGATGTTATTAACATGTGATTCATAAGTGTTGTAAGGTGTGTCTGATGATCATTCTGATGAAATGATGTCTCTAAAACTATTAAGGAAGTGTGGAGTCTGAAATGACTGCAGTCCTTAATAAACAGCCCGCAGTGTTCTGCACTGGTGAATTTTGTTTTATTCTTGGTAGAATCTGAAATCTGAATGTCATTATCTGTGAAGGAAGTGTTTCCTGAAAAAGACTGAAATCAGGCTGTAATTACTTTTAACCAAAGTGAAAATGAATCTCAACAACAACAGCAAAATAAAATGGCTTCCATGTTTACAGAGGAGGATTTGTCCTGTCCTGGGTGCTGTGAAATCTTCTAGGATCATGCTGTTCTGCTCTGCAGCACGGGATTCCCGCGGGATGGGAGACAACTTTACTATTAATCACGTGATTGGGATGGTACAGGATTAAAGTTAATGCGAGCAGACGGGAGTGGGACAAAATAAAACTAAACAAAAACAAACAAAAGAAAAACCATAGGACAGGCGCCACCATTTTGTAGTTTTCTTTAAATAAGCCTACACTGTAACGCAAGTCAAAAGAACTACACGAGGGGGGTTCGGGGGGTTCGAACGAACCTCCCAAATTCTGCCTAATGTGAGGTTTTGCCGTAGGACTTAGGTCAGGTCTGTCTGTTTGATCTGCTCTCTCCTCTCCCGTGTGTGTTTTTCTGATTACAGGCCCCGCCCTGATTATCCCACCTGTTTCGCATCCCGTCGCAGGATAAAAGGCCCGCTATTCCTTGTTCCCGTGCCAGATCGTCTTAGAGAGAGGACGTATCTCAGTGTACGCACCACAATCCAGCCTACCGTTCATAGTGTTTATGTACCATGTTAGCCGTGTTCCTAATAAAGGATCCCTGTTTTCACCTTATCCTGTCGTGTCTGTCCTGCATTTGGGTCTATCAGTTATTGGTATCACCTTAACACCTGAAGGTTTGCCTAGATGACCCTAGGTTTTTTTTTTTTCAGCGATTGGCCAAGTTAATGAAAAGAGTACACACCTGTGGAGAGCCTAAGTTCATCACTCAGCAAATGGCTGATGTCGCTAGACTTGCAAGACAAGTGTGCCGACGAATGATGTCATTACACTTGTTGGTATTGATGTTCTGGGGCGCTCACAAGGGATGCAGCACAACCGAATGAGCAGTTAGTTGTTCAGGCATTTTCATCCTCTTTCGTTTATGTTACCCTGGTACGTTATGAATTATATCACCAGTTATAAACACAGCATATTGAATGTGGAGCTGTGTACAGTTAGCGAATGTATTTTGTTGTGTTTAGCTCAAGTGAACAGGCGCTCCGGGGAGTTTTCCGATGCTAACAGCTAGCGTGCCGGCTAGCTGTCTATAGAGCTGCATTCCTTGGTTAAGCAGAGCAGGTATTTAGCGATATTTGTATTAGAAAGTGATTTCTGTTAAAAATCAACGGTTTGAGTGGTTATTATTTTATTTTGTAAGGTGTTGAAGGTTTAAGCTGTGTGCTTATATATTCACTAATGCATAGTTTTTGGGTGAAATAGTGAAAGCATTGTGCTGTAAATCATGTCTTTGGTGACATAATTGTTTAGGAAGCAGCAAAAAAAAATATTAGTATTTATTTTTTATACTTTTCACGATGTTTAAAAACATTTTGTTGAGACGAATAAACACACAAACACCTGTTAGAGACTCTCCACTGGTTCTTCCTAAGGGCTGCTACTCTCACCAAAGCCCGGCATATTATTAAAGTATGTGTTTTGCGCAATGACTTATGGGAAATGATGATGCTGCAGGAAACTTGTAAAACCGAATGATTATGAACAGTGTGCACACAGAACCATGTGGTCGTTTTATTAGGGGTTTCCCCTAACGCAACCGACCGACCGACACGGCAAAATTGTGTGATGGATGGATTAGGAAGTTAAACGAACACGGGCGGACTGGAAAGCGCCCAGCATTCATTCCGTTATTTGTAGAGACCATTTTACAGAAGATTGTTTTGAGCCAATTCCACAGCCTCAGTGTGAACTGGCTGCAGTTTTGACAGCGCTCATGCAACCAGCACTGCTACAGGTGTCAACAGTCACACCGCGACGTTCAGAAGCTCCCAACAAGCCTGAACAGAAAATCAAAAACCGTTCTAAAAAAAAAACTGCTGTAAAATTTTCTCAGGTTGCTGTAAAATGATGCCAGTCTAAAATGATGAACAGTCAGTCTGTTGTAACACTCAGTCTGAACGAATGGGGTTGCCTGTAGCATAGCGTATATGCTAATTTCATAAACTTTCAAGTTGTGTCCATATTTCACTTTCTTATTTTATACTTTTGTTAATAGCGGTTAACAGTGGCACCAAATTCTACATCTTGGAATAAAATACATTGTCAGAAAATTTGTGCAATTTTTAATGCATTTTTTTTTTGCCCCTACATGCCATGTACATTTACAGACCAGTTGCAGTGGCTTAGTCGTAATTGTACTAGTCGGTACGGACCAGTCGCAATTTCCACGATTTTGCCACACCTGCTTAGGACCAATGGCAGTTGTAAATCTTCAGCCACAACCTTGTTAAAATATCAGCATTCCAGACAAAATGTCTACGATAAAGTGTCTGTGTTATATGTGTGTGTGAATAGTTATCATTCCCCCGTGGTTTTAAAGCATTTAGAATCGTTTTTACCCACTTTCAAAGCCCCAAAATTGTGGGCGATGCCTGTATATTTCTACTCCGAGCTCCTCGGAGTAGAACCGCTGCTCCACCGCGTTGAGAGAAGCCAGCCGAGGTGGCTCGGGCATCTAATTAGAATGCCTCCCGAACGCCTCCCCGGTGTGGTGTTTCGGGTATGTCCAACCGGGAAGAGATCCCGGGGCCGACCCAGAACACGCTGGAGGGACTACGTCTCTTGGCCTCGTCTGGGAACGCCTCAGTGTCCCCCCGGAAGAGCTGGAGGAAGTGGCTGGGGAGAGAGAGAGGGACGTCTGGACCTCACTGCTTAGGCTGCTGCCCCTGCGACCCGACCCCGGAACAGGCGGATGAAGATGAAGATGATGAAGATGAAGCCTGTATATTTGCGGTGTTGAGTGTTATTTTAAGTTGAATATTCTAAAAGGTGTGGGTGCGTTGTCGCACATGATCATGCTCTGCTTATTAGATATTTGTAGAAATGTCAGTATCAAAAGACGCTGTGGCCCCTTTTCATGACAGTCTTCCCGCCATAACAGGCACCGTTAACCGATGCTTCCTTTTATTTTTCTACTTAGAGTGATATCCAGGAGTTGACGTCTGAAAGGTCATCACAACGGGATCATGGGTAGACGTGAACTTTGTGCTCGCAGACAGACGTAGCTGGACTGGACAACATTTTGTTAATACAAAACATGCTGCTCGAAGTAAAGCCACTGTACAGGTGTATGTTTTATTAGCCAGGGGCCCCACACCAGGGTTTCGCCAGGGACCTAGGGGGCCCCCAAAAAAGCCCCCTCCCCCCACGGGGGCCCCCCAAAAAAGCCCCCCCCCCTTCAAAATCCTTGCTACAGGCCTGTACTACTACTACTACTAATAATAATAATAATAATAATAATATGGAAATGAATAAGTAAATAAACAAGTGAATGCTGTGTTAAAATGCTACCACGAGGCTCCACTCGCACGCGCGCGCACTTCCGGTAGCGCGCGCTTGAGCGGAGCTCGAGAAAGAAAGCACGCGCGGCGCGGCGCCGTTCCCTCGCGCACCTCCTTCCCCCCCCTCCTCCTCCTCCTCCTCCACGCCGCTGCTGGTGCTGATGCTGTTCGGTCACATTCGCGCGGCAGTGGATGCACGAGCTGCTTCGCCGTTGGTCGGAGCTTCATCAGACGGAACACGCGCTGTAACGGTGAGTACAGTTCGCTCGTGATCTGCGACGTGCTGTGTGTGTGTGTGTGTCGATTGATCTCCAGTCTCGAGCTCATCACGGCCTGTCGGTAACGGGATGGTGAAGCGGCGCGCGCGGTGAGTTAAGAACGGGTATTTGGGGGCTGATATGGAGAAACGCGGGGTCGGGATTCGGGATGAAACCCCTCCCGGAGAGCACCGACGAGTCGTGGCAGGGTTTCGGTTGAATTCGGGTCGAATCGGAAGTGTTTGTTGTCGGTGAAGCTCGACGGGAACGTGGCTGCAACCAGCAGAAACAACCCGCTCGCGCTGCTGTGCGCGCGCGTCTGTGCACTTCCTGCTGGACCCCACCGAGCACTCTGGGTATTCATGCAGGTGGAGGCTGATTCGGCTCTAGAGGAGGCGCTTTGCATTGATTTGCTCCGCAGTGGCAGGAACTGACCCGATGGCTGCGTCACAGGTTCCTGCTGATCCACACTGTGGCTTTTAATCTTCTGCTTCTCCGAGTTCCTGCGTGGATGCTGCTCGGAGAACTTTCTTGATTTTCATGCCTGGTGTCAGTGCTGGTTGCATCTCCCACACTTCAGCTTCTCAGCTTCGCTGTGGCTCCAGGCAGGCATTCACAATCCGCTGACACCGAGTTTCACCATATTGTTGCTATTCCTGAATCCGGAGCCGTTATGAACTTCGAAACCCTTCGAGATCTTTCGCAGATCTCTCTTTAAAAAACCCCAGAAGTGATGTACAATACATCTCAGTGCACAGGGTTTGCCGGGGGTGTTTCTGGATCGCCGTCGTGTTGGCAGATCTGCGTGGGTTTCCTCTGGGTACTCCGGGTTTCCTTTTACAGTGCAAAGACATGCACGTCAGGCTCACTGGCTGTTATGAATTGCTCCTGAGTGTGAGTGTGAGTGTGTGTGTTGGCCCTGCGATGGACTGGCGAGCGGTACAGGGTGTACCCTCCAGCCTCCCGCAACCCTAGTAGAGCACCATGACTCAGCAAAGAAATAATAAATAAAAAAGATTTATTATCGGTGGTCTGGCGAACTGTTCAGGTTGTACCCCACCTTCGCCCAGTGTTGGCTGAGTTTGGCTTCACCCTCCCCTAATAATAGGATTAAGGTTCGGCAAATGAGCGAGTGAGAGAGGATAAGATTATAGAAAACTAAGAGAAAGGTTAGAGAATGGATCTGCTAAATGGTTCAGGGATTCTGGATTTGGTATGTAACCGTTAAAGGAGTTTGGATTGTTTTAAACAGCGAAGACTTGAGTTTGGTAAAGGTTAAAGAAATGCTAGGTTTGGCAGGATTCGCAGACGCCCCAGGATGTTTGTAGAATTACTGAAATTTGAAAGCGCTGAGAGAAATAGAGATTTCAGAGACGTTTAAAAATTTTGTTCGGTCTGGTAGAGGGTTAAAGGACAGGGTTAGTGCAGCGGCTCGGTGGTTAGAACCATCACCTCACAGAGAGAGGGTTCAGGGTTTGAATATCGGCCGAGAACATTTTTGTTTGGAATTTGCATGTTCTCACAATGCTCGCATTGGTTTTCTCTGGGTGCTCCGGTTGCCTCCCACAGTCCGAAAGGCATGCAATAATAATACATTTTTATAATAATAATAATAATAAAAATAATAATAATAATAATAATAATAAATTTAATAGTAATAATCATAAATTTTTATAATAATAATAATAATTTTTATAATAATAATAATAATAAAACATGTTTTATAATAATAATAATAATAATAATAATAATAATAATAAATTTTTATAATAATTATAATATTAATAATACATTTTTATAATAATAATAATAATAATAATACAGTTTATTTATATTGCACTTTGCATTTGAAACAATTCTCAATGTGATACAAGATAAAAGCAACAGCATAAAAGTATACCGCAGCCATTCATTCATTCATTCATTCATTCATTCCTTTTCTAAGCCGTTTATTCCTAATTAGGGTCGCGGGGAGGCTGGTGCCCATCTCAGCCGACTCTAGGTGAGGGCGGGGTACACCCTGAACAGCTTGCCAGGTAAAAACTTGCAGGGCCAACACACATACAACCATTCACACTCACACTCGGAGGCGATTTGGAACAGCCAATCAGTCTGCTGTGCATGTTTTTGGACTGTGGGAGGAAAACAGAGTACCCAAAGGAAACCCATTTAAGCACAGAGAGAACATGCAAACTCCACACAGAAACGCCACGAGCCCAGGAATCGAACCCAAGACCTTCTTGCTGTTAGGCGAACGCACTAACCACTGCGCTACCGTGCCGCCCCCAGCCGCAACCAGTAAAGATTTTGCTAAAAAGCGAAAACAAAAAAAGAATGAGTGTAAAAAAAAATAGTAAAAGTATCAGCAACCAGCAAGGATACTCAAAAATCCTAGATTCTGCTAAAAATAAATGTTTTGAGTCCTTTGTAGTCTGTGGTGTCCTCAGATGATCAGGTAGGGCATTTCATAGACATGGAGTTGCAAAACAAGATGCCAGAAAATGTAAAAACATGTAAAAACATGCAAAGGCAGGCTAAATGGCTATTCTAAATGCAAATTATGTACCTAGGTTGAAGGGCAATGTGCAACTGTGGTAACACCAGCTATGAATGCTGAAGGACATATAAAGGGCAAATAGGACACATAAACAACAGAAAGCTTGTGTTATTATACCAGACTATTGTCTGTATATGCAAAAGTACACAGATAAAATACCGCCTATAGAAACCCAACAACCACTTTGGGATTTGTTCCAATTCGAGATTTGATGCACAAATATCCAGTTAGCATGAACCAGATCCTTCAAATAATACCACAAAGAATTGCATCTGTTTCTATAAGCAAGGCTAGTCCTCCCCAGTATTAGTGTATTATTCTTAGAGAGCGTTGGGTCAGCGTCAAGGCAGCCACCACAGACCTTCTTATCACAACTGCAGAGGCATCTGACATCGCATTTGTGAGATACTGTACAGTTCCAAACCTGATAAAGCTGAACACCGAGTCTGAAGTACAGGTCAGGTCACATTGCTTTTTCCCTTTGAGCGCTTACTGCAATTGTCCGGCTTGATCAACAAACCTGTCAAGCGTTTTGTTGTGTGTGCTGGTTACCTGGTCAAAGGTACAATATCGATTCAATCAAATATCCAATGTTCATTCATTCATTTCTTAATTTAATGCAAAAAATAAAATAAAAACAACACTTTATCCTTACTAGGGTTGCTGGGTGAAGGTGGTGTCCCCTCTGAAGAGTTTTCCAGTCCACCACAGGGCCAACACACACAGCCATTCACACTCAACCTAGGGGCAATTCAGCCTGAGGAAACCCACGCAAACAAGCTCCACGTAGAAACGCCCTCGCCGAGCTCGGGACCCGAACCATAATGATGGCACTGTCTTTGTCACTGTATCTGGTTCTCATTCTCTCTCTTTTTCTCTCTCTCTCTCTCTCTCTCTCTCTCTCTCTCTCACACACACACACACACACACACACACACACAGGAAAATTGACTACGATATCTCGAATCCCAGTTTCCCAAGGAGAATCATGCAGCTAGCTGTAGAAGAATAGGAACTGGAGCTGATTGCAGGGTGCTTCCCTGTGCTGTTTTAGTTTACATACATTTTCCTCCTGTGTCTTTCCTGCACATTACTCTTTTTATTTAAAGCTAACAGCTCGTAGGAGTATGTATGACAGTTACTGATGCTATCAAAACGTTGGCTGCCCACACTGTTAATGTCAGACTACAATTTAGTTTTCTTAAATTAAATGGTTTTGATAATATGAACCAGTGGCCCTGCTCCCTTTTATCATGTGGATAAATGTAGGTGGGTTTTTGAGGCACAGCCGGCACAGTTATTATCTACCGCTATCTCAGGGGATTTTCATTAGAAGCTCAAATACAAACACCACTTTAGATGTGTTCTCTTACCATTATTCTTTTTTCTTTTTTTTTTTTGCCGAAGTGATAGACAACCTGAAACGTTACTGTATCTGTGCTGTTATTTTGCAGTATAATACCAGAACCACACGAACACTGTGTTTATACTGAAATCTATCTGATGTTCTTCGCTGTTCTGGTGCTACTGTGATGGTGGGTGCTGTATTTCTGCATTATTCCTGTGAGAGGTTAGTGGGTGTCCTACAGTGCTGATGTCACAATGAGGACAATGCTATTATTATTATTAGGAGGAAGGAATTTTAGTGGCACAGTGGCGTAGTAGTCAGCACGCTGGCGCGGTGGTTAGCACGAAGGTCCTGGGTCTCGAGTACCAGGCTTGGGCGTTAATGTATGGGGCATACATGTTCTCTCCGTGCTTGTGTGGATTTTGGTCTGGGTAATCCGGTTTCCTCCCAAAGTCCAAGCACATGCATATTAGGATGGGATGGTCGGGCGAGCTGTTCAGGGTGTGCCCTGCCTTCGTCCGGTGTTGGTTAAGATTGATTGCCTGCGACCCCAAGTGGATTAAGTGGTTGAGTAAACGAGCGAGAGTGAGTGAGTCAGTCACAAGAGGTTTATAGGATTGCACTCTTAGTTCCTAAAAACAAATGTGTAAAGTCTTCTATTATGAAGCAAAATGTAATATTAATGATTACTCTAGCATAGAACCAGAACAGAAAATAAATGTGGGACTGAAAGTTCAAGCTTTGCAGTGTAAGCAGTTTGAGCAGAAATCATAGATGAGAATGTTTCAGAGCCAGACAGATTAAAAGACTCTTTAGGTGGAGATGAAGCAAGGGCAAAATCCCACTGGCACCACTAACGAACTGCATGGAGTGGAATAGAATTGTGTGTAATGTCCAAAACTAGGGATGGGCAGTAGTGAGATAGGGCGGCATAGTGACGTAATAGCACGTCCACCTCACAGCAAGAAGCTCCTGGATCTGAGTCCAAGGCTTGAGCTTATCTGTGTGGAGTTTGTATGTTCTCTCTGTGCCTGTGTGGGTTTCCTCCGGGTACTCCTGTTTTCTCCCAGAGTTCAAAGACATGCACGTTAGTCTAATTGGCTGCTCCAGATTGCCCCTAGGTGTAGATGGAAGTGTGAATACTTGTGTGTGTGTGTGTGTGTGTGTGTGTTGCCCTGCTGTGGTCTGGCGAGCTGTCCAGAGTGTACCTCATCTTCACCCAGTGTCGGTTGAGATAGAAGAGATAGTGAATGAGATTGCCCAGGTGCGGATGTGAGTATGAATGGTTGTGTGTGTGTGTGTGTGTGTGTGTGTGTTGCCCTGCGATGGACTGGCAAGCTGCTCAGTGTGTACCCTGCCTTTGTTCAGTGTTGGTTGAGATAGGCTCCAGCCTCCCTGCCACTCTTGTAGGGATTAAGTGGTTCAGCAAATGACTGAATAAATGAATGAAATAAAAACTACGGTTTTGTTATTGATATTGGATTATTTTTCTAATGATAAGGTAGTTCATAATTTGAAAGGTTTGATGAAAATTGCTTTGTTTGGTATCAAAATGCTAACATGTTTTGTATTATTGTTCTTTTAAAATGCACAGGATTTTTGGGAGACACCCAGCTGATGACATCATAAAAATGCAAAGGGATGCATGCAGCCTTTGAATGGTGTGACTCAGTAATTTGACTAGGTTTGTTGAGACCAGCATGAAAAGTGATCCAGCACAAAGTGGGAGACGTGTAGGGTGCCGGCTCTCCGTCATTTCTTAGTATAATTTACTCAAGCTAGTTAACAGTTTCTGATTATTTTTGGTGTTAGTTTCAGTAGCCTAGGTTAAATCTTTTACCAGTATATGGAATGTTCTAGCTTACTTTCTGACCTGAATGACGACCTTCCCAGGTAACGCCAATTTCCTACTTTCAGCCAAGGTTAGGTCTTCAGCGGTTGTGCACCGGAAAAGAAACAGAGCATTTCAGAGTTGCTGCACAGAATTACTTTATAATGCCTTGAGATGGTGTAACTTATAAAAGTATTTATTTTTTCATTTTGTTCTTTTTGTAAATGTACAATTTGGCATTTTATTTTAAAATGGGTCCTTCCCTGAAACTGGATCAAATTTAATTATTCACATGCCACAGCCATCCGTGACCTGGGAGGGAGGAATGGCATATGCTCACTTCCCTGTCACTCACAGCGATCACCAGCCAATCACAGGCGTCTGTGAGCTCATTCGTACGAGGGGCCGGATAGTGCTTTCCCTCCGAGTGTGTTAGACCGCCCCCAAATACGCATGCACAGCAGTTCGTAAAAAGGCGGGTGGCAGGCATTGCATGTCACAGAGGGGGCAGGTGCATGTTCACGCCCCTCCCTGGTTGGTAGTGGTCGTGTGATAGGGAAGTCAATACTTGATGGGCGGGAATTTGATACGACTAAATTAGAGGAGAAAAATGGGGGCAAAAATATGTAATTATTCACATTTTGACAAAAACTATAAAGAATTAAAAGAGCAATCTTTGGCCAAAACATACCACATGGACACATACAATACAACATGTCAGACGCATTATTTCAGATGCATTCAGCGTACAAAAAAATAATATAAATAAATAATTTGTTTTAATTTTCTGCAAAATTGGTTGCAATACGTGGCCGAAAATTGGGAAATTTTTTTGTTACTTATGTTTCGTGCCATACTATCACTGAAGTATCAGCTCCAAGTGCGAATAGCAGGGCTTGCGATGAAGATCTCGCATTAAAATTTATATCCGAAGTAGAAATTCCTGTTTTTCTTACTTTGTGGACTGAGGATCGCACATCAATTTACGCTTCCTCGTGTAACCAGTGGTGTCCACACCAGTTACATTCGGAACCGTCACATTTTTCCTGTGGGGGATGTGGTTCCATGTTTCGAAGTTCACTGTACAATTGAGTTCCTCCTGAAGTGTATTTACTTCTCACGTAGTCAAGCCGTAATTAATTTATCCACCAAAAACAAATGGGATGAATTTGGTGTCCGTACGGGTTTATTCCGGCTTGTTGTAATAAAAGTACAGTTATGTGCATGAAGTGTTTCTCTCACTGTCTCTGTAACAATGGTTCATGAATTTATGGTCAATATCGAGGGAAATAAGCAGGACTTCATAGTAACTTGGGGATTATGAATGTCACACTTTATGGTACCAGTTTCAGCCAGCACACAAAGTTCTAAGCTCAAGCGTGTCTGTGTGGAGTCCTCCCTGTGTTTACGTAGGTTTCCTCCCAGTACTCCGGTTTCCTCCCAGTACTTCGGTTTCCTCCTACAGTCCAAAGACATGCAGATTAGGCTAATTCACTGTTTCAAATAGCCCCTAGGTGTGGAAGTGAGTGTGGAAGGTTGTTTGTTTGTTGCGTGTGATGGTCTGGCGAGCTGTTCAGGGTGTATCCTGTCTTCGCCTAGTGTTGGCTGAGATAGGCTCCAGCCTCCTCGCGACTCTAGTGGCAGGGTCAGGCAGTTTGGCTAATGAGTGAATGAATGAATAAAGAATTTTTGATGTATCTTTGCCGATCTCAGTATAAAACCATTAACCAGAGTCAACATAGATTGTGTTGATGAAAGTAGTTTAGACTCAAAAGTCAACTCAGAATTTAATTGGGTAATAAATTCGGGATGGCATTAAAGATTAAGTGTTAATTCTCCGAGAGGAATATACTGAGTAAATTTGTCCTGTCATTTTTATTGAGCATTAGTATTATTTATGTACGTTATACTTTATCACTGGTAGTCCAAATCTGTTTTATGACTGGTGTGTAACACTTATAAGTATTAGCAATGACAGCAATCTCCATCTCTCGGCATGTGGTTTACCGGTAGCCCGCATCCACCGCCGAATCTGGAACCATTCCAGACATTTATACAACAAAGGAAATGGTTCTTGGCTGGTAAAATCCATTTGGCTCCAGTACCAAAATGCTGCTGGTCTGAAACCAATAACTGATGATGTACATTTCATAGGAGACGTCACTTTGTTACCATGACAACTGCTTAAATAACGTACAGAAAGTGATGGAATTTGTAATAAAAAATAATTAGAGCAAGGTGGAAAATTGGTGCTGTTTAAAAACATATATGAGGTGCGATTAAAAAGTTGTGGGACTGTTCCTGTAGTCAGTGTAGGGGGCCTCTGTCCACCCTGCATTAAAAATGGGTACCAGTAAAAATCCTGGGGGGGGGGGTGTAACCTGTTATGGACTAGCATCCCATCCAGGAGGATTTAAGCGGTGGTGGCTCATTGGTTAAGACTTGGGTTACTGAGCCGAAGGTTGGGGGTTCAAGCCCCAGCAGCACCATGTTGGGCCCTAGAGCGACTCCCTTAACCCTCAGTTGCTCAGTTGTGTGAAAAAAATAAATAAATGTAAGTTGGATAAGGGGCATCAGGTGTAAATGTGGAATGTAACTCCTAGTTAAGAACGTCATCATCCAGTGACATCCTGCTGCCTTTGAAGTGCAAATGCAAATCAAACAACCTTGCGCAGGTCATTGCTTCATTGCTGGAGGTGTGCTGAAGCATTTCAAGGATCTCTACGGTCTACTGCAGTTGTGCACATGCTAGTGTCACAAATCAGGTGTAACGCAGGTCTCGATGCTAATACAAGAGGTAGTGCTTCCTCCTGCACGCGCACGACTACACCTCCTTTCATTCGCTAGAGGAACAGTTGAAAAACCTTTTGACTCCACTTTATAGATTACCATAATTATATAATATATTATATTTATAGATTGTATCATAGTTATAGATTTATAGACACAAGAGTCTGCTAATCATTTCGTTTATTTTTATTAAAATAGTGCTACATTTAATGTCCTCTTATTAAATATATTATATGTAGTAGCTGTAAGCACACCTGCATCAGCTTGTCTCACTTTCTCTCTCTCTCTCTCTCTCTCTCTCTCTCGGCACCGATATTACTATAGACTTCTTTAACCAGATGAAAGAATGTGTAAAGGAAACTGACGGTGGTATTGAGGATAAACTGTACTATTTGGGTCACCTTTAGCAATGAATGAGCTTAGATTTAGAGAAACAATAAGGAGACGAGTGTTATCCATCGTAGGCTGGCTGCATTGTGTTTGTCTGGGCTTTAAATCACTTCATGCTTCTTGGCATAGCTTCGAAGCAACCATCACTGCAAAAACATTCGAGAGAATTTTAGCATATCTACAGCACTTAAAGGTCAGAAGGACTGCTCTCGCTCTCTCTCTCTCTCTCTTTCTCTCTCTCTCTCTCTCTCTCTCTCTCTCTCTCTCTCTCTTTTTCTGTCTCATATTTATACACACACACACACACACACACACACACACACAAATATTATTCTTGCTTGCTCATACCTAATGATCATGTGGGTGTTTATAGCCAAGCAAAGGTAGTTTTGACTAGGTATTTGTGTTTAAGTGTATGTGCAGAAAACTGTGTGTTTGGGTGTGTATGTTTGGGTGTGTGTGGGTGTTTGTGGGTGTGTATGTGTGTGGGGGTATGCTTGTATGTGGGGGAGGTGTGTGTGGGGGTGTGCTTGTGTGTGTGTGTGTGTGGGGGGTGTACTTATGTGGGTGTGTGTGTGTGTGTGTGTGTGTGTGTGTGCGCGTGTGTGTGTGTGTGTGTGACGTTTAAACGCGCTCTGACTCCAGAGATTTAGTCTGTCATTCAGCTGTCAGTCTCACACTGCACTAATAATCCATTCATGTCATGTCATGTCATTTTCTGAAGCTCTTAATCCTAATTTCTCAGCCGACTCTGGGCAAGGGCAGAGTACACCCTGAACAGCTCGCCAGGCCATCGCAGGGCAGGAACACGCTGACGGCTATGCAGCTAATCTACACAAAAATCAATGGTTCTTTAAATTCCTCTCACCACAGATAGTGAGAGACACGGCCGACATGCTGCACTGGGGATGCACTAATAATAATAATAATAATAATAATAATAATAATAATATTAATAATAATAATAACAACAACAAAACAACAACAACAACAATAATAATAATAATAACAATAATAATGATAACAATTATACCAATAATAACAATATTAATAAAAATAACCCCCTCCTCGAATCGCCACCTTATCGTGGTGGAGGGGTTTGCGTGTCCTAATGATCCTGGGAGCTATGTTGTCGGGGGCATTATGCCCCTGGTTGGGTCACCCAAGGCAAACAGGTCCTGGGTGAAGGTCCAGACTAAGTACGGTTCAGAAGACCTCTATGAGAAAAATTTCAAGGACACAGTTTCCCTTGCCCGGATGCAGGTTACCGGGGTCCCCCCCTGGAGCCAGGCCTGGGCGAAGGGCTCGAAGGCAAGCGCCTGGTGGTCAGGCTTCTGCCCATGGAGCTCAGCCAGGCCCAGCCCAAAGAGGAGACATGGGTTCGCCCTCCCATGGACCCACCACCTGTGGGAGGGGCAATAGGGGTCGGGTGCAATGTGGGCCGGGTGGCAGCCGAAGGCGTGGGTTCTGACGTACTGAACCTCGGCTACTGACTCTGGCTTTTGGAACATGGAATGTCACCTCTCTGGTGGGGAAGGAGCCTGAGCTGGTGCATGAGGTTGAGAGGTACCGACTAGATATAGTTTGGCTCACCTCAACACATAGCTTAGGCTCTGGAACCACCCTTTTCAAAAGGGGCTAAACCTTATTTTATTCTGGAGTTGCTCGTGGGCAGAGGTGGCGAGCCGGTGTGGGCATCCTTGTTGTCCCCTGTCTCAGTGCCCACATGTTGGGGTTCTCTCCGGTTGTCGAAAGGGAAGCTTCCCTCTGTCTCTGGGTGGGGGGAAGGGTCCTGACTGTTGTTTGTGCTTATGAACCAAATAACAGTTCAGAATACCCACCCTTTTTGGAGTACCTAGGGGGGTGTGCTAGAGGGCAACCCCCCAAACCAGGTGGTGAACACCTACGGTAAGGGGGGCTGTCAAGCTGAAGAAGTAGGCCTATCAGGTCCTTTTGGCCTGTGGGACTCCCGAGGCAGCGGACGGGTACCGACAGGCCAAATGTGCTGCAGCCCAGGCTGTCGCCGATGCAAAATCTCAGGTGTGGGAGGAGTTCAGTGTGCCTCAGGAGGGGGAAGCAGTACTCCACAAACACTGTTTACAGTGGAAGTGGGGAGCTGCTCACCTCGGCTGGGTATGTTGTCAAGAGGTGGAAGGAATACTTCGAGGACCTCCTCAATTCCACCAACATGCCCTCTGTGGAAGTGGAAGAGCCTGGGGGTTCAGAGGGGGGTCTGCCTATCACTGGGTCTGAGGTTGCCGAGGTAGTTAAAAAGCTCCTCGGTGGCCGGGCTCCAGGGCTGGATGAGATCCGCCCTGAATACCTCAAGGCTCTGGATGTAGTAGAACTGTCTTGGTTGACATGTCTCTACACCATCACGTGGTCATTGGCAAACCAGGGTGTTAGTTCCCCTTTTTAAAAAGGGGAACCGGAGTGTGTTCCAACTATCGTGGAATCACACTCCTCAGCCTACCTGGGAAAGTCTATTCAGGGGTACTGGAGAGGAGGATCCAGCCAATGGTTGAACCTCGGATTCAGGAGGAACAAGGTGGTTTTCGTCCTGGCCGCAGTACTCTTGACCAGCTCTACAGACTCTACAGGATCCTGGAGGGGGCATGGGAGTTTGCCCAACCTGTCCCCATGTGCTTTGTGGACTTGGATAAGGCTTTCGACCGTGTCCCTTGGGCTATCTTGTGGGGTGTGCTCCAGGAATATGGTATACCGGACCCGTTGCCATGGGCCGTTCGGTCTCTGTATTGCCAGAGCCAGAGCTTGGTCCGCATTGGTAACAACATGTCAAATTTGTTTTCAGTGGGGGATGGACTCCGCCAAGGCAGCCCTTTGTCACCGGTTCTGTTCATAATTTTTATGGACACAATTTTGAGGCGCAGCCAAGGCGTTGTGGGGTTCTGGTATGGTGGCCATAGGATCTCGTCTCTGCTTTTTGCAGATGATGTTGTCCTTTTGGCTTCATCGAGCCAGGACCTCCAGCTCTCGCTGGAGCGATTCGCAGCTGAGTGTGAGGCGACCGCGATGAGAAACAGCACCTCCAAGTCCAAGGCCATGGCTCTCAGCTGGAAAAGGGTGGAATGCACCCTCCGGGTCTGGAATGTGGTCCTGCCCAAAGTGGAGGAGTTCAAGTATATCGGGGTCTGGTTCATGAATGAGGGAAGGATGGAGCAAGAGATTGACAGGAAGATCGGTGCAGCCTCTGCTGTAAAGTGAATCTTGTCCGTCGTGGTGAAAAGAGAGCTGAGCCGGAAGGCAGAGCTCTCAATTTACCAGTCAAATTAGGTTCCTACCTTCAACTATGGTCATGAGCTTTGGGTAGTGACCGAAAGAACAAGATCGTGAATACAAGCGGCTGAAATGAGCTTCCTTCTCAGGGTGGAAGGGCTCTCCCTTAAAGATAAGGTGAGAAGTTCTGTCATCTGGGAGGAGCTCGGAAAAGAACCGCTGCTCCTCCGCATTGAGAGGAGCCCATTGAGGTGCCTTGGGCATCTGATTAGAATGCCCCCCCGAACGCCTCCCTCGTGTGGTGTTTCGGGCGTGTCCAACCGGGAAGAGATCTCGGGGTCAACCCAGAACACGCTGGAGGGACTATATCTCTTGGCTGGTCTGGGAACGCCTTGGCACCCGCCCAGAAGAGCTGGAGGAAGTGGCTGGGGAGAGGGACGTCTGGACCTCACTGCTCAGGCTGCTGCCACCACGACCCGACCCCGGAACAAGCGGATGAAGAGGATAATAACAACAACAATAATAATAATAATAACAATAATAACAATAATACAATTTTAAATCTTAAAGTGATTCCTTAAAGTAATAAACATACAGATATTATCAGGCAAAAAATATATATATTGAAAAAACCAACAGTTTAAAAACATCAATCATACAATTGTTTTATAATTATTGTTAAAACAATTCCAGAAATTAAAAACTAAATAAAATAAAGTTAATAAAGAAATAATGGAACATCATTGTTTTTTTCTGAATTATCTGAGCTTTAATCCAATAATGTTTCTTCTAAATCCCATGTTTAATTTACACACTCGAACAGTATTATAAATATTTTCTACACATTTCACTGTAAAACACAAATATTTTATTGCAGGAATAACAGAAACTCCTGGCACTTTGATGTGTTGATGCATATATGAACAAGTTATACACACATAACCCTTCAGTCTATAAGGTAGAACGAGTGTGGAGAGTTAAACGGCGAGGTGTGTGAGCGTGAGGGTGAGTTCGCTGTGGAGGTCTGATGGGATGAGATCTTATACACTCTTATAAACATTATTAAAACACAGACACAAAAACAAAAACACTGTAAAAGGAGAGAAGAAAATCCTCACTGGTAAATCTGTTCACATTACAATTTTAAAAACAGTCCAGACTCCTGAGTCCTGACTTGAGACCCCTGACTTCAGACTCCTGATTCCAGACTTCTGACTTCACACTCCTGACTCCAGACCATTGACTTCAGACACCTGACTTCAGACTCCAGGCTCCTGATTCCAGACACCTGAGTTCAGACTCCAGACTCCTAACTTCAGTCTCCTGATTCCAGACACCTGACTTCAGACTTCTGACCTCAGACTCCTGATTCCAGACTCCTGACTTCAGACTTCTGACTCCTGACTCCAGAATTCTGACTGAGCATCTGTACTGCATTTCCAGCTTCAGGAGCCTCATAAAATAAACACACTGAATAAAAGAAGATAACGTTCCCTGATCAGTGAGAAAAAAAATCCCATCAATGGGAGAGTTAAAGGTTAATGCAGGAATAAGCAAGTGGTCAGACATGACGCTCACAAGAATAATAAAGTCATTAAGATCAACATTAGAGGCTGAATTTACTTGCTTTTAATTACACCAATGCGCACATAAGATGGCTGCCATGTGTATTCCGCCGTCGTTACGTCTCTCGCTCGAGCACTTCTGCAGAAATGAATGCCTCACTGCTGTGCAATACCAGCATCAAACAGTGGGGGCAGTAGAGCATCCTTCTGGAATATATAGATGAGTAAGTATTTTTAAACGAAGGTCTGACTGTTTACTTTATGAGATGCAGATTGTGAGATTAATCACCAGGATGGCGAAAAGTTTTACAAGACGAGGCATGTGAAGTCTGCATGTACTCCCTGTGTTTGTGTGGGTTTTCTCTATGTACTCTGGTTTCCTCCCACAGTCCACACACACACACACGCACACACACATGCACACACACACTCACACATTGAATTAGGGTCTACATCAACAGTATTTCATCAGAATAAAGGGTGATTTATTGCATCAGCCACAAAGCAGTAAGAGAGAAATCTCCCACACATGGGATTTGAGTTTTATAACCCAAGTCTTCATTACAGAACAGATCACATGACCTGGGAGGGAAAACCCATCCGCTGCGTTTGACTCAGATTTGATTGATGCTGTATGAGGTGTGAAACATGATCAAGAGAAGCAGGTGGCAATGGGAGAAAAGAAAGAAAGAAAGAAAGACTTAACTCTCTGTTTGGTCGCAGTGTTTCGATCCCAGTCGGTGTGGAACAGCTTCTCTTTTCTCATCCTGCAGCGTAAACACACCCACCGCGTTAGTGCTGATACACAGACGGGATGAAGCTTCAGGAGAGAATCCATCTTCGTTTTTCTCTATCTGATTTAGTTAATGTTCTGAATGGAACAGAACCCTGGAGAACCCACACATGGACAAACACACGGTCTTTCATTTCCTTCTGCATTTAATTTAACATCAGCCACAGATGCTGCCTTACATCCACGTCATGAATTCTTCCTGTACTACAGAAGGACCCCGAGCTCGTCCACTCCTCGAACAACACAGTTTATTCCAGGGTTCTACCGTCACTACCCTTTAAATGTTCTGTATATAGAACCCTCTCCCATGGAGGTTGCCATGTTTATAACATAGCCCAGAACCATAAAGGATTCAAAGGAGTGAACTCAGGAATTTCATTTCAGTTGGCTGCAATCTGGAGCCTCACCACTAGATGCTGGTAAATCTTACACACTGTACCTTTAATCAGAGGCCCATATTTTTAAATGGAGAAGTGGGTTGTTTACAGTAAATCAGTGTAATAGTGGTAAATAGAGTTAATTTATAGACTTGTCGTTATTAATCGTAAGGTTCCTTTAATTAATAACCAGATGCTGGAATTGCCTGGAGTCCTGAGTGGTGAATGGAGGCGGATCTCAGACGCAGATATAAGAACGTTAACACACATTAAACAGATTAAGGATGGAATATTTCAACATTATTCTGGTTAATAAACACATCAGTGCCTTCAGCAAACGTTTCCTCTGCATTAGATCCAACAATAATAACCTCGAGTCCCAAACAATTAAACAAACAAACAAACTCACACTGCGGATTCACACCAACGCTTAACGTCTGAACCTCAGACGTCTGTGTGAGAATATGTGTGTGTGTGTGTGTGTGTGTGTATGAGTGTGTGTATGAGTGTGTGTGTATGTATGTGTGTCTATGTGTATGAGAGTGTATGTGTGTGTGTCTGTGTGTATGTGTGTGTGAGTGTGTGTGTGTGAGTGTGTGTGCATGTATGTGTGTGTGTGTGTGTGTGAGTGTGTGTGTGTGTGTGTGTGTGTGTGTGTGTGAGTGTGTGTGTGTGT
>JAQMYF010000002.1:15037789-15048303 GCA_030014195.1 Neosilurus mollespiculum | reverse complement strand
TTATGGGGGTGTGTGTGTGTGTGTGTGTGTGTGTGTGTGCGCGTGTGTGTGTGTGTGTGTGCGCGTGTGTGCACGATGTAATTAAGCTAAAGGTTGCTCTTATGGTAGAGGGTCATTCTAAGTAAATTTCATGAAGAGATTTGGGTAGGAGCATATCTATTTCTAGAGTTCTCTAATCCTAGGATTTTATGTTCTCAGGATTCTCAGTAAGCTACGTTCAGAGGAATGTAATAGATTTATATTCGCAGGATTCAGAAGATACCTCAGGCGAATATCTTCCGAGGGATCTCTGTTTTTCGAGTCCACAATGTTTCCGGACTCTTCTGTTCTTAGGATTCTTTATATCTGATAGAACCCAAGGTTCTACTGCATGTTCTCTGTGCCATGTGTTTTCAGAGCCCCTTTTGTTTTCAGGGTTCTACATGTCTAGTGTCTGGCCTTGTTTTTCAGAATGCTACGTTCTCAGAGGGCCATCTATGTCCCCAGGGTTATGGGATAATAAAGCAGTGATCAGCCTGAGCACAAACATTGTTCACTAGAATACAGAAGAAGGGGGTGTTGGTAGTGTTTAGCACATCTGCCTCACAGCAGGAAGGTCCTGGGTTCAAGTACTGACCTCGGTGAGGGTGTTTCTGGATAAAGTTCACATGTTCTTACCGTGCTTGCGTGGGTTTCCTCCAGGCACTCCAGTTTCCTCCCACATTCCAATGACATGCACAGTAGGCTGATTGGCTGTTCCAAATAGTTTTTTTTGATATACTGTATTAATTGCCCCCAGATGTGGATGTGAGTGTAAATAGGTGTGTGTGTGTGTGTGTGTGTGTGTGTGTGTTGACCCTGTCATGTTCTGGCGAGCTGTTTAGGGTATACCACTCCCTCACCCAGTCTGTTCTGAGATAGACTCCCGCCTCCCAGCGACCCTAGTAGGATTGAGCAGTTCGGCTCCCTCACTTCAGGTGAGTGAGTGAGAATACTGAAGGGTTAATGATGTAATACAAGGAGGGAAGGCGCGCATGTAGAAAGCTCTTACTTTCACATATACTTTATCAGGCCTATGATTTGTGAGCTATGGACTTGTGAACCTCAGTCTCGTGAGCTTCTCACTTAGTCACTCATTTGCCGAACCGCTTAATCCTACCTTTTTGGGTTGCATCAAGGCTAAAGCCTGTCTCAGCCGACAATCGGCGATGGCGGGGTACACCCAGAACAGCTCGTCAGACCATTGCAGGGCTGACGAACAGCGAATTAGCTTAATGTGCATGACTTTGGACTGTGTGCGAGGAAACCGGAGTACCTGGAGGAAAGCCATGCAAGCATGGAGAGAACATGCAAACCTTCTTGCTGTGAGGCGGACGTGCTAACAACTATGCCACCGTGCCACCCTGTCATGTGAGCTAGTAAAAGATAACGCAAGGTAAACACAAACCTTTGGTTGGTAAGAAAGATGGAAACCCTTTTTTTCTTTTGCTTGAGGGCACACCAGGAGAAAAAAGATATCACTCCCAAATTTTCTCTCATCAGTACCTACATACTGCTATTCTCTGTATCACACAGTCAGGTTGTCTCTGTGCTGTCAAGAGGTTTGTGAGGATCTAAACCGGGTGGAGTAACATTCCTGTGCCGCCATGTGAGAAGATGTGACTGATACACATGACCACTGAAAAACCGGTTAGTAAAGAATCGATATGTTAGCAGTAGGTTAGTACTGTATAATAGTATGTTCTGTGTAAAGCTCTGCTGATGGGATGTCCCAGAGTGGTAAAAAAAACACAATCAGAAATTTTGTCCCCTTTGGCTTCCATTTGAACCATCTGAACTCAACCATCTATAGTGGTACATCGTGACAGACAGAAACCGAGTCCACCCGCCGAGTCTACCACCAAATGGTCTGCCCACTGTATAGGACATCCCACAGTTACTGCTGATGCACACTAAATTTGTGCTTTAACGTATACCGTAGAGGGCGTCATAGTGGCACGGTAGTTAGCATGTCCGACTCACAGCAAGAAGGTCCTGGGATTGAGTCCTGGGCTTGGGGCGTTTCTGTGTGGAATTTGCATGTTCTCCCTGTGCTTGCATCGGTTTCCTCTGGGTACTCCGTTTTCCGCACACAGTCCAAAAACATGCAGAGTAGGCTATTTGGCTGTTCCAAATCGCCCCCAGGTTGTATGTGCGTTGGCCCTGCAACAGTCTGGTTATTCAGGGTGTACCCCGCCTTTCCCAGTGTTGGCTGAGATAGGCTCCAGCCTCCCTGCAGCCCTCATAGCAGGGTTAAGCAGTTTGGCAAATGAGTGATAATAAGTGAATACTGTTCACATTATATAGTTTCTTATACTTTGAAACCAAAGGAACCCAAAGGTAAAACCGAAGGCAGCAGGTAACCTTATTGCTAAGATCCTGTGAGACCTCCAGATCCAGACAGATAAATCAATAATACAGACTGAAAAATAATAGATAAGCATCAGAAAACAATGCACGCTGGGCTCATGGATGTGTGAATCCTGAGCGATGATAACAATCAAAAGAAAGGAGTACAAAAAGCTAGAAAGGCGTCAGGGGCTTCAAAAAGGAACTAGAAAGAATCGAGGAGTTTAAAGCGCAGGTTTGTAACTCCCAAGCTGAAAGAGGGGCTTCAATAGACTCCAGGAATGGAAACATCCCATGATAGTAAGGAAAGATCTCACCAACTGGGAGGGTGTGTGTGTGTGTGTGTGTATGTGTGTATATATATAGTGCACATCACTATGTAGACCATTTAAACACCATCAAAAACATCACTTACAAAGTGTCCTAGATTATGCTAAATAGGCCAGACTACTGTTTCACAAACTACAAAAATATACACAATTTGGGCAGTTTAAGCATCGCATGAGTTCTGCATACTGTTTACTATGTACTGTATACCATCCCAAATCAGTCTACTGTTATTGTATTGTGACCACGCTCTATATTCATTATAATGGCTACATTAACATTATTACGATACTATATAGTACCATGTTTATTGGGTAGGTCACACGAATCAGTTCGCTATTAATTATTAAATAAAAAAGACCACAAACAGGCCAAAAATTCTCACTCAGCCTCTCACCCATTTTATAAACCGCTTAATCCTATTAGAATTGCTGTAAAGCTGGTGCCTATCTCAGCCAACACTGTGCGAAGGCGGGATACACCCTGATCAGCTCGCCAGACCATCACAGGGCAAGACACACAACCATTTACGCTCACATTTGCACATGATTAGCCTAATGTGTATGTCTTTGGAATGTGGAAGGAAACCCACGCAAGCACAGGGAGAACAGGAACGCTACACAGAAACACCCGAGCCTGGGACTCGAACCCAGGACCTTCTTGCTGTGATGTGGACATCTTACTCACTATGCCACCATGCCACCCTAGGCCAAAACTTATGTCACCAGTATGAACACCATCACATACGTCACCTGTATACTCAGTATACGTGTCCTAAACCTCACCCTGTACGCCTAACTGCATCCCGCGTTCACCATATACAGGGTAAGCTTTCTACGTTATACTTTACTTATGCATATTATGAGGTTCATTCTAACTAATCATGTGACTATAAAAGTGACAGCCTACATTTTTTCTAGGTAAACTTTGTGCCTAGTTTACTGATTTAGTATTGTTTGAGTATTGATTAAACCAAGAGCAAAAGCTCTCACAAGCTTTGATTACTCAACTCTATGCTTAGATTGGATTCTAGGTAAGCCTGTTGGGCTTTTTTACACCCCAGCCAGTGGCTCATCACAGCCGGGGCTGATCCCGATTTCTGTAGCGTGAAGCGACTAGGAGTTCAACTCATCCTGGACGGAACACTAATCCATCATGGGTTACCTTCCCAATTTATACTGCTGGCTGGACAGAGGCACACTTGTGGTTAAGACCTTGCCCATCACGGTGCTGGTCTAATGGGGATTTGAACCCACAACGTCTTGATCATGAGCCCAGCACCCTAACCAGTACACTACTACCAGACTAGATTGGATTCTGCCTAACTTTTAAATCAGTTTGGATAAAAGCATTTACGAAATAAAGTCATGGAAATGTAAATATTTATCAGGAACGCCTTCAGATGTGATTGGGTGCATTATAAAAGCACATCTTACAGTCACAGTGGTATAGAAGGATTTTTAGCTGTGCATACAGCAGTTTAGGCTGAGTATCCTCATGGTGTAGTGAAAGAGGAAACGTTTTATGAATAGATATCCGAAATATTTGCAATTCAAAAAAAATAAAATTTACATTTAAGCCACCGTGTTTCAGTGGAGAATCTCCCCTGGATACTTGTATACCCAAACACTGCTGCTCTAATCATGAATCTCGCTTCAAAATACCTCAATACTGAACACCTCAACTTTTTAAATAAAGTTAGTGCTGTTTGTATTCTATTCCGTATGTTGTATACTGTACAGATTTATAATCTGGTGTCACTCTAGTGATGATTTTCTGAACTGCTTAATCCTAATTCAGCCGACTCTGGGCGAGGGCGGAGTACACCCTGGACAGCTTGCCAGACTTGATGGCAATGCAGCTACTCTTGACGAAAATCAGCAATGGTTCTTTTACATGCCTCTCACTACAGACAGTAGTAGTGAACAGGCCGGCCTTTGATAACCCAGTTAGCTGCACTGGGGGGGCAGCAGCAACATTCCGTTGATAGTGGATCTTGAACCCCCGACCTTGGGATCGGTAATCCAGCACTCTACCACCGGGCCACCACTGCCCATGGTGGGTATATGTAAATTGCAATTTTGTGATCATATCTTCATGAAACAACACACACACACACACACACACACACACACACACACACACACACTCCCCCACCAAAATTCCTTACAGCGTTTTTAGCAGTGCTTAAAATATCAAAGCAGAGTCGAAATCGAGTTGTTGCTCAGGGAAACTGGTTATGTCAGCAGCATTTGATGTTTTATTTATAACAGAATGTAAGTAGCAGATTAGCATTAAAATGTCTTGGTAACTGCAGCCTATAACAACAACCTTAAAAGATAAAAGGGAAAACTGAACTCTGACGCACTTTTTAATAAGGAATTGATCATAAAATATGTGTTGTTGCTTAGGAATTTGTTGGTTGCACCGCTAAATAAACAAACAAACAAACAAATAAATAAATAAAGTTTGCAAGGAATGTTTGTTAAATACTGTTTAATATAACAAGACCATAGACCTATTTTTTTATTTTAAAAAATACAGTAAACCAAATGTAAGATTATTAAACTTATTTCTTAAGATAATATTTTAAAGCATTAATTAATTAATTTTTTTAAACAAAAAATTGTGGCTGGCACGGTGGCACAGTGGTTAGCACATCTGCCTCACAGCAAGAAGGTCCTGGGTTCAATTCTCGGGCGTTTCTGTGTGGACTTCACATGTTCTGCCTGTGCTTGCGTGGGTTTCCTCCGGGTACTCTGGTTTCCTTCCTCTGTCATGCACAGTAGGCTGATTGGCGGCTCCAAATCGCCCCTAGGTGTGAGAGTGAGTGTGAATGGTTTTATGTGTGTTGGCCCTGCAATGGCCTGGCAAGCTGTTCAGGGTGTACCCCACCTTTGCCTCCCCGAGACCCTAATTAGGATTAAGCAGCTTAGAAAATGAATAAATGAACAAAAAATGTTGCCAGAAATTTTGTGAATTTTTTCTGAACGCTTAATTATTTCACGCTCTTTAATACAGTGACGTTAGACTAAGGTGATATACTTGAAAAAAAAAACACAAGGAAAATTACTCACTCACTCATTTGCTGAAACACTTACTCCTGTTAGGGTCACAGGGGGCTAGAGCCTATCTTAGCCAACACTGAACGAAGGTGGGGTACACCATGAACAGCTTATCAGACCATCACAGGACCAACACACATATAATTAATATAATTATTAATATAATTAGAGGTTAACAGCAAGGCCTGAGGAAGGAGGGCAGTTCTCGGAAGCATAAGGAAGGAGCACTGATGGCAGTAAGGCCAAAGGGAAAGTGATGCTCTCCACAAGCAGGGAAAGGTTTAGGGGGGAAATTATTAATTTTGAAAGCTTATGCATGAAAGCACCCCAATCAATGACCTTGATGTAAACATCAAACAACATGGAAAAAATGGAATATAGAATCATAGTGACCGGCACAGGCTTAATATTACTACATGAAGCTTCAAGCTTTTCCTCCATCAACGCGCAATTAGAGGTAAAGAGCAAATCACAGCAAAACTGTCCTGGGTTTAAGTCTCGGGCTCAGCAAGAGCATTTCTGTGTTGCATATTTTCCCTGTGCTTGCATGGGTTTCCTTTGGGTACACCGGTTTTCTCCGACATTCCAAAGGCATGCAGGCTAAATGGCTGCTCCAAATTGGCACTAGGTATAAGCGTGGATGTTAATGATTGGGTGTGTGTGTGTGTGTGTGTGTGTTGGCCCTGCGATGGACTGTCAAGCTGTTTAGAGTGTACCCCGCCTTCACCCAGTGTCGGCTGAGATAAGCTCCAGCCTCTCCCCGACCCTAATAGGATTAAGTGAGTGAGATGAATTAAATTACATTCATTATAATCTACAGAGACAGAGAATTAAACAAAAAGCACCTAGCGCTGCTTCAGAAATGATCTTGTGCCAGAAGTGTTCTGAAGTATTTGGATGGCTGAAGCATTTAAAGTCTTTTCAAAGCTTAGCAGTTCTCCTGCTGCATTGGCAGTGCTTCTTGGCCAACAGTTTGGTTGTGATGAGCCTTGAAGTGTGAATTTTCACATTGCGGGAGGAACATGCGTTAGCAGAGTGGATGTTTGGAGAAACTGTAAGCGAGGCTTCTTTTAAAACAAAGCTCAAAGATTCTCGCTGTGTTCAGATTTTCAAGGAACTTCCACATTCATATTTAATTGTTTCAAACAGAAGTCTGGCAAATAGACATCCTCCTTCCAAGGGGACTCGGGAATGAAGGTCAGGTGGCCTGACTCGATTGGAACTTCCAGGTATTTGATATCCATTTTAATGGACTTTGGAATAGTACGGTTAGCCCTATTCCAACCCTATTCCAACAGCCCACTGGTTTGAAAGCCCATTGGTTCAACAGTTACAGCCCATTGGACCGACAGCCCATTGGTCCAACAGTTACAGCCCATTGGTCCAACAGTTACAGCCCATTGGTCCAACAGCCCATTGGTTTGACAGCCCATTGCTTCAACAGTTACAGCCCATTGGTCCGACAGCCCATTGGTTCAACAGCCCATTGCTTCAACAGTTACCGCCCATTGGCCCAACAGCCCATTGGTTCAACAGTTACAGCCCATTGGTCCAACAGCCCATTGGTTTGACAGCCCATTGCTTCAACAGTTACAGCCCATTGGTCCGAAAGCCCATTGGTTCAACAGTTACAGCCCATTGGTTCAACAGCCCATTAGTTCAACAGTTACAGTCCATTGGTTCGACAGCCCATTGGTTCAACAGTTACAGCCCATTGGTCCAACAACCCAGTGGTTCAACAGTTACAGCCCATTGGTCCTACAGCCCACTGGTTCGACAGCCCTTTGGTTTAACAGTTACAGCCCATTGGTCCAATAGCCCATTGGTCCGACAGCCCATTTTTTTAACAGTTGCAGCCCATTGGTCCGACAGCGCATTGGTTCCACAGCCCATTGGTTCAACAGTTACAGCCCATTGGCCCAGCAGCCCATTGGTTCAACAGCCCATTGGTTTGACAGCCCATTGGTCCGATAGCCCATTGGCCCGACAGCCCATTGCTTCAACAGTTACAGCCCACTGGTCCGAAAGCCCATTGGTTCAACAGTTACAGCCCATTGGTTCGACAGCCCATTGGTTCAACAGTTACAGCCCATTGGTCCGACAGCCCATTGGGTTAACAGTTACAGCCCATCGGTCTGACAGCACAGTGGTTCAACAGTTACAGCCCATTGGTCCTACAGCCCATTGGTTCGACAACCCTTTGATTTACCAGTTACAGCCCATTGGTCCAAAAGCCAATTGGTCCGACAGCGCATTTTTTCAACAGTTGCAGCCCATTGGTCTGACAGCCCATTGGTTCAACAGTTACAGCGCACTGATCCGAAAGCCCATTGGTTCAACAGTTACAGCCCATTGATCCAACAGTCCATTGTCTGACAGCCCATTGGTTCAACAGTTACAGCGCACTGGTCTGAAAGCCCATTGGTTCAACAGTTAGATCCCATTGATCCAACAGTCCATTGTCTGACAGCCCATTGGTTCAACAGTTACAGCGCACTGGTCCGAAAGCCCATTGGTTCAACAGTTACAGCCCATTGATCCAACAGTCCATTGTTTGACAGCCAATTGGTTCAACAGTTACAGCCCATTGGTCCAAAAGCCCATTGATTCAACAGTACCTAACAACAGTAACTAACCCTAACCCAACTGAACTGAGTAGGGTGCCCTACTGATTTAAGCAAGGTGCCCATCTTAAATGAGTAGGAATATCGGACCAGTAGGCTGTCGGAACATAGAACAGTCCCTGAATGCTGTAGAATGAGATTATTTGCATACATATTTGAACATCTGTTAAGTGCACAATAAAAAAATATCAAATAGAAATAGTTTACCTTAAAAATAGTTTGCCTTAAGCTTAAAAATTTGATTAATAATAAGTGTGATATATTTTTTCAAGAATTACACAAGATTGTATTAACTATTTAGATAAACACACAGACAGTTTAATAATCACACAGAAGAGGAAAACCTGAGTTTAGAAATATGTAGAAATAACACGTGTTTCTACACTTTAGGCATATGCACATTAGGCTAAGCGGCTGTTCCAAATTGTCCCTAGGAGTGAGTGTGTGAGAATGGTTTTGTATGTGTGTTGAGTGAGTGAGGTATTGTGCAAATAATTCAGGTTGGGTATTCCTGGCATCATTCATTCATGTCCAGCAGTTTTCACCTGGTTAGGATCATGGTGGATCCAGGGAATATCATGGAAACCCTTGGCAAAACATATGAATGGGGCATACGTGTAACAAAATAATTATGGGATGCCTACCATTTACAGGGCACTGTGCACATACACAAGTACACACTCCTTCACAACTACAGCCATTATATTCATATTTAATTTACCTACCAGCATGTTTTTGGAAACCAGAGGGCACAGAGGAAATTAATACAGGCATGTGAGCACAAAACCTGCAGAGAATCTCCATACAGTCAGAGAGTATCTTGTGCTGATGATCACAGCAGTGACCTTGGAGATGTGAGAAAGTGTAGCCGCTGCAGCATGATTGTGGTAATGAGGATATTGAGAAGAGAATACATGGTGGGTGCCCACTTTCTTTCTTTCCTGAAGCTTTGCGTCATATCTATCATTATTTTTCTGATGGCTGTTGTGTATATAATGTCGCTGACTCACACACTTTCTGCATTTGCCAAGTGTTTACCAGTGTTACAGACCATTAAGTCCCGGAGGCCACTGACTAAGCGATTGACGGATCCGCTTTTCAGACTAAAGGCAAGACGCTGTTAATGACAAAGTCCATTTCGGTTATGGAGATTATAAATAAACAAATACATACATAAGATGCATTTCAATTCGAATGTGGTGCACAAACAAAATGCAAACAAGGTATAGCTACACAAAACATTTGCTATGATTGATCACAAACATAAAAATATACATTTTTCCTATGAACGAATTGCTGGAGCCTATCTCAGCCAACATTGGACAAAGGCAGGGTACACCCTGAACAGCTCACCAGACCATTACAGGGCCAACACACACAGCCATTCACATTCACACTCACACCTAGGGGCAATTTGGAACAGCCAATTAGCCTAACGTGCAAGTTTTTGGGCTTTGGGAGGAAACCGGGGTACCCAGAGGAAACCTACGGAAGCATGTTGGGAGAACATGCAGACTTCACACAGAAACGCATGAGCCCAGGAATCAAACCCAGGACTTTTTTTTCCATAAGGCTAGTGTGCTAACCACCATGCCAGCTGCTGTTATTGCTATGTTGCTAAAATTTATAAAATCTGTGCAACTTGTCATAATGACTTGGTTTTAGTACTGAGATAAAGGGACACTGTCACAGCATCTCTGTGCTGGAAGCATCTGCACAATGTAGTGATGTTTTAAATCAGGGGTCTCAAACTCAATTCACCCGGGGGCCGCTGGAGGCAGAGTCTGGGTGAGGCTGGGCCGCATCAGGTTTTCCACAAGAAACGCTTTGTTTTTAAATTTTCGATCTTCTCAAATCTGTTTATTTTTATTTTTTAACACAAAATAAGATGAAAAAAATAAATAAACAAAATAAGAATTAATAAGAAAATAAATTAGTAATAAATAAATAAAATAATAATAATCTTAATAATAATAATAATTAGATTTCTCTGGACAGCGACTATATGAGGTTTCTTCAGTCTTCTATATCTGCTGTATTCAGATTCTACTGTTTGTATGAACAGTTCTTTAACCTTTAACCTTCTTCTGAACATGAATTGTCCTGAACATGAATGGAACATTGAAGAACA
>JAQMYF010000002.1:15010422-15031378 GCA_030014195.1 Neosilurus mollespiculum | reverse complement strand
AGATGGGCGCCAGCCTCCCCGCGACCCTAATTAGGAATAAGTGGTTCAGAAAATGAATGAATGAATGAATGAATATTAGTTTCAAAATGATCACTACATCCTAATTACTATTTTATGAAGTCTCACTAACTTATATGTTGAACTGCTCAAAACCATTAGCGTCCTGGGGAGGCTGGAACCCATTTCAGCCAACCCCGGGCAAAGGCATCGCACATTTTGTACAGCTTGCCAGACCATCGCACGGCAACAAATCGGAGCAGCAAATTAGCCTAATATGCATGTCTTTGGACTGTAGAATGAAACCGGCATACACAAATGAAACCCACACACGCAAGGGAGAGCATGCAAACTCCATACAGAAACACCCTTCCCCAGTCTGGGACTCAAACCCAGGACTTTCTTGCTGGGAGGCAGACATGCTAACCACCATGCCACTGTGCCGCCCTTCACGCATTCTATTCTTTGCATAAAATAACAAAATTAAGTGTCGTCTGCCGGTTTAGATACGCTTCTACTGGGATCATGGGGAAATTTTTAAGCTCCTTTATATTCTTAGGTTTATGGACGTGGACTGTGGTTCCGGTGAGACCACAGGTTTTCAGAATAGCAGAAAAATGTAGGCCAAATAAGGTTGAACTTGGTCACATAATGGCTAGTTATGGCAACACAAAGCGTATTATGGGCCAAAAGTGGTCCGATGGTAAACAGCCGGTCTTTAACATTTTTTTTAAATGGCATTTAGATTCTGGGCCAACATAACATCCCAAATGCAACCAATGTTTGTGTGGCATTTCAATTTTGGGCTGAAAATGTCCCAGCTGTACACTCAACTCTGAAATATGATCTCATCAAGGCAATGCTTGTGCAGCCAGCTCAGGATGTAGATGGGGCCAGATGAACGGGTAAGTACGGGTCATTATTGGACCATCATTCATTCACTATCAGGGGCTTTAAAATCCCAGAGAGAAAGCTTGCAGAAATGTTTCCTCCGTAATTTCGGTTTGCCATGTGTGAATGTTTGGCGCCATTATTTTTGAGTCTTAACCTCACCTCCAACACATCCTGATACATTCTAACAACATCAGGAAACAAACACGCTTCCGATAGTCTGTGTTTTCTGTCATTTTTATTGATTTGATTTCTCTCGGGCGGAACAGTGGCGTAGTGGTTAGCATATCAATCCACCTCACAGCAAGAACGTCCTGGGTCCGAGTCCCAGGCTTGGGCATCTTCTCCCCATGCTTACGTGGGTTTCTTCCAGGTGCTCCAGTTTCCTCCCGCAGTCCAAAAATCACAGTTGGCTAATTGGTTGTTCCAGCATCTGGGGAGCTGTTCAGGGTGTACCCTGCCTTTGCCCAGTTTTGGCTGAGATAGGCTCCAGCCTCCCTGCGACCGTAATAATTAAGTGCGTTGGCAAATGAGTGAGTGAATTCTCTTGATGGTTGACAATTATTCTAAGTTCGGGGCTGGACGTTATTAATCAATGAAGGTTCTTATGTGGATATTAAGCGTAAGTGAGTAAGCGTGTGTGTGTGTGTGTGTGTGTGTGTGTGTGTGTGTGTGTGTGTGTGTGTGTGCTCTATTGTTAGGACCATGTGGTGTCCTTCTGTTTCTGAGCACTGTGAAGGTAAGCACTGTCCTCCCACACTCGTCTCCTCTGAGGACGGCTTATTATATTCAGAGGTGTGTGTGTGTGTGTGTGTGTGTGTGTGTAAGTTGTGCACTGTGCCTCCTTGCTGAAAAAACACACGGATTCTCAGCAGTACTGATGCAGCTTATCAGTATAGAAACCACTCCATAGTTAGAGTTTGTACATTTGCAGGTGGTGTGTTCAACATTTATTTCTTTGTCTTTACGGCTAAATTTAGGTCCAGAATCTATATTAGTTTCTTTCTTGCCTTTCGGGCTGTTGGACAGAACAGCAGAAGAGAATTAATAATGCGTACATCAAGCCAAAGCAGTGAGAGTGAAAGCATTCGACATATAAGTGACTACTTTTTATTATTTTTTTAATTTTTTTAAATGTATTTTCTGTCCAGTCTTTTGGCTCTGAATCGTAGTTCTTTTGTTTCTGCTAGCGTCTGGTCTCCATGCCTACCATAGCACTCTAATTCCTAATTTTCTACTTCATATTTCCATTCATTTCATTTTTCCAGCCTCTTAGCAGCTTGTCTAAGCATCTCCTCATTTTCTTGTCTTCCCTACTTCCTCATCAGCTTTCCAGTCTCCGGCTTCCTATTCGCCAAATCTAATTTCTTTTCCTTCCTGTTAATTAATCTCTATGTTTTTTTTTTTTGTCTCTACTTCGGTCTCCAAGACTTACTAATTAAATCATCTTAATTCCTAGTTTCACGTCATTGTTTCATTATATTTTCCGAACTGGTTTATCCTTTATTATGGTCGTAGGGAGGTTGAAGCCCATCCCAGCCGAGTACGGGCAAAGCTAAGGTACACCCTGAATGGCTTGCCAAACTATCGCAGGCCTAACACACGCTCAATCGTTCACATTCACACCTAGGGCCAATTGAGAATATCCAATTAGGCTAATGTGCATGTCTTTATAGTACCCGGAGGAAACCCATGCGAACACAGGGAGAACACACAAGCTTTACACAGAAATGCCCTCTCTGGGCACCGAGCTCGAACCCAGGACCGTCTTCCTGTGAGGCAGAAGTGCTCCTTTTTCTGGGCTTATATTTCCTACGGTTTCCTACGGTTTATTTTAAACAAAGGAGTATGTCTGTTGTGCTTTTTACACCCGAGCCTACTGGCTCACCTCAGCCAGAGCTTATTCAGGTTTCTGTAGCGTGAAGCGACTAGGAGTTCAACTCCATGGGATGGTAGTCCATAACAGGTTACCTTCCCAGTATTTTCTTACTGGTACCCATTTATACTGCTGGGTGGACAGAGGGACACTTGTGGTAAGCACCTTTTCCAGGGGTTTTAGCACCTTCTCAATCATGAGCCCAGCACTCTAACCACTAGACCACCGGCGCCACTACGAACAAAGGGGGTATATAGGGGTCACCCTGTCCATCCATCCATCTGTCCATGGAAGCTTGTAAGCACCATTCTTACGTCGAAGATGTGCATGAAGGTCAGTAATCCGGGTCTGATATTTTAAAGAGGAGATCATTCAACAATTGCGTCCATTGTGTTGCAGACGGGGGGTTTTTTGTAGTGAGTTTACTCACAGTTCTAATTTGCTGACTTTGTAAGCTCCACATCTCTTTCCAGGTCTCCTAGAGTCCTACTTTCCTAGATTCTCGCAAGTCTCTGAATGCTGCTTTCTTCAAGGTTCTTGGTTTCCTTGCCCCCTACTGTCTCCTTGTGTCATACTCCAATAATTCCTGGTTTCAGCATCCTTATTTCCTTGTCTCTTAGTCTTTAGTCCTCGGTGCTGAGAGACATTGCTCGTGCTCACTCATTTACTATAAAGAGGATGCTCTGGACTCCGGGTGAAGGCGGGGTACCTTCTGGACGGCTCACCAGGCCATCGCAGGGCCAACACACATACAGCCATTCACACTCACACTCACACTAGGGGCGATTTGGAACAGCCAGTTAGCCTAATGTGCATGTTTTTGGCCTGTGGGAGGAAACCAGAGTTTTTTTTTCTTACATTCTGATGTGAATTCTGCTGCTCCTGTATCCCCTCTGATAAAGAAATCATTATGCATGTAGTAGTTAGTGAAGCAACGATGTTCATCGCGTGTATGCTGGATTTACAACACACTAAAAGCAGTGATGTATTGGACTCTCTAGAGACTATAATTTGTCCGATGAGAATTCAGACAATGCTAAGAAATAGTCAATGCAGCTGTTGCAAATGTCACCTGAAGATAAACTGTCATGCTGCTGTGTGAATGAAATGAATATTCAGTCAATTAATACTCGAAAGACATTCGCAGACCGATGAGAAATTTGCATACCAGAGAACATTGAAGGTCAGAACAGATGCTGACATGACATTGCTTTCAGATGGCTGTTAAAGGCTGTGACAGAGTAACCATGGCAATCAGACAAAGGGGTGGGGCTAAACAAAAAATTATGGTGACCACATAGCCCTGATAAGCAAAGCAGCACTTTTAAATAAGTTTTAAATGATTCAACCTACAGGACAATCGAACTCATCAAGTTACTTTTGTGTTGCATGAGAAGAGAAACATTTGTTCGTTTGAATGCTGTTCCGGATTCCTTCATGTAAGAGAACGAGAGGATAATGAGGGAACGATGTGCTGTTGAGTGTTTAATAAGAACAATGATAATAATAATAATAAACTGCATCCTGAAACTGTTTCACCTTTTAAACACAAGGTTAAAAACCGGAAGAACAAAATTCACACACACACACACACACACACACACACACACACACTTAATTCTCTCAACTGATTCTCTCTTCCTTTATTTCTCTTTTATTCTATTGAATTTTTAATTTAAGTATTCTGTCCGTCTTTCACTTTCTACGACACTCCTTCATCCTCTTTTACACTCTTGCCCACAATTACACTAATTGTCATTTCGCAATTGCCAACACACATACACACAAACACACACACACACTGTGATTAAAGTTACATGGAGCATTTGTCTGTATAACAATTATTACCAACTTACTGATGAATAGAAAAGGTTTAAGATGTTTTTAGATGGTTAGGTTTCACACCTGGGTGCCGTAGGATTTTGGGTAATATAACAACGATTCCCCAAAGGGAAGGTGGATTAGACCCTGAGACAGAAAACGTGAGAACATAACAGCATAAGAGAATAAAAAAAAAACATTTTTGATTGATTGAAGCAATATGTCGAGTTCACGGGGTGAATAATTAACAACTATGGCTTATAGACCAGGTGGATGGCGCTGAACAGTCTCCGAGACCTCCAACACAACATTTTGGTTGGCTTGTCTTATATTTTTGAGTCCTCTCGATGTTTCGATCCTCAAGCCTCATCAAGTCCTTTGAGAGCCTGTTGTGAGTTAGCTATTTCAAATAGCTAGTAAATAGTTACATTTTGTATTGCAAGAATAGCTCATTCTAGCACTAGCTTGATATTTTGTAAATACCATTTAAGGCCCCCCCCCACCAACCAGGGAGGGGCGTAGGCATGCACATGCCCCCTCTGTGGCATGCAATTCTGCCACCTGCCTTTTTTCGAACTGTTGCGAATGCGTATTTGGGGGCGGTCTAACACACTCGGAGGGAAAGCACTATCCGCCCCCTCATACGAATGAGCTCACAGACGCCCATGATTGGCTGGTGATCACTATGAGTGACAGGGAAGTGAGCGTATGCCATCCCTCCCTCCCGTGAGAGCTCGGCCAATTAGCTCCCATGGACTCCCGGTCACAATCTGGATTTGAACCTGTGATCTCCGGGTTGAGTTTAAGGTTTTTCTATAACACAAGCCTGGTTTGTTAAATTTGTTAAATGCTTGCTAGGTGGCTTATTTAGGAACTTCTTGCTTTAGCGAATGGCTGTGTGATTATATTATATTTATTATATTAATTTTATTTATTTATCTATCTATCTATCTATCTGTCTATTTATCTATCTATTTATTTATTTATTTATTTGAGTTTTGGCTTCTGTTGTTGTCATTCTCAGTGACGGAGGTTTGGATTTTTTGTCTGTCAGTCTCAGTGAATGAGGTGTGGCCTGTGTGTCTGTCAGTCACAGCAAAGGAGGCGTGGCTTTTGTTTCTGTCAGTCTAAAACCAAACAGATTTTTCAGTAGTTTATATCATACTAAAATGCACGATACATCGAATGGTATTGAATAATTGGCCAGTTTGAATGTATGTTTCACACATTTAATTGCCTCAGATCACAGCTTTACTTCTGACTTGCACTGATATGTAAACAATGTAGCTTTCAGGGTGTGACCTCTCCCACACACACACACACACACACACACACATAAAGGCTAAAAATCTAACAGATCCATCCATACATATCCATCTGTTTCTATATCATCTGTTTGCAGTTATTTATTTTCGAACAGAACGCGAGATTTGACTACGTTTAATCACACTGCACCTCAAGGCTACGGTTTTTGAAAGGCGCCACAAATCATAGCATCTCAAGCCTCGGAGTGGAAAACGCTGCAGCCATTTCATGTTTACGCTCCATGCAAAAAATCTAAAATAATTTGAATTTGCTTGCGTCGGATTTACCCGCATCTCCACCAGTGGTTTTGCTCGCACATCAGCCATTTTTAATCCGGCGTCGTTTGAAAATGACGGCGTTGAATGAAGCACAGGTCAAAGCTGGAGCCTGCAAGTGCAGTGGTTGGCCAGCATTGCTCCAAATGTAGTTTAGCAAAGCGCTATATTGAAAGTGTACTTCTTTGGTTTTGGTTGATGTTATACTTGTAGTCTTTCGTTACAAAGTATTGTTTGAACTCAAGAATTAAATCCTCACACATTGGCACTGCACTTACTGTGTGATATTATCAGGTTCTAAAGTGTCAGAAATTATATGAGCAAATCTGAGATTGGTTTACACTTTCTTATTAGCCTCGTGGCTCCGGTGGGAAACCAAAAATAAAACACACCTTATCCACCTTACATGTGTAAATAAATGATGTTTCTTTCTTTTTTTTTTTTTTTTTTTTTTTCTTTTTTTGCGTTTAACTAAACTCTTAAAGGCGTGTTAGTGTCTTTTTGACAGACTCTCAGCATTTTATTGCTTTAAAAGCTTTTATCACTTTAGTGACATCAGGCTTTAGCAAATTACATTGGTTTTGTTCCCCCCAGAATTCCGATTTCTGTGTTAGAGCAGATGTTTTTCCTCCTTCTGAAATGATTTGCTGTCTGGTTGCTGTGGCTACGAGTCCTTAGCTGTCGTTCTATTTTCTTACATACGACTGACATTTAATTCAGCAGGATATAGTGTGTGTGTGTGTGTGTGTGTGTGTGCGTGTGCTAACCTGTGCCTTTGGAAATTATATGTTGTATTTGATGAGAGTGTGTGTTTGGATTTTATAATTGTAATTTACACCAACTTTTGTGTAGTATTATTATTTCAGCTATAAAGTGCTCTGGTTCACTCTGGTTCCTTCCCGAGGCTCTTTCCTGGTTGGCAGCATTTATTTGGACAGTATTTGTATACAATCCCTGGCAAACGTTATGGAATCACCACATTTAGAGGCTGTTTATTGAGATTTTTTTACTTCCTAGCAAATCAAATCAAACATCACAAATGTGAAGCAAAACAACGTTTATTCAAAGCTAAATATTCTGGCTTCATGCAAAAATACTTTGAACAATTGTTAATAAATTGATTATGTCTGTGTTTTTTGTTTTTTTTATCTTATGCAGGGGGGAAAATCATCAGCATCCAAAAAAGCCATTAGTACTTTGTTGCTCCTTCCTGAGCCTAAATTCTATGAGGCATGGACTTCACTAATGAAAACAAATATTACTCATCAGGCTGCTACCAAACTTCTCAAATGGCTCCTGACAGATCAGCTTTTCAGGATGGAGCCGCCATGGACCATTTTCTTAAATTTCCCCATAAATGTTTAATCAGATTGAAATCTGGACTGGTTGCTAGCATCGAGCTGATCTGCCTTTCCTGAAGACTGCTACTCTGTCACATGATGCATTATTATTCTAACAAATGATATTCATTACCAATTTTTTTTTTATCAGTGGAATACAAAATGCCTGAGGAACATTATTAAAATGCCTTAAAACGCTCTTTATAGAAAGACCTGCCTAGAGCTCCAGGCTTTGGATCCACCACAGCTCTGTCAAGGATGACTTAAGATGGATGTAAATATGGCAAAATATTTCACTATAACTACTCACTTAGATCACCTGACCTGCCTCAGTGTCAAGGTAATCATATGTAAATATAAGCTATAGAAATCGCGTTTTCATTTGCTTTTTATTGTTTTTGGGTTAGAAAGAAGGTCCTGGGTTGGAGTTCTGGGCTCGGGCGTTACTGTGCGGAGGTTGGATGTTTTTTTGAATGTTCTTGCGTGGGTTTCCTCCAGGTACTCTCTGTTTCTCCCACTGTCCAAAGACATGCACATTAGGCTAATTGTCTGTTCCAAATTGCTCCTAGATGTAAGTGTGACTATGAATGCTTATGTGTATGTGTGTGTGCTGGCCCTGCGATGGTCTGGCAAGCTGTTCAGGGTGTACCCTGCCTTTGGTTACTGCTCCAGCCTCCCCGTGACCCTAATAGTAGGATTTAGCAGTTTTGCAAATGTGTGAGTGATGTTTCCATGTAGTATATTTTTAAACTTGGTTAAACTTGGTCGCTGTAAAAAGAGTACTTTTTTAAAACTGGAAAAAACGAAACCTGTTTTGGTGTGCTTTTTTTTTTTTTTTTTTTGCTTCTGTTTCCATGTGGAAACTACTTCCATGTGGATACTAAAGCAATTATGCACCTTTATACTCACCTCGATGTTTCCTAACGCACAAGAGGCTGTCAAAAGCCTTTTGATGAGGATAAGATTAATAAGATTTTTAGATCTCAGGCTTGGTGGATGATGACGTTCCATTCATTCAATCGTTCCTTTTCTCAACCGCTTAATCCTAATTAGGGTTGCAGGGAGGCTGGCGCCCATCTCAGCCGTCTCTGGGCAAGGGCAGAGTACACCCCGGACAGCTCGCCAGGATATCGCAGGGCAGAAACATGCTGACGGCAATGCAGCCACTCTTAAGAAAGTCACATTTGGTTCTTTTACATGCCTCTCACCACAGTGACAGACATGGCCGGCCTTTAATAACCCAATTCGATGACGTTCCATTTCAGAGACTATTCAGCGACATCCACCTCATCTTCGGTGAATAATTGCTATCTAACTGGTAAATATGGAACTTCTCAGAAACCATGGGTAGTAACCTAGACGTTTTGATGACAGGAATTTTTTATAGCTATTACAACTCATATTAGTGCATCACTTCTATTTATTATTTTATTCCTACTAGAGATGGTATGATACTTCTGTAGTCCATTTGGCAAGATGCTATTTAAGTGAGGATCACTTCTGTGCAGTGTGTATGCCCCTGAGACAAAGTGTGTTCATGCAGTATAATGACAGGTGTCTTCTAATGTTATCTACTGTGTATGAAAATGAAAGAAAAGAGTGCCCTAAAGGTAATCCGGTAACTAAGACAACGACTGCATTTCTGGCACCGAATTCCTGGACCATCATCTTTGGGGTCTTTCTGTGAAATGTTTATTTTAATTGAGACATTTGAATCCTCTCACAGGGGCGCCAATAATTCTGTAAGTGTCTGCACATATTCAGAATGTGTAGTGGGTGTGTGTGTGTGTGTGTGTCATTTCAGGAAAAGCTCTTCTGTATCAGGCAACGCTCCCTTTGTGACGTGAAAAGGTTCGAATCTGTCGTTTATGTAAATAATTTTAGTGGTGTTGGATAGTTTATGAACCCTTTAGAGTTTTCTGTACTTCTGCATCAATATGACTTAAAACATGAAACATCACTCAAATCCTAAAAGTTGATAAGGGGAACCTAATTACATAAATGAGTCAAACATATTATATCTCATTTATTTCTTAAGAAAAATGAATGAACATAACAAATATTCATATTTAGGACTCTTGATCAGTCCTACACACAAGCTTGGAGGAATTTAAGCCTATTCCTAAATACAGAACCACTTAAACTCTTGAGTTGTTGGTGGATTTTCTCATGTGAATTGCTCACACATCATTTAAGTTGGATTAAAGGCAGGACTTTGCTGTTCTGAAACATGGCATACATTCTGCTCTAACCCTTCTTTGAATCAAAATCCAAGGACTTTATTGATCCCAGAGGAAAATGTGTGCACACAGCTGCTCCATTCCCATCATAGAATAAAGATAAAAAATCAGGGAAAATTTTGAAAATACAAATATCTATATAAACAGAATGAACACTGTCCATGAGTAATATGTACCGTATTATCAATATGAAATAATAATAAATGGTAGAATGTAAGTGTACGGCAAAATGCAGATGTATAACAGTGGATGTTGTTGCTATATGGAGTTGTACAGTCTAATGGCCGCAGGTAGGAATGATTTCCTGTGTCGTTCAGTGGTGCATTTAGGTGGTATCAGTCTCTCACTGAACAGCTTTGGTAGAACAGCTTGTGTGATCAGGATTATGGTCTTGGTGCATGACCCATATTCTCTTGAGATTCAGTTCACAGACAGATGTCCTGAAATGTTTCTTTAGAATTTGTTCATATAGAATTCATTGAGACATCAGTGATCGTAGGTTGTCTTGGCCCAGATTTAAGAAAACAAGCTGAAATTACCACCATGTTTCACAGATGGGAGAAGGATTTTATTCTGGAATGCAGTGTTTTCCTTTCTCCAGACACTCATTTGAAACCCGAAAAGTTCAATTTTGGTCTCATCTGTCCGCAACTTTTTTCCAGTATCCGTCTGCCTTGTCCATGTGATCTCTAGCAAACTGTAGACGGGCGGCAATGTTCTTTTTGGACAGCAGTGGCTTTTTCCTCGCAACCCTGCCATGTACACCACTGTTGTTTTATTGTTCTCTTACAGGGGACTCGTGAACATTACCAATAACCAGTGTGAGGGAGGCCTGTTGTTTAGAAGTAAACCTGGGCTCCTTTGTTCCTGTTAAACGCCGTGCTCTTGGAGAGCTTCTTGTTGGTTATTGACTCCTGAAAAGGGCAACAGGGATCTTGAATTTTCTTCATGTCCCTGACTGTGCAGTCCCATTGCTTGAAAACACCTGACTCTAATTTCACCTTCAAATTACCTGCTACTCCTTGAGGGTTAGATACTTTTGCCACTTACAAAGATGTAACATTGGACCATTTTCCAGTAAATGGGTCAAGTTCTTTTTTACCTCCTTTTAGGACTCGTGTGAAAATCATTTGATGGTTTAGGTCATATTTTTGCAGGAATATATACTACATTTCTCAGACTTTCAAGCACGACTGTGCACAGATAGTTGGATGGATGGTTAAATAGATCAATTAAACAACTCTTATTTATATAGAACTTTATAACAGCTGGGATGAGCCCAAATTGCATGACAGAACTGAGTAAAGATAAAGGAAACATAACATCATCATAAGATCAATATAAAATAAGCATAATACCAATGTCACAGCACGACTGAATATAAAAAGCTTCATTTCCACGCAGCAGTATTAGGTATAGTTATTTTGGTACGGTGTGGTTGTTCAGATCCACTGAAAGAAAAGCAGAACATCACAAAAAAGAAGTTGTGATCATCAAGGGTTTCCTTATTAGGGGTGTAGAGGGTTTATAGAGGAATGATTAAAAGATAAAATTCTTTACCAAATTGGTTTTACTATGTAAAGATGTTTTGTTACAATGCGGATAGTGAAAAGCTGCATGCAAATAAAATTGCATTGAATTAACTAATCTATCAGAGATGGGAAAATAAGGAAAAACAGCAGAGGAACCAAAATCGCTGGTCAGAGTTTAGTTCTAGTTCAGTGGCTTCAGACAGTTAGGGGGTGATTTCAGTTATGGAAGGAAATTTAGTTTTAATTCCACGATCAGATATCAACCAGATGACAATGCACACTCTTTTGTAAAGTTTAGTTCCTGTCAGAGTTTCTTCCTCATATAGTCTCAGGAACTTTTTACTGCCACCAACACATTTAGTTGCTATGACAACAGGAGACAATTTTTTTACATTTATATATATATATATATATATATTTTACTGGTTGAGGTTTAATTTCCTGTGTATGTCGATGATTTTCAGTTTATTTAAGTATTTTTTAAATGTACATGAGGAACCGCAAACTAACTTGCTTAAGGCCCCCAAATATTCAGTATAGGTGCTGACACGAACATTTTTAGTGTGTGTGTGTGTGTGTGTGTGTGTGTGTGTGTGTGTGTGTGCGCGTAAATGAAGGCGGCTTTGCTCTAGCAGATGGAGCAGTACTGTGAGCAGCAGGCAGAGCTCTATGCTTCTTTCAGGCCCTCTGATCCATGATATAATAGATCAGAGAGCAGAGGGCTGTACAGAGGATTGATAGTCCAACACAGGTCTCCTGCCCTCCTCTGTACAGACATAGTTATAATAATAATTATAATAATAATGATATTTTATTATTATTATTATTATTATTATTAATCAATAATATTAATGACCAAATTCCATTGAAATATAAAAGAGATTGCATATCGGTTTGCTTGTTTAAAAGGGAAATCTCTGGTTCTGTGAAGTTATGAATATTACTTATGTAGGTAAAAGTGTTTTTAATAAAGTGGATTAAGTATAGTCACATGTTTAATAGTTTGTGGTTATGCTAATGCTGCAAAATATTTTACTCGATTGATTATTATCAATATTACCTATTTATTTATTAATTTATCAAAACTTGTTTCTTTATTAGGCTGTTATGTTCTCCTGAAAAATCAGTGCAAGCACAAAATTATGAACAGACGGTTTTTTTGTTTTTTTTTCACTCACTCACTCACTCACTCCCACACACACACACACACACACACACACACACACACACAGACAGTGGTGTCACAGCTTGGGCTGCTCTCATTCCAAACACACATACAGGAGCTTGGCTGTAAAATAATGTTCATTCGTTGTTGTTTGGATGTTTTTCAGTAAAAAAGGAAACAACTTTTAAAAACAAAGTTTCCAGAACAAAAACTGCTATATTATGTTATGAATAATTTTAGGTCAGTTTCAGTGTCCTTGACGACCGTTATCATGCAACGCAGTGAGGCATAACAGCCAGTCAGTGCTGTGATGCATTTGGGCACAGAATGGACGCTGAACAGCCATGAAAGAACTCTATGGTTTCTCAGGTATACTGCGCTGCGTGTGGGGCCTTAAAGTGTTACGCTGCGAAATCGTCTTTCTTGGAATTCAGTATTAGATGTTTAGCTCAGTGATTATAAAATCACTCTTTGGTCTGGATGCTGTTTTGGTTCTGTTATGTCCACCACGCTCGTTTTTTGGCGAAGCAACATGAAGGGAGGCCACACAAGGATTTTTCAACAAAAGCCAATTTATTAAAGTAAATGCGAATTAGTTAGGATAAAAACAGCAAACAAAAGTGTAATGTAAGCATGGGTCATATGTGAATCAACCCAAAAATCAAAAGGGGTGTGCCATGGAGAGTGAGGAACACCATGATGAGGTCAGGTAGGCCTTTTATAGCCCCGAACCTCGCCACGTAACTGCCTTCACCTGGGTCCAGACAGACCAAACGACCCCAAGCCTAACCAGGCAGGGTCATAACAGGTCCGAAGGCTTTAAAAAGAAAAAAGGAGATGTAGAAGCTTTCATAAATTTCTGGTTCAGATTTAAAATATTTTCTTTTTATTAGAAAAAATGAAGAAATGAAGGTGAAAGCGTAAATTGTTTTTGCACGTCGAAAAACGAGAAGAATACTTGTTTGTTTTTATTTTAGAGAGAGAGAGAGAGAGAGGGCACATCGAACAATGGAAATAACTTCTGGAGACCAGTTTTGATTATGTTACAGTTTCATCTGTATTTCCGACTTTCTCCAGTTTTTCAGTGCATACACTTCACATGAATTCTTCTGCAGTTCTTGGCTCCGGGCACCAATGCACTTTACTGCTTTGACGTAATGATCAGTCATGTTTATAGTATTTGGGCTAAAGACTGTGTTACATAGGTACTAAACAGAACCGCAACATGAAAAATCACCTATTTTACAGAGATAGTGTGGATTTTTGGTCACTCCTTATCTCAGACCTGGAGGATTTTTTTTATATACCACCTCAATTGTGGCATGCTTTTCTTACACACACATGCTCCTGCCTCTGTTCCGAGTGGCTGAGCTGCAGTAATGACACTGACAGAGTGGAGATTAGGGCTCTTGGCAGTCGTGATGGTGAGTACACAGCAGGCTGGAGTCCACAGCGCCAAAGGATGCATGCATGCGCGTGCACACACACACACACACACACACACACACACACACACACACACATGCACGCAAATCATTCATATAGTTCTCTATGTACATGCAGTAATTGTGAGCTGTGTGTGTGTGCACTCCAGATGGTAACTCAGCAAGATACACACACTTACACAACTAAATACACAAAACACACACACACACACACACACACACACACTTATTTAGATACTCTGAGATATGAACGTGAGGAAACTCCGGGAAGCAATTGATACCATAATCCTTTTCTCTCAGCGTCTCTTAGTGTGTCTCCCTGTGACACGCCTGTATCTGTGCATCTGTTATTAGCTCAGTTCCTGTTGCCATCTTGACTTTTTTTCTGTTTTAAATATTATCCACACAGTATTTGTGCTTCTGATTTAAAAATGCCATTTTATTTACAAGACAACATAAGAACAAATGTGAACTCAACTTAATGGGAAATTCTACGATTCTACGAACCTACGTTACTAAAATAAAATATCAATGCATTTAAACTTCGTCGTCTCGTGAGCAACTTAGACAGTGTTGTAGTTTCGACAAGCAAATGTGTTTGTTTATTAATTGTTTGACAGCAAATAATTGTCAGTAGAAATCACTGACTAGAAAACTCAGACAGCACTTATGGCATGCACTTAAACATCAAATTATTTGATAGCAAGGGATTCCAAGGTAAGTTTTAACGCTGTAACCGAACATCATGTGGAAATGCTAAGATTTCTATTATTCTTTTTTTTCTGATACTGTATTAATCACTCAAGGAAATTATTGCCTCTACATTTAACCCATCCAAAGTGAGCACACACACACACACACACATGTAAACAGTGAGCACAAATGCCACACATTGGGGTGCCCAGAGAGCAGTTGGGGGTTAGGTGCCTTGCTCAAGGGCACTTCAGCCATGAATGTGGAGGAAGGGAAGGTGCAGCTCACTCCCTCCTCCGCCACCTATTTTTCCTGCTGGTTCGGGAATCGAACCAGTGACCTTTCTATTCCAAAGCCACTTCTCTAATCATTAGGCCACAGCTGCCCCCATTTTTTATAATTTTCAGATATAAGAAAATCAGTCATGCATTTCCTCATAATGTATTTATATATATATATATATATATACGAGTAATATATAAGAGTAATACTCTGCTGTATCTCAAACTGCACTCCTCAGACTTCCAGCTGCTTTGGTGCTGGATGGTCACATTTGTCTAATCCATTAGGCAAAGCTTTGCCTAAACTTTGCTTAATGTACAGAAAGTGACTATTCATTTAAAGCTAAGAAAATCTAGTTTGTTTACAGGTGCTACTGTGAGCAGCCATGTTGGATTTCACTTACTGAATATTTACAGGAATTTTGTGGTACAAGCTTTAATCAAATGTTCCTTTAGTCAACATTGTCCTTTTTAAAAAGAATGATTCCATAAATATTTTAAGAACAAATTTTGCAGTAATGTAATGCTTTATGTTTTATACATAATATATTGCTGGTGTAGTGCTTAGCACGTCCGCCTCACAGCAAGAAGGTCCTGGGTTTGAGGCTTGGGCGTTTTTTTTTAAGCTGTCCCTATGACTCACTTATGATGAGAGCAAGTTTTCATCTCATGCACAATTACATACTATATGAGTGTAGAAACTTCATCGATTTGTTCTTGGCACTAGCCGTCTGTACAGTTGTCCATGTTTCTTCTCCAAGCCCAAGAAGGTCCTGGGTTTGAGTTCTGGGCTCGGGCATTTCTTTGTGTAGTTTGCATGTTCTCCCCGTGCTTGTGTGGGTTTCCTCCAGGTACTCTGGTTTCCTCCTATTCCAAAGACATGCACATTAGGCTAATTGGTTGTTCCAGATTGCCCCTAAGTGTGAGTGTGCATGGTTGTGTGTGTTGCTCTTTGATGGTCTGGTGAGCTGTTCACGGTGTAGCATGCTCCAGCCTCCCCGCGACCCTGATAGCAGAATTAAGAGGTTTGACGAATGAGAGAGAGAGAGAGAGAGAAAGAGAGAGAGAGACTTATTTTGATAATATATAATATATTCTGATAATAATGAAAACCCATGATAAAAGGTTACGCCATTGTCTTTGTAGGTAGAATTCTGATTGGTGAGAAGCTGTTGAATAATATTGTTTAAAATCGCATCTTGGCCAGTTGCAGGTATTTCATGTTATAAGTGTTTATAATTTATTTCTTATTTATGGAAGGAGCCTCCAGTGTCGGCATAATCAGAAGGAAACTGTTCAGGATACATGGTTTTGTGGTTGCTTGGTAACAAGCTGCACTTTTTCTCTTATTAATTTCCATCGAGATAAAAACAAACAACTTTTTTATTGTGAACTTGTTTTGCAGAAATTCCCCACCACTAAAAGTAACAAGGAATAAAAGGTGTTATTCTTTAACTGGCTTTATTTTGGTCATTGTCACTTTGCCAGCATTTTTACACTCCGTAATAAAAGAGAAATTCAGGCCTGGGCTCCGAGGGTGTACCTTAAGATGACCTTGGAGAAATGCAAAAAAATATATATCCTCTTCCTTTATCCATCCTAAAACTAATGAATATTTAATGAAAAACGGAGGGCAAAAAATAGGACTAGAATTGGGACATGAAAAGCTAATTAAAAGTGAGTGTGTTTCTTACTCGAAATTGTCTTCTATAACGCTGTAAATAAAGCTGTGTTAAATTTTATAATAATAGTTGTTTTCCTAATTCAGCTTTTCAGATTATTTACGAATCGGCAGTGTGATTTGAGGTTTCGCATGTAACCCATGTCATCCACTCACATTACACCCAGAACCTGATGATTTAGACCCAATTACATTGTGAAGGTTTTGCAATAGCAGTCATTTATTTAAAAAAAAAAAAAAAAGAAAAAGAAAAAAGAATAAAATAGTAATGAGTCAGGGTTAGCATTGACTACTTAATCAACCATGCAGGAGTATATCACAAGATTGGGAAAAGAGTGTCTTTTTTCTATAAAAATAGACTCAAAGTGCTTCTGAATTTGCTTAATAAGACTAATTTGTTAAAATTTGAGCCTGGGTGTCCTGCTTTTGTTTTGTTCTGGGGTTTTTTTTTGTTTGTTTGTTTGTTTGTTTGTTTGTTGTTGGGGAGGTTTTTTTCTTTTTCTTTCTTTTTTTTTTTTTTTGCTTTTAGGTACCAGTTTAACAGAAAAACCCTGTTAGTATTGGCATATGGGTCTGATCACAAAACTGGCACATTCAAGTAGCCTGTTTTTGGAGGCATGCAAATCTGACAGCCAACAGAAAAAGGACAAAGATAAGTCCATTATTAACTGCAGTATATTTCATCTGATAAATCTTCCTTTATAGTTTGAGTGCATTGAAGTTGAAGATAGGGGCAGTAGTGGACTGGTGGTAGGGTGCTGGATTACTGATCCCAAGGTCAGGGGTTCAAGCCCCACTATCAAGCTAACTAGGTTATCAAAGGCCGGCCATGTCTCTCACTGACTGTAGTGAGAGGCATGCAAAAGAACCATTGCTGTTTTTCGTCAAGAGTAGGCTGCATGGCCGTCAACGTGTTTCTGCCCTGCGATGACCTGGCGAGCTGTCCAGGTTGTACTCTGCCCTCGCCAGAGCCGGCTGAGATGGGCGCCAGCCTCCCCGTGACCCTAATTAGGATTAAGCGGTTCAGAAAATGAATGAATGAATGAATGAAGTTGAAAATTTCCTGTCCATATTACATTCTGTATCTTGTGCACCCACTGATTTCTGATGTATTGCCATTTATTGACTAAAGTTGAACATGTCAAACACTATCCACTGACGTAGTGTAACTAATTAGACAAAATTAGCTAAAGCTATTTTAGTGAATAGAAGGCCATTCATTCTGTCCATGTTACATAGTGACTTTTTGAGTCGTCATACTGTAATGCTGTTCCACCAAGGAATATTATCCCTCATCTAACATGGTTTAATGCATATTGGCCTAATACATTAAAAAAGGTGAAAAATGATTGCAGGTCAGTGTCACACATTTTAGTACCAGTTTCATGATCAGACTCATATTGCTGTGATATAAAAGAAATAAAACACTCATGGACATGGTTTCCTTAGAAAAGAATATATTTCTACAGGAACACTTGACACCGAGCTACATCATACCACTTGGTTGTTGATGAATATTTTATTAAAGCATCCCCCCACATGTTTTATTTCTGACCAGTGAAACTTTATATAGTCTCACTCAATCTTCTCTATTCAGCAGATCTTTCCTTTGCGTTCTGTGCTGAAGTCCTCGCTCTGGCTTTCTTACTCGCTCTTACTTTCATATCCATTCACTCATTCTCTTAATCGCTATCCATTTTTTTTATTGTTTTTGTTTTCTTTATTTAAATTTGAATCCTCCAGAGAGTATTTTTTAAGCTGTCCCTATGACTCACGTATGATGAGGGCAAGTTTTCATCTCATGTACAACAATTACATACAATGAGTGTGTAGAAACTTTATCGATTTGTTCTTAGCATTAGCCGTGGTCGTCTGTGCAGTTGTCCATGTTTCTTCGCGAAGCCACTGATTTGAGATTACTGTATTTTAAAAATGGGTGGTGCAGTGGTTAGCATGTCCTCCTCACAGCAAGAAAGTCCGGGGCTCAAGTCCGGGGCTCGGGTGTTTTTGTGTGGAGTTTCTGTGCTTTCATGGGTTTCTTCTGGATACTTTGTGTGTTTTCCCTGCGATGGTCTGGCGATCTTTGTCTCCTGTTGGCTGAGATAGGCTGCAGCCTTCCTGTGATCCTAATAAGATTAAGTGGTTCGCCAAATGAGTGAGTGATGAGAGTGTATTTTATAAGAAATAATAATAATTTTTAAGCCCCACTACTCCATATTGTTTGTTTTCTCTAGGTGTTTGCTGCCATTACAAAGATATGATGGTATTCCTAAAGCCTCTGCTGTCACCAATCCCTGTTTCAAACCAGCAGTATTTTGGAGTTGGAGTTGATCTGTGTTCAGTGGTCAAGAACAGACCCTTGTGCTGAAAATGCACAGAATGATTCCAGACTAGTCGGCTTTTTTCACATCTGCTCCTGTTCCATTTTCACTCCTGGACCCATTTTACCCCTCAACCGGTTATGGCTGGAGGGATATTGTCGTTGGCTTGGCGGACAGGCAGACGGGCGGCATGACAATAAATTTGTCCGGGCCATTGCTCGGCTCACATGCATGATAACTTTCTGAACTTTTGCATAGGCACTCCCTATGACCTAAACCCCCGCGTGGTGTAGCTAATTTGCATATCTGACCTTTGACCTTGGCACAGTGACCATGAACATGTAAAGTTTGTCCAGGCCATTGCTCGGCTCATATGCATGACAGCTTTCTGAAATTTTGCATAGCTGCATGTTGCAACTTTTTTCATTTACTGCTTACCTTTTGCAAAACTTCCATTTTTGTCCTCCGTGTGCTTGAGGCGTCCTGGCTGAGGGATTACGACGTTCTATAGAATGGCTATTTTTGAGTTTGACACATTTTTCCTTAACTGTTCTTTTTTCCCCTCACCTTTAAATCTCCATATCCACACAGTACCATTTATTTCCCCAGTGATCTTCTTCTGTTATTTTGCCTGTTTATTCCCTCCATCCTGCCTGTCATATCGGCTTTCTTGTTGCTTTTTTTGTTCTCAAGCCTCCTTTAAGACCGAGAGGATATACACACACGGGCAGCTTTCAAACATGTCAGAAAAGGGGGGGCATCAAACAGCACCCTTGAAGAAATAGTACGGTTTTCTAGAGAAGACATGCCTAGATGAAGAACAAGCACTAAGTCGAAGAGGCAGTGAAGGGGACAGGAGAAGTGAAGTGCAAAGGGACATTAAAAAAAAAAAAAAGAAAAAAGGTGACCCAGGGGATTTGATACAGACAGGGTCCTACGATGGACTCTACACTTCATAACCACTAACCAGTAAAGCAGAACGGATAGAGGGAACGTTTTACGCCTTTCATATTGGCATGTGTGACCTTGCTTATTCTGAAGCTCTGACTGATCGCTGACTTCCTCCACACAGCTCCATGTGGAGCACTTAAATGTATTCCATCTACTCATATATAACTGACATAACCAAAACAGCGAATGGGGATTTAAAACGTGTAGCATTTAAAATAGTAAATCATTTTATTGCTGTCAGGGAGGACGGGTATGGCCTATTCTTGCGTCCCTGTCCATCACAACACCATCAGCCGGTCATGAGCATCTGTGAGCTCGTGCATACGAAGCATACTGAGTGTTTTATGCAGAATGTAACGTTGCATGAGCAGCAGCTCGACAAAAAAGCAGTCAGATGGAATCACATTGCCTGGAGTAAACATGTGGTAACCTTCGTCCTCTCTGGTTGGTAGCTGTCATGTGCCGTCTAAAGCGTGGGAATTGGTCAGGACTGAATTAGAGAAAGAAAATCTGTCACAAATGATTCCTGGAAGTGTTCCTGGGCGCATGCAGTGATTTCCATGGGTGAATCATGCCTGTTTTTAATGCAGTGCCGCCGAAGGCATCTCATATTAATTATTGGCCTTGTCTTCCATGCACGGAAATTTTTCCCGATTCTCTTATTTTTTATTATATTAGGTACTAGGGGTGCCGGGAAAAAATCGATTCACGTCTGAATCGCGATTCTTATTTATTAGGATTCTGAATCGATTCAAATTTTCAAGAATCGATTTTAAGAACACGTTTTTTTGAACATTTCCAACCTTACTCACAGCGCGTACCGTTTGTCCAGACGCAACCTCCGTCGTGAATTGTTCCAGTGAGTGGCGGCTCCAGAACTAGCTTTTAGCCTAGTTTTGACATGCATGAGGAAAAATAAATACAGCCAGCGCCATCTTCGCTGAATGCAAATGCTTGCACTTCGGATTGTACATTTTCCGAGAAAAAAGGAGCTTGACATGACATATGCAGTGCGCAGAGTAAAAGTCAGGTATTTCGGGAACACTCCAAATCCCTGAGCCCACGTCTTACGCCATCACCCGGAGCTAAAAGAACCGGAGCAGCAGCACGACCAACTCCTGACCAACGCACACTCCATCACT
>JAQMYF010000002.1:14996046-15008120 GCA_030014195.1 Neosilurus mollespiculum | reverse complement strand
CATTTATGTATACATTTACTTCTCAAACATCACAGCCTGAGTAAACAGCCTGTGTGTGTGTGTGTGTGTGTGTGTGTAGAATAAGAGTGTATGGATGTGAGTGTTTGTGTGGGTGGATAGGATGTTTGGGAGGGGTCACAAGAGGATAGTGTTCCTGTTTGTGTAGTACTGGAATCAGTGCAACTCCAATTCAAATGCCCAGCTTCATTAATTTGTATTTCCTTTCAGGATCCATTCGCATCCCTTATTGTGCAGGTGTATGGGAATGCACATGACTCCATGCAGGATAATGAATTCCAAGAGACTCAGAATGCTAACGGGTCCATTCTTCGGTGGTCCATTTCAGAGTAATTACCATTTTGCATCCTGATTCATCTGTGCATTGCGTCAAATTAGACAGGGTGTGGATTTGCAGAGGAGTCACTCCAGTGTGTGTGTGTGTGTGTGTGTGTGTGTGAGATGTGTGGGCAGGAGGGGGAGTTGTTAGGTGTGTTTTGAGCAGTGGGTAGGTTTTTCCTGAAGGAATCCTTATCCTTTTTGTCATTATTGTGGTGTATGATGTAAGGTCATGTTGGCAACATTAAATATTGATTGATTTAAAAACACACATCCACCTGGCCATAATTCCCACTTAAAATTCTACGATTGGTTTCAGCGACAGTGTGAGTGAGAACTGGGATTCAACTGGTTAGAGAGGAATTTGGTGCGGAGATCTGCTGTCTGTAAATCACCCTGATCTCTTATGCCACAAAGACTGGAGACTCCTTATGACTAACCGAAAAGGTGTCCAGAGATGACACGTGGGAGGGGCTGGATTAAACTTTTATAACATGAAGAAGGTACATGGGGTTGTCCAGGTAACAGCAGCATACATTTTCTGGAGTAGCATGCCTTGAAGTAATGCCCACATGGTAGCGATGCTCCTAACAGAGTGGCATGTCATGATGGGCCAAGACGATGACGTGCACCAGCCCGTGAGTCTATGACAGGTGTGTTCCCTGGGTCTTTCCTCCATGGAAGATGAACAGTTGATCTGATGACTGACTCTCAGGAGGTTACCCATTATGGAATGCTGAAAGGTCAATAGATTGGTTAACAAAAATGACCACAGGTTTATAGAGATGCTGGAACATTAATGATGTTCAAGAAGGCCTGGGATGCAGTCAGCATACCAATTCATCCCAATGGTGTTCAGAGGGATTACATTCAAGGCTCTGTGCAGGCCACCCCAGGTCTCCCATTCCATCCCTGGCAAACATATTCATTGGTTTCACCTTCTACAGAGGGGCTCTGCCATGCTGGAACACATTTGGACCTTTTGGTTTCTCATTCATCCAATTGCCAAACCCCTTAATGCGAGTAGAGTCGCCGCAAGGTTGGAGCCTATCTCAACTGAATGGGTGAAGACAGAGTACCCTGAACAGCTCGCCAAAACATTGCAGGGCCAACACACACAACCACTCACACCCACTCTCTCACCTAGGGGCAATTTGGAACAGGCAATTAGCCTAATGTGATTGTTTTTGGACTGTTAAACGAAACCTGAGTACCCAAAGGTAACCAATACAAGCAGAGGGTGAACATGCAAACTCCACACAGTAACACTCTTGCCAAGCCAGGGACTCTCAGGGACTCGTGCTTGCTGTGAGCCACTGCACTTCCCACTATGCCACTGTGCTACCCCTCTTGGTTTCAGTGAAAAACAATTGTAATGCTGCAGTACACAAAGGCAATCCATACAATTATGCGCTTCCAGTGGTTTGTGGAAGGCCCACATACTGTATGGGTGTAATGGTCAGGTGTCAAAAACGTACTATATGATGGTGGCTTAACCACAAGTTCACTCTTCAAATGCATGCAGGGTGAACATATTGGCAAGTGTCCAGCTGTCCCATTTTTTACACAGAAGGAATCCAGTGTCAAACTCTTCAGCTTGTTGTCAGCTTGTTGTTGTTGACTGTCGGCTCTAAAAGTCCTAGTCCTCAGTTATCAGAATCACATGGAACTTGGTAGACCTGGACAATATCTAGAATTCCATGCAGCCTGATTTTGCATTTTCAAACCGGAAACAGAACTCTAACATGATACCTGAAAAAAAAATTCTAAGTCCAAATTGCTCCATGATGTGTTGACCGAAATTTGGCATTCGAAAAATGTTACACTATGCGACAACGCCAACAATTCTGCGGAGTTAGGTTTTTCAGTTCTCGACCCGGATGTACTGTAGAATCACGACGTCACAGTCATTTATGTTTCAAAAAGTCCTACTTCTCCATTATTACTGACCAGAACCGCACAAAACTTTGCAGACTTATACGAGATGCCCTAATGAAGAACTCATAATAAATAGTAAATGATTGCTAGCAAAAGGAGGTCTTTAGAGTACAAGGGAGACCCCCATGTCAGGCTCTTAAGAGAACATGGCAGATAAAGGTTCTTGGCTCCCTTTAGATAAGCTCTGACAGGTTAATGAGCACATGGAAGACATCATGATTGGTGAGTAAAAATTGGGACTTTCTACTGTTAAGCCGTTCATGTAAGAAAGCTGACAATTTAGCAACATGGCAGAATACTGGATCTAGACTATGTAGAGCATGACATTTGGGGAAATGTTTTGAGACCACTTGTGTGCTTGCATTTAGGGATATCTTCTGGGTTGCATTTCACCCAAGGAGCCAAACCCCACTGACACAGATAAATTAACTAAGAGTGGCAAATCAGCCCATTTGGCAACCCAAGGTATTCTGACCACTATTGAGACCCAGTAGGACTTGTACACAGTAGACAATGAGACCAGTTATAAGCCATTGCATCATAGCCAGCATGAACCACAGTCAAGGTCATTAACAATGAGTTCATGTTCCAACTGCATACACTTGCAAGGCATATTCACTGCATCAGCAGTGCGTCCAAGCAAGTTTATTCCTTTAAGGCTTACTATAGTTAGGTCACCTGAAGGGATCCCATCAGATATGTACATCTCCATCACTGAGACTGATTGGCAATTCATCTATATTATGATGCTGTACAATTTGATTCAACACAGTGTGATTACACACAGTACGATGAAGAATATTATAATATGAAATATAATATAGTATCTTTTGCCACTATGAAAAGCATCCATGTGACTCAAAGTGGGCTTAGTATGAGAAGGGGCTTTATTTTGAAACCCCATTGGAACCAAGCTTCCAACCCACACGAGACTTGGCCGAGAAACTTGACCAGAATTGGCAACTGACAGCAGTTAAGATGAGAGAGCATGATTTAAGAAACAATTTAGACAGGAGCAGTCAATCTTAATATAATATTATTGGTCAAAGTCCTAGATAAACCACCCTAAGGTCCAGTTGGTTAATATGTTCGACTCTCACACTGGGGCTCCACATAAACCCTGTGCCTTCATGGCATCACACTTGCCCCTCAGGGAATCCATGGTTACTCTGAAATAGGGCACATGTCCCTTTCAGGAAAAAAACCTTTCACCTCCAGCAAGAGTGTGAACTTGTGCCTTTTTTTCTTGAGACAAGGATGTGTCTCTGTCTGTAATTTAGTAGAAAACCGACGACCCACTTCTAATAACACTATCTCCCTTTATACACACACACACACACACACAAACACACACATTTTCAGCGGTGGCCTTTCAGTTTCTGTGCAAATTCACAAGCAGGGTCTTGTTGTGCATCAAAAATAAATACTGGAGTAAGATATTTCCAGGCAAATATAGAGTTGCTAGGCAACTGTTGTTGGCATCGGATGCAAGAGTTGAAGTTAAGGAGGCGATGTGTGGAATAAAAAATGGACAAATACGTTTTGGAGCAGTGCCAATTTCATTTGGTTGGGATTCACCAGTGACTGATATACTGGATTGTTTTAGGAATAATTTTAAGTCTTTGTATGTGATATCAGATGTAAATTGAGTCAAATTAAGATTCCTTCTTTCACTAAGCGGTTTCAGAGTAATGTTACATGGAAGACAAAGTGGGCATCCTTGTTTTGTATTTTGGGGCATTTATGTGTGTGTGTGTGTGTGTGTGTGTGTTGTCCTGCAGTGGTCTGGCGAGCTGTTTAGGGTGTACCCTGCCTTTACCCAGTGTCAGCTGAGATGGGCGCCAGCCTCCCTGTGAGCCTAGTAGGATTAAGTGGTTCAGCAAATGTGTCGCAATTTGGAACAGCCATTTGCCTAATGAGCATATATTTGGAGGAAACGGCAGTACCCGGAGTAAACCCGGATGGGAAGAACATGCAAGCTCCACACAGAAACTGTAAAGGCAGGAAGTTATAATAACTCGAGTTTTATACAACTGTGTGCTTCAATGTTTCCGTGGTGGGCTGTTTCACAATCAGGATGTACTTTTTGGGTTCACAGTAGCTCAAAAATAAAACTCCTAGTTTTTGTGGTTTCTTTTTACCAGTCAACACCTTATGAGACTAGAATATTTTGTGTGAAGTATCAGAGCTACAGGTCGAATGGTGTCTAAATTACACTGGGTGAAAGTATAACATGTACAGGGTCTCTAGAATCAGAACTGTAAAGAATTAAGCATTAATTATTAACAGCATTAAGAATAAAAACTCACTAAACACATTATCTGAGCAGGTTTCATGCGACATTAGTTGTATATATTATTAACTGCAGTAACAGCAGCATCAGTGACAGTCATTGTGGTTTTCCGGAGAAGACACTTTTTGACGGACATGCTTATCATGTGCTTATCAAGTGCTTATCAAGCTGATGTGGAACTCCATATCACATCCAGTATTTCACATCCAATCCTAATTATATTTTTTCAGCAAGCTATACAGTACTATGCAATTAAAAAGCAATTAATGTCTTAAAAAAAGCACTTCTGTCCTCCACATGTAATGTCTACTTTCCGGAGAAGACATTTTTGATGGACAAAGGATCCCGACAAAGCCACTTAGATTAAAAATAGAGCTTATGAGCAGAAGAACATCTTTCGAGATTGGATGAAAATACGCCTCTAAAAGTAAAAGTTAGTTAGTAATCAGGAATGCAATTCAGAATTTTATCAGATAAAAGCTACATATTTTTTTATTACAGTGGAGAGAATTGAATTCTGTACTTGGTCAGAATTTGAGCAATATTTTTCTCTGATAGCACTATTATTACGGAATCGAGAAAAGATTTCACTAGTGTAGCTGTAACTACTCTTCCTCTATTCAACAATAAACACGAGACAGTCATAAAGTATGCAAGTGCCTTCTTAAAGGGGTCCCTTGTATAATTTTTAAAAGAAAACCCTGAGCATGAAACAGCCGTGGTACGAAATTCTGAACAAACATCATCCAAGTTTTAGAATTTTTTTCTCCAATTTAAATGGACTCTTCGCACTATTAGGTTTGTTATTAGATAAGTCCTCTTGTCCTTGGGTAGACATTATAAGTGCTGTTAATATATGACACATAATTAAATTATTAATTAATATTTAAGTGGAACATTTTCAATTACTGGCACAGTATCAAATATCTTGTAATCTTTCATTCAGGACGTAACATGATTTAGCTCCTTCCAGTTGAATATGCCATTACCGTCTTTATTCACCTTTCGCCATTATATCTGGAAATTGCTGGAAAAAGAATTCAATTTCACTTGTAGAAAAGCGCTACTAATAACAAAAGCTCTGTATTACAGTTATGCGCCTTTTCAGTACAGCTTGAGATTGTGTTTTTCTTTCTTTAAAGTGAGGAACCTGATTAAACATTTTGCCTACATGGTCAAGCTTCTGTCAAACACAACACATGGCTGTTTAATATATTTGTATGTCTATGATAATATTATCTGTAATATTACAGTGTATTGTATGAATGATTCAACACGGGGCGGTACGGTGGAATAGTGGCTAGCACGTCCGCCTCACAGTAAGAAGGTTCTGGGCTCAAGCCCTGGGCTCAGTTTTTTGGATGTTCTCATGTGAAGTTCGTATGTTCTCCCCATGCTGGCATGGGCTTTTTCTGGTTACTCCGGTTTTCTCCCACAGTCCCATTAAGTGGTTTGACAAATGAGGGAGTGAGTGAGTAACCCTGGGTGAGGATCTCCACGAATTGAGGGAATCGTGATTAGCTTGGGGGGGTGGGGTGGGGTGGGGGTGTTTATGGGATCAAATCATGATGTTCTTAATGGAACTTTGTGGATTGATGATGATCTTGAGGGAACTTTGTGGATTGATGATGATCTTGAGGGAACTTTGTGGATTGATGATGATCTTGAGGGAACTTTGTGGATTGATGATGATCTTGAGGAAAGTTTGTGGATTCATGATGATCTTGAGGGAACTTTGTGGATTGATGTTGATCTTGAGGAAAGTTTGTGGATTCATGATGATCTTGAGGAAAGTTTGTGGATTCATGATGATCTTGAGGGAACTTTGTGGATTCATGATGATCTTGAGGAAAGTTTGTGGATTCATGATGATCTTGAGGAAAGTTTGTGGATTCATGATGATATTGATGGAGCTTTGTGGATTCATGATGATGAACTTAAACTCGATTCCTTCAAGTTTCATCTCTTGGATGCCCCATGCCTCCTTTTATATCCCAAGCATGCTCATAAATTGTAGAGCTCATCGGTTTTGAAATCAGTTGTAAATTGACAAGCTGTCACAGGGTCACAGTGGAAATTTGTCACAACAGACTAGTTCATCATTATTCCAGCTTGTGACTAATGACTAATAGGGATTTTAAATCAGGTAAATGGATATTTGTCATCAGAATAGTTATGCTGGCATTGGGAAGCATTTGGGAATTCTCCAGTCAGTCACATTTAGGTTTCACTTCTTAAGACACAAACAAAAAGCCCTGCTGGATAGTTTGGATAGTTTGCAGTAATAATGCTCAACTTTTGAAGAATGAGATGTATCTGCTGGTATGGTCAGCTGTTCAGGGTGGACCTCGCCTTCACCCGGAGTTGGCTGGGATGGTGTACAGCCTGCCTGCGACCCTAATAAGGGATAAAGCAGTTTGGAAATGAATAAAGATGTATTCATAGATGAATCCATGCTCTTAAGCAGTCATATCGCATGAAAAATACAAGCTATAAAACTTCAGCTGGCTTACAAACCAAAATATATTAGAGGTTTTCTGTTCTCATCAGATTACTGTCAAGACACACTCATTATATTTTAACTCAACAAGAGTTTTCCATTTAGGAATTTTAGCTCAAATCACACAAGTTATGGTTTTTGCTGAAAATAAATTTAGGGATCTTTACATACTTTTCGACATTTATCCCTATACACTGTGAAATCTAATTATATCTAATCTAACTTAAAGGTCAGATATGATATCCATTTTCAGATGTTTGTTTTTTTATTACGGTCACCAGTGGAGCACCATTGTACAACTAATCCAAAACACTTTTTTAGGAAACTGATCCCCCGTCTTCCCTGTGAAACACTGATTTTGAGTATGTGCATTGGTCAACATGTTTGGCTTCCCCCTCGCATTTATTATCATTCCGCTCTCTGTGCCTGCTTTCCTCTGAAAGCTCCATGCTCAGTGTATTGGGAGGCAGACTAGGATAGGTGGAGAGTACATTGCTGTGAATGTACATTGTGAATTTATTGTATTTATTTATTTATTTATTTTTCAATTTATGATTCGTTTATACGACTTTACTGTTGTTGTTGTTTTTTTTTGTTTGTTTTTTTAAAGCATTGGTCTTGCATGCTTTTTTAGGGTTATAATTAAAATTTCCAGCCTTCTCCCCATCCATTAATCCATCCATCCATTTATTTTTTATATATATTTTAAGCCATACCTTCAAGTATCTATGTATCATATATGTTTATCTATTTATCCATCTATTTCCTTGCTTGTTTGTTTGTTTGTTTGTTTATATTTAAAGCCATATCTTCAAATATCGATCCATATATGTTTATCCCGCCATCCATCCATCCATTCATCTGTCTATCTGTGCCTCTGTGTGTTTTTCAGTCTATCCCACTGTCTGTTCAGAGATTTGCTGTAGGCTACCCTGTAATTTCGGTTGCCAGGTGATTCTAACGTTGCCAGGTTTCACTGTGTGTTCAGAGGAGAAGTCAGATGGGAAGGGGGATGGGATGTTTCACATCGACTCAGTCTCTTTGGGTATGACTAACTCAGCTCTAAATGTATGGCTGATGCTGGCCTAACAGTATTTGTTTAATTAAAAGCAAGTCCTGATTAAGCATTTAATTACCAGTTAATTATGGGCTCTAAATAGGCGACTTTAACAATCTGCATTGTACTTCAGGTCCATTTAAGCATATAAAATCCACTCATTATTTCATATTTTCCTGCTGTAGTAGCGTCATATAAAAATTACAGCATGAGTGTAAGCATTTTATTACTGTTGTGAGACCTTCATGCCATTCATGTGGGTGGCATAAAATCAGTTATACCCTATTATCAGTGCAAATGAAATGTTAAACGATACATGTACTAAATTTTCGGCCAGAACAGCATAAAATGGAGCCTAGTGTTATTAATTAACCAGGATGAGAGGCGCTGTCAGATAATAGCTGGTTTAACTTAGTGGTGACACCATGTTTTCCTTCTAAAATAAACTCAAGCCAAAGAAGAAGGTAGGAGCAATAAAAACACGCTCATGGTTTACTGCACATTATTCAACACTGCTTATTACACACTACCAGATCAGCCATGTGTGTGTATCGTTGTGAAGGTCAGTACTGGTGGAAGCATCTGGCTTTGTGCAGCTATTTAGAAAGCAAATAGCACAGATGCTATTCTAACAATGCAATACCGGTGAGAACAAAAGAGTGCTCTTCAGTTTTATTGCCAAAGAATTATATTGTGATAAATGCTAATGAGTGCACAATCCAGTGTACACTTCAATGAGAACGATGCACTTGGGGGTACATATTTGGCAGAGGACACAGATCTCGTAATGACAAAAGAGCCCTAAACTTGGTAAAGAAAATCCTGGACTCAGACTGCGTTGAGAGAATGAAGACAAGGAGAACCCAGATTGCGTATCTACATAGAGGACGCAGGTCGGTTCAGGACAGGGAAGACCTTGGTCGTTAGTGATAAGGTTACACCATGTAACAAGGCAGACCACAATCAAATGATTACAAGAGAGACCTGGATCAGATTACGGCAAATGAAACTCAGATGGAGTAACAACAAAGTGGACCAAGCGTGGGTAATCCAGTGGGGAACTAGGATTATATAACAGCAAAGAAGACCTGGATAAAGTATTGACAGAAGGGAGGCAGATAATGTGGCAAGATGGAGGATGAGACCAAGAATACATAATAACTTCAACGGCTAACAAATTAGTAGCCAAAGATCATGTAGCAGAGTGAAGCCTAAGTGGAGATGATGGACCTACGAATCCGGACTGAGGATTAGCACACAGAATTTTAGTGAATCTTTATTGCATGAAAGGAGTAATAGTGCCTGTGTCTCCAAAAGAGTGAACTGCCCCATGTTCACCGATACAGCTTTCAGTTTCTCCTAACAGAGTTCATAATAATAGCCAGTACCCGGCGTCTTGGTGCAGTGGGCTAGTTGACATTCTGCTGAGCAGAGTCCAAGTGTGTGTGCGCAGAATGTTGGTTTGTGTGGGGCCAGTTAAAGAAACATGCTTCTCTTGCTGCCAAGGTCAAGTGCGCTTCTGTGAAAATGATAAATCAAAAACTCTTTAAAATCAAATTGTCTTATACCGTCCTTTCAATTACATTACTGGCTGTTTGTTTTTTCCTGAATTATAAGTTTTTCTGTTTATTTACTTTAAAATTTGGGGCTTTGCATTAGGCAAGTAAATTGATTCCTGTCCACTAATTTGATTGGTGAAGCTGCTGGAAGTGGGCTGCCTGGTGGTGTAGAAGGTCCTGGCTTTGGGTGATTCTGTGTGGAGTTTGCATGTACTCTCTGTGTTTGCATGGGTTCCCTCCTTGTACTCCGGTTTCCCCCACAGTCTGAAAACATGTGCGTTATAGGCTAAAAGGTGGTAAAGAATTTACTTGTTGCATTTTTGTGCAGGTGTGTTCAAGCGGGCCTGCATTGCTCAGCAGACATGACCGCTTTCACCAAAGATAGGTTTACAGTCACCTCTACATCATGAATTCAATTCGGATCTCCTTATAACAATTCTGTATGGTTCTTTGGTCATGAGAGGGTTCAGTGTTTACCCACGGACAGTTATTACTTTTCTATTGCTCCTCTAAACATGAATAAAACATAACATAGCCGTGCATATCACTCTACCACATGCAAACAAAGCATTTCCCAAAGCTCCCATAAACCATCCTTATCACACACGCATCAGTGCAGCCCGACAGTCCAGACTTTACCATTCATTACAGCAGGAAAATCAAAGTGGCTGTCACTTGGTCCATGTGTAATTTACCCAGCCTGTGCAGCAGTGCTTTGTTTGCATAACCCCATTAAGGCTTACAATAGATGACTGGTATTACACAGCTAGAATTAAGAGAAGGGTATAGATGCAGATACCAGTTGTATCGGAAAGTAGGGCAGACAGACAAGTCTTTGATTTAATTCATGGCCTTAAAGACATGCTCATCATATGTTTCCGATGAGGAACCCAGTCAACTCTGTTTGAAGGTGAGGTGCACCCTGAACAGCTCGACATACCAACACAGGGCAACACACACAACCATTCGCACTCGCCACTTAGCCTAATGCGCATGCCTTTGAACTGTGGGAAGAAACCTGATTACCTGGAGGAAACCCATGCAAGCACAGAAAGAACATGCAGAATCCATACAGAAATGCCTTGTGGGCATGTTATCCACCTTGCCACCATGCCGCCTACACAAACACACACACACACACACACACACACACACACACACAACATTATACATATGTTACAGCCATCCGTAGACTGTAGTAGCATTTCAGAAGTGTAGCATTTCCAAACATTGTACCTTTTATAATCAGTAATAAAAAAAAAATCATATTTCATCATTACTTATTTATTTTTAAGTGGGCACAGCGTAGTAGTTAGCATGTCCACCTCACTGCAAGGTCCTGGGTTCCTGTCCCAGCTCGGGCATTTTTATTTGGAGATTCCATGTTCGCCTCGTGTCTGCGTGGGTTTCCGCTGGGTAATCAGGTTTCTTTCCTCAGTCCAAAGACATGCACATTATACCAATTGGCTGTTCCAAATTGCCCATAGGTGTGAGTGTAAATGGTTGTGTGTGTTAACCTGCAATGTCTGGTGAGCTGTTCAGGGTGCACCCCGCCTTCGCTTTTGTGTATTCTGACATAGGCTTCATCCTCCTGGTGACCCTATAAGAATTTAGAGTGAAAGCACAGTGAATGCCCCAATTTGATTTTGACAAAGGGAAAGTAAATGTAGGTCCTTCTAATTTTATATCATTATCAGAAAAAACCCAAATGTATTTTTTAACCAAGCTGTACCAGCCATGTTGCACAACTTCTGCAAGTTTCTGCAGCCTACTGCAAATAATAATCATTTCAGCAGAACTTCAAACATTGCATCATTTATTCAGTTTTGCATGTTACCAGTGGCTCTTCTTCTTCATTATATAGTGACAGATTAGTGACCACTGCAGGACCTTTTATTGTGATGTCATAGTCCATTTTAGATAAAAAGAAAGTGTGAACATGTTACCACGTTCCTCATTTTTATGCTGAAGCTGCTTCAAACGCTGGGTTCAGTAATCATTTGATGTAATAATGTATTGATATTTATATTCATGCTGAGGTCGAGTGATTCTTTATTTAAATTAAAAAAAAAATCACAGTGATTAGTCATGTTTTGTCAAAATTGCAGTTATAAAATGCTGGCTAAGATGTCTGTCTATTATGTCAACAAGATTTTTGATAAGATGAATGGATTTCATAAAAGATCTAAGACCAACAGAAGTGAAAAAGTTCCTTGGTCTTTCTTCTAAATATTTATTTCAGTTATACACACATACATGTAGTTTTGGATTACTGATCCCAAGGTCAGGGGTTCAAGCACCACTATCAAAGGGTTGCCACTGCTGTCCCCCCAGTGCAGCTAACTGGGTTATCAAAGGCCGGCCATGTCTCTCACTGTCTGTGGTGAGAGG
>JAQMYF010000002.1:14971306-14983652 GCA_030014195.1 Neosilurus mollespiculum | reverse complement strand
AGAGAGAGAGAGAGAGAGTGTGTGTGTGTGTGTGTGTGTGTGTGTGTGTGTGTGTGTGTGTGTGTGTGTGTGTGCATACTAAGCAAATTTAATGCTGATAAGTATTATTTCAAATAAAAATAAATGCACCTGTGTGCTACCTGCTTCCCACCTGCTTCCTCATTACCCCAAACAGAGAAGTGTTCCGTACAGTGAGACTATTATTCTCTTGTAGGTTATTTAAAAAAAAAAAAAAAAAAGTACAAAAACAGCTCGTCGATATATTTGCATGGGAACACCGCTTAAAAATATTCTGGCAGCAAGTATATCCTGACTACAAACCCAGGATTAACTCGTTCAAGACCTTCATGTTATGTCTACAAATCATAATCTCTGCCCAAACTTTCATGCAAACCACCATTTAAAGTAACTAAGCAATTTAAAACTTAAAGATTCTCAGGGAAATATTTCACTGTCATAACATTTTCAGGGCTTTTATAGCCGGATAGATGATCCAGAGGGCTGAGGGGCGGGGCTAAAGAAAAATGTTTACAGTATGGGTTTAGTTAAAATAAACTGCTTTATTTACCAGTCTGCTTAATCCTCCTAGGGTCACGGTGAGGCTGCAGCCTATCTTAGCCAACACTGGGTGAAGGCAGTGTGCACCCTGAACGGCTCGCCAGACCATCGTAGGCCCAACACGGACACAACACCCCCAATCACACCTAGGGGCAATCTGAAACAGCCAGTCGACCTAATGTGCATGTCTTTGGACTGTGGGAAGAAACCACAGGACCCAGAGGAAACCCACACAAGCGCGGGAGAACATGCAAACACAGTACTGTCCGAGCCCAGGGCTTAAACCTAAGACTTTCTTGCAGTGAGGTGGACATGCTAACCTCTACGCCACTGTGCCACCCATGTAAAAATTTATCAAAATGACATAAGATAAAGCCTTTTTTTTTTTTTAGACCAGGTGGCATGGAGGTGTGGTGGTTAGCACTATCACCTTACAGCAAGAAAGTTCTGTATCGGACTTTATGGCCGGACATTTACATGTTCCACTTGTGTCTGCATGGTTTCCCTCTGGGTGCTCCTGTTTCCTCCCACAGTCAAAATGTCCAGACAGGTGAATCAGGTTAACTCTCTATTGTAATTCACCTGTAGGTGTGAATGTGAGTGTCCGTGTTAGCCCTGTGATAGATTGGCGACCTGTCTAGGGTGTAACGTGCTGCTCAGTCAGTGTCAGCAGGGATTGGCTCCAGCCCACCCATGACCCTACCAGATATGCAGTATTGATAATGGATGGATGGATGGATGGATGGCTTTGACCTTTCTTACTTAGTGTGTTAATCTAAATAAGGATGCAGATAGTTGGAGCACTAAACAAACACAGAGAGTGGCATTGTGTGGAATCAGTAATGGATGAATGGACTTTGTTTTTCCCCCAAGGAAAAACATGCAATGAGAAAGACTATGAATATGAATATCTACTTTTATATTCCATTCACGTAAAATTATAATTGATAGGAATTCGTTTACAAAGAAAATTAAATGTGTCTGAAATCTAATAATTCTCGATTTATTACACACAATACACTTATATAGAGAAAATGTAAACAATACTATAGGTATTAGAAGAATATTTGCAGTGATGTAAATAAGTGTCCTGGGATACAGCACAGGAATGTTTTTATGATCATCTCAGCAAATTTATCTGGAAGTACAAGAGTCTATGGTATCCAGTAAGATCCTCCCTCAAGCCAAAAAGTTAGTCCTAAACTGTTTTGAGTCCAGTAAGTCTCTGGGGTACTCAGATGAGATTACTCACAGCAGCAGGGGTTCATAGACATGACAGATCAGATTTTAATCAGACCTAGTCCCCAAAATGAATCACCATTCTAGGATGCAGTGATCCATGAAAAAAGGCACAAACAGTGACACTTGAACAAAATAATATTAATGGAAGCAAAACAGAAAGAAAAAGAAAACAGAGCAAAGAAGAAAACTATTAAACCTCATAGACTTCTATCTCTCTCTCTCTCTCTCTCTCTCTCTCTCTCTCTATATATATATATATGCATGCACACGTATTAGGATCAGCCATTTCAATACGTATATACACCAATCAGTCATAACATTAAATGTCTTACTTTTGTTGTCGAAAAACAGCTGTAACCCTTTAACCCATCAAGGCATGGACTCCACAAGATCTCTGAGGGTGTGCTGTGGTGCGTCGCCCCAAGCACTCCACAGCACATCCTTTAATTCCTGTAATGTGGGGTTTCCATGGTTTGGACTTGTTTTCCACCAGGTGCTAGAAGCCAATTTTCCTCAAACCATTCCTGATGGCAGGGTGCATGCTGAAAGAGGCTACTGCCATTAGGGAACACACCTGCCATAAAGGCCTGTACTTGATCTCAGGTAGATAATACATGTCAAAGTAACATCCACATGAATTCTAATACTCAAGGTTTCCCAGCAGAACATTGCCCAGAACATCACACTGCTTCCAGAGGCTTACCCTTTTTTTGCACAGTCCTGTTGCCGTCTTTTCCTCACGAAAGCGATGCTCCTGCACCCAGCCGTCCACCTTCTTCCATTCTCCATATTCCAGTTTTGATGCTCACATACCCATTGTAGGCACCATCAGTGTTGGGCAGGGGTGAGGCATGTGCACTCTGACTGTTCTGCAGCTACACAGCCTCATATACAGTAATCTGCAATGCATTGTGTGTTCTTACACCTTCATACCCTGTTAACCTTTTCAGCAGTTTGTTCTGTTCAGTAGTATCACACAGGCTAGCCTTCACTCCTGATGTGCGTAAGTGAGCCCTAGGTGTCCGTAAATCTGTTCCTAGCCTGTCATTTTTCTGTCCTTGTACCATTTTTGGAAGGCAGTAACCACTGACACCCAACAAGACCTATTTTGGAGATGAACCCATGCAATTGTCTAGCCATGATAATTTGGCCCTTGGTAAAGTCACTCAGATTCTAATGCTTGCCCATTTTTTCTGCTTTCAACACGCCATCTTTGAACTTTTGACTGTTCATTTGCTGCCTAATATACCCCACCCCATGAGAGAGATTACTGTTAGATAGTGAGATAATCAGTGTTGTTCATCTACCCTCTCAGTGGCTTTAAAGTATTGCTCAGTATATATGTAAGGACACACGTAATGACTGTTTATTTTTTTTTTTTTAAGTATAAGATCGAAATTAAATTGTTTAGTTTGTTTATGTAAAGTCTTCTCAGCATTGCATGCCTCTGTATTCCTGTATTTGCTTCCCTTAGTGCCCCTGCCTGGCCTGCCGAGGGGAATCACACAGCGGAAGTCAACACAGGCACATTAAAAGCAGTATTGGAATAAGGTCCAGGTCATGTTTCCCTCTGAGTAAGTGCAGTCTGTTATTTTACACATCAGGTGTCTGAAGAAAGTTGAAATAAAGTTTGAGGCCTACCGAGGGCGTTTTTCCCATTACACCTTTCCCAGTGGAGGAAGCAGTGTTTATGGGGGAAATTACATTTTAGCCCCTCAGACAGATTGAGTTTTCTCATTCTGTTGAGTGCTGAAATCATATTTCACCAACTACACACACATAGACACACACACACCTATGCTGTTCTCGCATCACGCTCTCTAAACGTCTCAATCCCCAGCTTGGCCCCTGGAGTCCGATTCTTTCATCTGCTCTTTTTTTCCCCAGTACTCACTTTACCACTAGAAAACTTGGTGGTTTAATATATTCACAAAATATTCATATCAAAAGCTCAGTCTGAAATATATTTGCACTGAAAAATTGTTGAAAACAAAACATTAGGATGTTTAAATTCAGTGATATTTATAAAAATGCATAAATATTCAAACGAGGATTTAATATGCGGTGTTACAAATTGCAGCTTTTTACTCACATCACCTTTTTATCATTTACTTATCCATACACTCATACTGCATGAGGAAATGACCTCTTTTTACAATCTCATTGCAAACACAAGACAACATGGCAAGTAAACAAACAGTAAAATGCACAGTGCTGTGAGGGTGCATCCTGCGTTGTGATCAATTACAGTAAACAAGAAGCTGTTTTAGATTTGATCTAGCTGTGCAGAGTTTTATCTGGATCTCGGGTAGTGCAGAAAATGTAAACTTCATCAAAATATCAGTGCGTGCCTTTAAATGACTAATTAAAGTAAATAAATAAGACTGAAATATTCAGGTTTATGAGGAAATGCACTACAACATTAATACAACTAGTTCAGCAAGAGTAGAAGGCAATGCAGTAAACATTCAGTAAGTATACGGAACAGCAGGAACAGCACAACGATAAACCAGAGGCATAATTCTGCAGTGTTATTACATCGGAGTGTTAAAAACAGTTGGTGTTTATGCTGGAGGTGGTGATGAAGAAAATGTTCCACCTGCGTCTCCTCATACTTCTGGGTCTCAGGTCTTCAGAGAACCTCGCCATCTTTACTAACTTCCACCTGCTCACCAAAGCATCAAGCACAACCTGCTGGTATAAGATCCATTCAAACACTGTTATTGTTTAGCGTTGATTATTGTACTTTTATAAAGTTGGATATTTTAATAGCATATATTTAAACATATTATTTTGGTTTTAGTATTTTATTTTGTTTTCGGGTAGGTTTGTGTGTTTATTAGCAGGATTAACCAAAAAGTGATTTGCAGAAATGTCTTTGAGTTGTAGGCAAAAAGCATATAGTTTTGGAGATGATTCCGATACAATTTAAAATTCGGGAACTTTTTAAAGGATTCCTTAAATTCAAATTCAAATTCAAATTTTATTTGTCACATACAAATTATACACAGTACAATATGTAGAGAAATGCTTAGTACGACTGTCCAAAAATTTAAAGAATAAACTATAAAAGCAACAAGAGAAAAGAGTTTTCAGTTAAAGGTCAGTACAAATATAAAAATGCAAAAATAGAAAATAAAGAAAATATATAAATTAATAAAACAAAATATAAATATAAAATGTAGGATCCAAAAAAAAAAAAATATATATATATATATATATATATATAATGAAATACAAGTGAAATACAAATGCAAATGTTCATACAAATGTACAACATTGTGAGACGATAATTTTTTTTGGAAATGTTGTATTACACCAGTTATTCCATAATTGTTGTTGTATTATTCTTTCTGTTATTTTTTTTGGCTTGGCTGCAAGTTCTTTTCTTACTAATGGTTTACCCAACTGGGGCCTTTTTGTGCAGAGTTTGCATGTACTTCCAATGCTGCATGGGTTTCCTCCAGGTGCTCTAGTTTTCTCCCACGCTCCAAAGACATGCACATTGTGTCAACCCACTAATCTAAATTACCAGTACCTGTTCAGGGTGTGCCCAGCCTTTCACCCAAAGTCAGTTTTGATTGTCTCCCGTTTCTTCAACGATTCTAAAGAGTGACCATTATAGGTGGATAAGGCCGGCCATGTCTCTCACCGTCTGTGGTGAAAGGCATGTAAAAGAACAATTGCTGACTTTTGTAAAGTGTAGGCCATTGAGTTGCCGTCAGCGTGTTTTTGACCTGTGATGGCCTGGTGAGCTGTCCAGGGTGTACTCTGCCCTCGCCCAGAGTCGGCTGAGATGGACGCCAGACTCCCCACGACCCTAATTAGGAATAAGAGGTTCAGAAAATGAATGAATTATTATTAGTAATAGCATTAATAGTTGTATAATAATAGTTAAGGTATTCACTTCATTTGCCGTACCACTTTATTTATTTATTATTATTTTAGGGTCGTGGGGAGGCTGGAGCCCATTCTAGCTGACTCCAGGTGAAGGTGGGGTATATCTTGAATAGCTTGCCAGTCCATTGCAGGGCAACACAGTCATACAACCACTGACATTTGCACCTAGGGGAAATTGAGAATATCCAGTTAGCCTAATGTGCATGTCTTTGGGCTGTCGAAGGAAACCTGGAGGCAACCCACGCTAACATAGGGAGAACATGCAAACTTCACACAAACACCCTCGCCGGGCACGTGGCTCAAATCCAGGACCATTTTGCTGTGAGGCGAAAGTGTTAACCACTGCGCCACCATGCCTCCCAAAGTATTAACTATTATTAAAATGATTGTTATTATTCATTATTATAAATGTCTGTTATCTTTATTCCTACAAAGCCCGAGCTTATGCTAAGTCTCAGCTCAATATAAAACATGCGGCTGTTTTGTTCTTCAAAGCTGTTGAATTCTCACCTCAATTTTGCATAAGCGCAGCCTCAGGTCATCCTCAGTCTATTTCTGTTCATAGATGTGGTCTTTTATTTTGTGCATGGTTCGTTTGGAAAATCCTGCCTCACACAAGTGTACGTTTTAAGGCTGTATCTGAGAGTTGGGGCTAGTTCTGCATCAGTGTTACCTAAAACGCTGAAAGAAAGCAGAATCCAAAAAGGTGTTAGAGCATTGCCATCACTCTTCAGCTCAGTAAACTGCTTCTGCATCTCTAAAGCCATGCATTTGTAAATAAATCTATCTATCCATGGGAATGAACTGTAGTCCTGCATAAAGTATGAAGCAAACTGCTTTTTTAATGCGTTTAAGTGATCAGCAGCTGAAGGAAGGAGAGGAGAGAAATCAGTCCTGCTTATGTCAGCAGTGAAAACTGCGAGGTTTGGGAACATTTCATAAATTCCAGCAATTATTCAGTAAATGCAAAGGTCAAGTTTATGGATGAATGCATCCACTTTGTCAGCTAGGAGCAACAGGCTGTCATCTTGGCCTTGCAAAGACAAGTTCAAATACTCACTCACTCAATTATTTTCCAAACCGCTTGATTCTGCTTGGGTTGCAGGGAGGCTGGAGTCGGTCTAGGGTGTTTGGTGTACAGGTGTTCCTCTAATTTGCAATGTTTTAAACTGTCACGAGGAACAAATAATACACCGTAGACATGATTCTGATGTGGCCCTTGTGTGAAAAGAATTGTTGAAATAAATCTGTATTTGCTGTTGGGGGTTTTTCCCCGTAAATATGCTTCCCAAACTAAATGGCATGACTTTGGTTGCCATGCTATGAGTGTATGTCGCAAGATGGTCTTGGGTTCAAATCACAGGCTTGGGCGTTTCTGTGTGAATAGCATGGGTTTCCTCTGGGCACCCTGGTTTCCTCCTGCAGTCCCAAGATATGCACATTAGGCCAATTAGCTGTTCCAAATTACCTAAAAATGAGTGTGAATGTTTTTTTTGTGTGTGTGTGTTGCCCTTGCAGTGGTCTGTTAAGGGTGTACCCTGCCTTCACCCAGTCTCAGCTGAGATAGGCTTCAACCTTCTTGCGACCATAATAGGATTAAGCGGTTATAATAAGTGAGTGTTGTGAGTGTGTGTGTTGGTGTGTTGAATGTAAATGCACAAGGTTATTGCCCAGTAAGATATCTGAAAAGCAATTGCCATGTTTAGGCCATAGAGACTAACTAAAGACCATAAATAAGAGCAGATGCGAAACAGCAATAACCATTACCACCAGCATAAATAAGTTTTCATGTTTATGTTTTTTACATAATACGCAATCAGCGTTGGAGATCTCAGAGCTTATCTTCGTAGGAAGAGAAAAGAAATGGAAAGATGAAAGATTAGGATTTATTTCAGTGGAGATTGCACAACAGAAGCAAGAGAGGAGACCAAAATTGCCTGTAGAAAGTCAGTTTAAAATGAACTGCAGAGTGTTGGAAGGCCACGTTTATGGTTTGAAATCGAAATGAGGAAACGGGATAGATATAGTGACTTGCCAAAATATTGAACATTTTACCACGTTATAACCACAAACATCAATTTTATTGGGATTTTATGTGATGGACCAACACAAACTGGCGATTAATTGAGAAGTGGAAGAAAAATGCTACATGGTTTACAAACGTTTTACAAATAAAATCTGGAAAAGCATTTATATTCAGCTCCCCCGAGTCAATACTTTGTAGAACTACCTTTCGCTGTAAGTGCCCCCGTACCCCCTGCTCTTTCTTGTGTTTTCCTACTCCTGATAGACCTTAGGAATTTGAAGAGTATTTGAAGGTATTGGTCATCCTTACAGAATAATTTGTGTGTATGTAATATATTTCAGCGATACAGACACATATTTAACATTAAATGATCATAAGAAGCACAAAACTGGGTAATTATATCCTGTGTATTACTAGCGTGGTCTGAACCTATGGTTAGCAGTTTCCCGGAAGTGACGTGAACTCGTTGGGCCGGGGGAGTTTTCCGGCGTAAACTGTAAGCAGGCAGATCGGTTAAACGAGTGACATTTTAGGTGTTAAAAAAACGTATTCAAGAAGCAACCATGGCTAGCAATTTGGAGGAAATGGGTGTAAATAGTTCTGTTTAAACCAGAGAAGGAGGAGTCAGTGGAGACAGTAAGACGTCTCATTCTAGTGACTCTGAGGATAAGAATGCTGCCAGAGATGAGCGTGACGGTGTATCCAAAATGGCTTATGCGGCCAAGGTTTTGCCAGCTTGGATTTCCTGTCATCAGTTGGTTTAGGAACACAAAAGAAATGTTTTCTTGTCGTTTGTGCAGCTCAGCACTGGCTATAATGTGTTATGATGCACAGGGTCAGTGACGCAGCCCAGCCAATCCAACAAGTTTGCGTCACTACCAGGCTGTAACAGCCAATGAGGAAGGCAACATGCCTAGTGTCACAGCACTCACACATACTTTGGCAATGGGCAAGGACCGATGTTGCTGGAAAGAACCGCTGATGTCATATGTCATTGTTTTAAATAGCTAGTAACACTAACTCACCAAAAGTACCTTTAATCAGATATATACTGCAAACAGTCTTTTCTGAACAGAAATGTGACGGTTTTATAGGGTTAAACAGAAATCACTATAGGATCGCTACCAGTAAAATATCTTACCCTTGTTATAGCGCTGGCCGCCATCTTTTCGGTGCGTGTTCAGCCAAAGAATTCTGAATCTGTCGCAACTTTTTCATTTGCAGCAAACCATACTCCGTGCCACTTTTAGTGTCTGAGCAATCCCATGATTAAGCATATGAGTGTGTACGTTATTGTCTTGTGTACACGGAGGTAATCCGAACATGCATGCAATGTGGGATTTGTTTGCTATAACACCTTTTAGTCACATGAATAATTTGGATTGGTCAGTCTGAACACACACTAATTTTTAAACATATATTTCCCATATTTGAGCCGGCTGAAGCCTCAGCCAATCAGAACTGTAAGCACTCCTAAAGAAACCATCTGTACAGGCACCAAAGATGTGTGTATCATGGGTGTAAACAAAGAAGCGTTTTCAGAATGGGCGTAGTAGGTCTTCCAAAGAAAAGTCAGATTTTTCAAATAGAAATATTGCAAATTCCGAACTCTATATGAAACGCGCCTCTTAAACAGCGAGGACATGAACATGTGCAGGGCAGGGGTTGCTCCAGGATCAAGGTCGGATCCCTGCACCTTGCAGCATGCTGTTATTTTTGAATCCTGACTTGTTTTGTAGCTCAGGAATGTTTTGATCCTGAAAATATCTCAGTCTTCAGGATTCTTGTCACTATTTCTTCTTGTATCGGCATGTTCTGGTTTCTTCTTTCTCTTATTGTGTTTAGCCAAAGAGGTTTGTCTCAAACCTGCGTTAGGCTCGTACTAAAAGTTTACTAGTAGTAGAAGAATAATCCTGAGCTCAGCATCAACTTTTGCACAAGTAGCTCGGCTTCTCTAATGAACATAAAAAGCAAAGATTTATTGAGGCTGTAAAAATAAATGTTACAATAGTGTTGCTATAAAATCTGAAGAGGCAGTGTCTGTGAATCACACTGTGCCTTCAGCCTCACTACAGAGAAAGGTCACCTGTCACTGCAGCTCATTACAGCAGAGAGACAGGGAACACGAATACACACACACACACGCACACATGCACACACACACACTCAAAGTGCTCGTGGTCTAGTAATGTCAGAGGAGAATAAGGTCAAGTTTGCCTCCCTGTGGTAGCAGCATGTTAATTAAAATCCACACAATAGCGCATTAGTGGTGATTACCAGTAGCTGTATAGAAACTATGAAGGCTTAGAAGTGTGTGTTGCTTTTGATTAAAGTGTGATGAAGTTAACAAGGAATTAAAGTCTAATTCATTTCAAAAGCTCTTCTAATTTGACAGACTTGATGGCCATGACTCATGTGAATATGCGAAAACATCAAAATATTGTTTTATTGAATTTTTTTTTTTTAGCTTTATAAGCTTAAATGACCGAAACATTTTTTTTTCAACAGCGCTTGTGTATTATTTTTAATTTATTAATATTTTTCGCCATTTAAATTTATTGTTCACATGCCCTACACCAACTGGATTATTCTTCAGAGACAGAAAACTTACTATGCAGCTTTATTGTAATTGCTCCCTAATACAATTTAATCCCTTAAACTCACACCTTATTATAGTTATTCTTCCTAATATATTTCATATCCCATTGTCCCATTAAGGGACACATACAAAATAAATAAATAGAAGGGATAATTGTTTTTGTGATTCCTGCATAAGCCTCACATGTTGCTACTGCTGGAAGTACTCTTATGAACCCATTGACAAATGAAATGATTGACACATGCATAGGTGATTTGAACATCTCTAGAAATCCCCACCCTCAGTGTTCTTGCTGGAGAGGTTCAGCTTCTTTTTCTATCAACATAAATGAAGAATATTTTGAGTCCATTAAAGGGGAGATATACTTTTACCACTTTTTTGACCCATAAATGTTGTTACAGTGTCGAATCACCGTGTTAGACGGTGCCAAAGTGTCAAATAATGAGGTTAGAGTATGCTTAAGTTTTTTTCTCTTTGGTGTTTGATCTGGTATTCTCCCAATGACACACCCTCTCCCCCTACCCTCAAGCACCGCCCATGCCTCCCAGCACACTTTGTATGGAGCTATCAGTTGTTAGAAGTCAACCAATCAGAGTAGGCACAGACAGTGGAAAAAACATAAATGAGAGGAGGAAGCCAAACAGTCTGTCCTGCATGCACACTTAAAATCAGTGTTTCAGAGAGAGGTGGGGCTGCAGCTTTATAAAAGTTTTTTGGATAAGTTATACTTATACAACTGGTGTCGTGAAAATTGGTATAACATCTGGCATTTAGCAGTCTCGGTTTGTTATGGTCATTCAGAACAGGTGTTATAGTTGTCGTTTTAGAAATGGAAAAATGAGCCATACAAATTTAGTTGTATTTTTTCTTGTGTTTCTGTGTAGTATGTTCTAAAATTCTGGATGAGTTTAAAAACATGCCATTACACGGCGCTTATGGTCTGCTTGTGAACCGCTCAGAGTGTTCCTGCCTCCTCATAAGTAAAATATAGAAAAATAAAATATAAAAATCTAGATTTGGTGTGCTTTATTATGGTTCTGTGTAGTATATACCAAAGCAATTACTCACATGTTCCGTCTCAGGGATTATTCAGCGACATCCACCTCACCTTCAGCTAATAATTGATATTATTATTATATTATGTTTTATTATTTGTTACACAATGTTCTCCGGGATCAATAAAGTATTCTGATTTAGATTGTGATTATATTATATTGCATTGTGTAATATTAACCTTCTCGGTGTATTATCAGTTCCTGTACACAACATCCTGTTTACCTTGAATATGAAGAAAAGGAGGGAGGTTTTTTCCTGCATGAAAACTTTTCTATAAATGCATTACAGATCTTGGATCATACTCTGTGTGTGTGTGTGTGTGTGTGTGTGTGTGTTGTGCAGTATAACTGTGCCACATTTACAGTACTGTGTGTGTCTCTCCTGCTGGGTAATCACTCTCGCCTTGACCCTGAAGAAATTTGAGGGCAGTTTAATGTGACAGGGTGAAACAGAGAGAGAAGGAATAAAGAAGGAGTGTGAGTGGCACTTTTACACTCACTTTTACACTAACAGTATATCAACCATGTGTGTTACTGTCCTAATTAGAAGTGTCCTGTTCTAAAAGAACAGCTGGAGAGAGAGAGAGAGGTGTGTGTGTGTGTGTGTGTGTGTGTGTGTGTGTGTGTGTGTGTGTGTGTAAGCGTGTGAGAGAGACAGAGAGAGAGAAAGAGGAGAGAGAAGTGCGTGTATGTGTGTGTGAGTGAGAGAGAGAGAGAGAGAGAGAGAGAGAGAGAGAGAGAGAGAGAGAGTGTGTGTGTTTGTGTATATGTGTATGTGTGAGAGAGAGAGGTGGGGAGAGATGTGTGTGTGTAAGTCTGTGCATGTGTGTGTGTGTGTGTGTGTGTGTGTGTGAGAGAGAGAGAGAGAGAATGTGTGTGTTTGTGAATATGTGTGTGAGAGGGAGAGAGAGAGAGAGAAGATGTGTGTTTGTGTATATGTGTGTGAGAGGGAGACACACAGAGAGA
>JAQMYF010000002.1:14916810-14935767 GCA_030014195.1 Neosilurus mollespiculum | reverse complement strand
ATACTGTACTATACTGTAGCCTACTTTAAACCATACTATACTGTATACTAGTATACTGTACTATACTGTAGCCTACTTTAAACCATACTATACTGTATACTAGTATACTGTACTATACTGTAGCCTACTCTGAACCATTCTATACTGTATACTATTATACTGTAGTATACTGTAGCCTACTTTAAACCATACTATACTGTATACTATTGTACTGCACTATATTATACTATACTATTCTGTAGCCTACTTTAAACTATACTATATTGTATAACTATATTATACTGTATACTATTATACACTATACTATATTGTATAACTATATTATACTGTATACTATTATACACTATACTATATTGTATAACTATATTATACTGTATACTATTATACTGTATTATATTACAGTGCTGGCACCCAACTCAGACGACTCGGGACAAGGGCGGGGAACACCCTAAACAGCTCGCCAGGCCATCACAGGGCCAACAATCACACAACCATTCACACTGACACTCACACCTAGGGATGATTTGGAACAGCCAGTTAGACTGGCATGAATTGCTAGAATTACTGCGCATGTTTTTGGACTGTGGAAGGAAACCGGAGATATTATACTGTATATTATACTGTACTATACTGTAGCCTACTCTAAACTATACTGTATATTACACTGTACTATAATATACTGTACCATACTGTAGCCTACTGTAAACTATACTGTATAACATTGCACTGTACTATATCATACTGTACTATAATGAACCCTACTCTAAACTATACTACACTATTATCCTGTACTATAGTGTACCCTACTCTTAACTACTCTATACTGTATACTATTATACTGTACTATATTGTATCCTAAATTTTACTAAACTGTATCCTTATATACTGTACAATATTATACTGTGCTGCACTATGAGCTACTGTAAACAACTGTTCAGTATTTGGACTCCAATATTTAGTACTGTACCTCAAGTCACCTTAAGGTTTTGCAACAATTAAAAAAATCATTATCTTACAAAATAAAAATGTAACTGATGATTGCAGTTTTTCCATCAAGCCAATAGTTTCATATTTTTCAACAGTCATGTTTTTTCATAAAATTACTCAGAACAAAAATTTGTTAAATAGTTACTTTTTTTTATGTATATCTGTGTGTGTGCGTGTGTGTGTGTGTGTGTGTGTGTGTGTGTGTGTGTATTACCTGCAGTAAGTGTGTTTGTGTGTGTGTGTATTACCTGCAGTAAGTGTTCTGAATATGCTAAAAGTGCACTAACACGACAGCGATGATGATCCTGATTTTAGCCAGTCATGTTCCCATGTTATTCCGATGTTAGTCCGATGGTTCATCCGATGCTATTACATACAATCCCGATGTCACTCTGATTTTGTACCATTGTTTCGATGTGTCTCTGATATTGTATGAAAAAACGAGTAAATTTACTGCAATTTCTCCCGATGTTGCTCCCATTTCCAAATTTCATACCAGTGTTACATCGATCACTACCCATTTTCCCCCACGTTTCCCTGATGTACTCCAAACACACCGTTACTTACCGTTTAGTCGTATCAAAATTCCCACCCGTTAAGTGTTGCCTCCCTATCACATATGACCACCACTTACCAGGGAGGGGCGTATGCATGCACATGCCCCCTCTGTGATGTGCGATGCTGCCGCCCATCTCTTTACGAACTAACTCGTTTGGAGGGAAAGTGCTATCTGCCCCCTTTGTTCGGATGAGCTCACAGAAGCCCATGGATTTGCTGGTGATCTCTGTGGGAGACACAGGGGAGCGTATGCCATCCCTCCTTTCCGTGAGGGCTTGGCCAATTAGCTCCCATGTACTCCCAGTTCGAACTTGCGATCTCCAGTTTGATAGTCACGCACCTTGTTGATGTTCCACTTGGGAGAACAACAGTCCCAAAATATTTCACTCTTCACTGAAGTTTTCCTCGAAATTCAACACTGTTTTGCGACGTGTCCTGATGTTCTCGGATGTAATACTGGAATATGGATTATGATTGGTATCTTGTGAGCGCACAAGACATTTTTGGTACGTATACCGCCCGGTCCCAGTGTACACCTCTAGTCTTAACTAGATTTTATGCGAATGGTTTGGACGTGCCTTTTTTTTTTTTTTTTTGGTGGACTCATATCTTTAATCATATCTGTTTGTAACACATTACGTATGTGTTGTAAGGAATATCCACACCCCATGATCCCCATGATGACTTGTAGCTGCTATTAATCAAATACAAAGCAAGTTTCCACAGCAGTCATTATCAGGTTTTTTACAGTGCTGTGAAGAGGCCACTGTAAAGTCTGCGCCCCCCACACTCCTAATAATGACAAATCCTGGACTTTCTAAATGAAGTTTTGTTCCACATTGAGCTGCTTTATCTATAAGTGTTTAAAGAGACACAGTATATCCACTACCTGACACATGACTACTATCAGTGTTCATGATTGAAATCTTGTCTGATATGCAAATTATTAGAGGAACCTGAAACATTTAGCCACTTTTAATCTGTTCCAAGCCTTTTAAATTAGCAAGTGGGGTTGAGATGGCAGGAGGTTGAAATGGGGGTGTTTCGAATTTGCATATTTAAATTATACCTTTGGTTATTTATGAGCGTAAAGGTGGTGGAGGTGTTCTGAGATCATGTAGGAGTTTCTTGGGCATTTAAACACATTTAAAAAGTTTTTATTCTTTTAAATGTTTAAAATCGACACATTCCAGGATCTCTGAAGAATATACAGTTTATTTCCTGAATGAGTCTTTTTTTTGTTTTGTTTTTTTAATAAAAATGTGCTTACAGACAAAGGTGATGGACAAAATCACAGGGAAAATGTCAGTTTTTTAATTATGTATTCAACTAACATGTCGGTGGGTATAATATTTTTCTATGGAGAACGCAAGTACACCTTTGTTGTGATGTTCCATCGTTACCTGTATATGACAAATAAAAGTTGAACTTACATTCTTTATGTCATTTATCAGTTTTATTAGCAGTGAAGGGGTTAAGTGTCTTGCTCAATGGCCCAACAGTGGCAGCTTGGTGGTGCTGGGGCTTGAACCCCAACCTTCTAATGAGTAACCCACAGATTTAACCACCGATCCATAATCCTTTACATTATTTTTAAGCACTCTTTCATATGTTCCTGGATTCATAGCTGAATCGATCACTGTAAGCTGCCCAGCCCCTGAGGCCCGAAACCAGGACCTTCTTGCTGTGAGCTGGACATGCTAACCACTACACCACTGTGCCATCCTTGCCTATATCTTTGTTGGCGAATTGTATTCTGGCTCTGATGTTCTTTTTAGACAGCAAAGGATATTTCCTGGCATGCGTTCCATGCACCAATGAATGAAGTCATTCAATCTCTGTCTGATGGTAGATGTATGTGCTTAAACACCAGCGGTTGTGAGAGTTAAATGTAAATCCGCTAATGAATTTTAGGGTTCTCAGGGCCTTATTTTCATTTTTAATGGTCTGCTTTCAGCCTGAGTTTGCAGTGAAATTCATTTCTGGACAAATTGGCAGTTGTTTGAAGTCTACACCACTTGTAGATTATTTTTCTTACAGTGGAATGATTTATTCCAAATAAATAAATATCTTTATAAATTCCTTTCCATACTCCGCGGTATCCACAACAGGCCTTAGAGAGCTCTTTAGCTCTTGGCCTAATGGGACAATACACTTCAGTAGAAAAGAGAACACCAGACCCTAGATGTTAGATTTAAATAAAACAAGTTTCACTTTGCAGTAGGTTCAAAAATCAGTGGCGCCTAACCTGGAACATCTGATTTCTGTTTTAAGGACTTGTAGGCATGATTAATGTAAGCATGTCCTTACTTTTTCCATGTGACCGGTCTATTTTGTTAATTTAATTTAAAGAATGACTACAAAATATAAATTTTATGTCATTTGATAGAGTAGGCAGTGTAACAAAATGAGTAAAAAGGCTTCATTTCTATAGATGTTCTGTTTTTTTTTTTTTAACACGACTCCCCATTTGATTTATGCTATAACTGCACTCACACTTGTACAGAGACAGTTTTAATATTCACAACCATCATGAAAGAAGCTGTAAGTCACCGAGGGTAGAGAGGGCCCAGGGCACTTCAGATGACTGAAGCAGGGAAGGAATATAGTGTCCAGTGTTCAGTACAAAGGCCTTGGTTGGAGTGTATAAATGTGTAAGTCCTGAGGACTGAGTGTGTGTTTAAATGCAGAAGAAACGACAGAGTGATGAATGAAGACTGGATAGATTGAGGAGATGCCACTGGGAGAGGAAAGAGGGTGTAGGGATGAGAGGGGAGGAAGAACGAGAAGAGATGGATGAAACAAGCCACGGGGGAATGACATGGGCAGAGGGTGACTCTGATCGTAACCACATCTGACACTGACCTCTGAGGGGGAGGGAGGGAGGGATGGAGAGAGAGAGAGAGAGAGAGAGAGAGAGAGAGAGAGAACACAAAATCAGACATCTGATCCATAAATCACGTGGTCATTTGAGTGTAAATGATGAACCAGCCTCAGCTGTGTGAAGAAACCTCACTTACATATCATGTGCATACGACTCTGTACGCATAGTTAGTTAATCAGAAGGTTTTTTTCAAGGTTATGCTTTACGTTACTTATAAATTGGGTTGCTTTATTAATTTTTTCTTAGTATATATTCATTTATTCTATATTGTTATTTATTAGTTATTTTTTGTTTGTTTGTTTTTGTTTTCTTCATTCTTGTAAACAGTTTTGTAGACTGGGACATGTGCGGAATGAGGGGTGCAAGGATCGGGGTACATGATTATCAATAGAGTATTAATGGGTACAGCGTAGGAATGAATAAGTTTATTCTTCTTCCCACTTCTTTTCGAATATGCGACAATTGTCATTGGGGTTTTTTTTTTATAAGTAGTTTCATGTCTACTTTTTTACATCATTGAAAAAACATCATTTATAAACAGTGAGGAGAAAATACCTTTCATTAATACTAAACTTCATTACACATAGTCTATTTTAGATTTCCACATACATCTTATTCTCAGTTATTTCTCACCATTATTATTACTCTTACTTCTACCACTCTATCATTGTGATAATTATTACCTGGTTTAGGCTAGGCCAATTAGGTACAGTAGAAATAAATAGTGATTAATTAGCCATACTTGATTTTTTTTATAAAATATATATTACGTGGGGAGGCACTGTGGTGTAGTTGTTAGCACATCAACCTCACAGCAAGAAAATCCTGGGTTTGAGCCCAGAGCTCAGCGAGGGCATTTCTGTGTGGAGTTTGCATGATCTCCAGGTGCTCGCATGGGTTTTCTCCAGGTACTCCAGTTTCCTCTCACAGTTCAAAGACATGCACCTTAGGCTAACTGGCTGTTCCAGATTGCCCCCAGGTGTAAATGTGAGTGTGAAAGCGGGATACACCCTGGACAGCTCGCCAGGCCATCGCTAGGCCAACACACAGCCATTCACACCCACATATACACCCTTAGATGCAATTTGGAACAGCCATTTAGCCTACTGTGCTTGTCCTATGACTGCTGGAGGAAACCATAGTACCTGGAGGAAACCCATGCAAGCACAGGGAGAACATGCAAACTGCACACAGGAACCCGCAAGCCCAGGAATCAAACTCCGAGCCTTCTTACTGAGAAGTGGACGTGCTAACCGCTACACCACTGTGCTGCCCGCACAGACAGCTACAGTATAGTATTAATTTTACAAATAGAGAGAGAGAGAGAAAGAGAGAGAGAGATAGATAGATAGATAGATAGATAGATAGATAGATAGATAGATAGATAGATAGATAGATAGATAGATAGATAGAGCAATAACTGCAGTGTAATGTTTGTCACAAATCTGAACCTTGTGGTGAGCAGAGTTTTGGGATTGTCGTCTCTGAGAAGCCGTGTGACACATGCTTCTTTAAATTTGTCCAGAATAAGGACTCCCAGAAGACAGCTGTCCTTATGCTGCCCTCAGATCTGGACAGATTTTATCTCAGGGGCACAAGTGCCGTGTAAAATTGTGCCTACCTCGGCAGCCTTCTCCAGAAAGAGACAGTCCATCTTAACATCTTAACCGGTTTTGATGAAATGAAGCCTTAAACGAGGTCAGGCTGCAGCACAAACTCATTCCCTGTCCTGGGGTTTAGCTGTGTCAGCTTCTCTCTCTCTCTCTCTCTCTCTCTCTCTCTCTCTCTCTATCTCTCTCTCTGACACACACATACACAGAGTGGTCTGGACATTCCTGAGTGTTCTGCTTCAATGTAATGATGTGGTCATACATCCCCACTTAATTCCCACAATCCTCTGGCACTTTTGCATTTCCATTTATATATTTTATGGGTGTGTGTTAAAAAAGAAGAGACTTTGTAGTGCTGTGTGTGTGTGTGTGTGTGTGTGTGTGTGTGTGTGTGTGTGTGTGTGTGTGTGTGTGCATTTTCTGCAGTGTTATCAGATCATATCAGAGCATACATATGTATAAGCAGCAGGTTTTTCATGGCGGCTGATTGGAGTCTCACATGAACTCTCCAGTAGGCAATGCCAGCATAATAAAGTGTGTGTGTGTGTGTGTGTGTGTGTGTGTGTGTGTGTGTGTGTGTGTGTGTGTGTGTGTGAATGCTGTATCATATTGATTTGCACAAATTCACATCAGGGTTTAAAATTTAATAATGAAATAGAGATTTAGGCACCACCTGAAAACACAGCTCGCCATAAGATCTTTGTGATTTGTGTTTCTTCATTCATTTTCTGAAGCGCTTAATCCTAATTATGGTCACAGGGAGGCTGGCGCCCATCTCAGCCGACTCTGGGCAAGGGCAGACACCCTGGACAGCTCGGCAGGCCATCGCAGGGCATAAACATGCTGACGGCAACCCAATAGCCTACTCTTTATGAACAACAGCAATGGTTCTTTTACATTCCTCTCACCACAGACAGTGAGAGACATGGCTGGCCTTTAATAACCCAGTTAGCTGCACTGCGGGGACAGCAGTGTCAACTCGGAGGTAGTGGTGCTTGAGCCCCGGACTTTCAGATCAGCAAACCAGCACCCTACCACCGGGCCACCACTCCCCCGATTTGTGTTTCTTTTTAAAATGAATTATCATGCTGATGTTTTAAAAGTTTCTGGAAAAATCAGTAGAAACATTAAAAAGCTCTTTTTGTTTGATAAAATATTCTAAGCTTCATATATGCAATTCTGTGATCAGCATTTTTAGCTTCACTGGGGCATATTAGAGTGTAATACATTACTGGTATTAAAAAAAAAAAAAAAATTAAAAAAAGGAAGAATAAAAGGTTAGTGTTACTTTGAATTTGACTTTGATCATCTGGATATCTGTTTTGCTTTGATTGCAGTTTTGAATGGTTATATTCATTCATTCATTCATTCATTCATTCATTTGTGGAACTGCTTAATGCTTACTAGGGTCGTGGGGATGCTGGAGCCTATCTCAGCCGACTCTGAGCAAAGGGGGAGTTGAATAGTTTCAGATGATATGAAATAAAAATAGGCCCAGCAATGATCTAGCAAACCGTTCCGGGTATACCCCGCCTTCACATAGTGTCAGCTCCTCCCTGTGACCCTATAGGATAAATAAGAGAAATGAAAACATAAAAGTGATGATATTAGATGAAGGCTCAGTGGTTTAAACTGTTGAAGTTATCCACTATGTAATAATGTTGGGTGTTGTTTTGGTAAAAAATAAAATGAGTCTTTTTGAAATGAATGAATGAATAAAAAACCTCAAATGTTTTCAAAGACAAACACGGTCTTGATATACATTCCTGGATGTCGACATGTGCCAAGTTCCCACCTAAGACAGAGCAGCCAATTATATGCATATGGACAACCTTAGATAGCCCAAGAAGCCATGAAAAATCAAGTCGATGGTGCTTAGGTATGAAGCCATTGAAATTAGCTTCAATTTGTTGTTGTTTGGCTGTTGTCTCGATAATAATAATAAAAATTAAAAAATGAATTAAAAATACTGCTTAAGTGCATTTTTCCGGATGTTGACACGCATCAAGTGAATGCTAAAGAGCAAACAGCCAATCAGCATTGTGATGCATATACTTACATTTATGGCATTTGGCAAACACCATTATCCAGAGTGACTTACACTTATTATTTTTATACAGCTGAGGCTTAATGGACAATAGTGGCAGCATGGTGGTGCTGGGGATTAAACCCCTGACCTTGGGGTCAATAACCCAGAGCCTTAACCACTGAGACCCCACCATACTATATACATACACACAGTATGCACAGATGTACAAATCAATGAAAAATCGAACTAATCGTTCCTTATGTATGTTGCTCGAGTCACATGGGCCTTCAAAGATGATTCTGTTGTTAACTGGAGAGAATTTCCAGTGTCAGTGTTTTATGCCAGTAAATAAACTATTTCCGGAGGAAGAGATTTTACTACATTGCAAATATTTGATTGTCCTCTTCTTATTAAGACAGAGAAGGAAATTAATGCTGGTGCGGGATCAAGGGTATATAACTGTTATCACATGAGTGATGACGGGAACTGAGTTGTCTCTGGTAATAGTTGACAAGTGGTTTGGAGTAAGAGAGGCAACACATTTTAGGATGTGCTATCATTTATTTTAACCGATTCATTATTTTCTGATAACAGCGTGCTTCCTCGTGATTTATTCCTTCCTTTGCTAATGGTTTCCCACAGTCCTTTGTTCCTTGGAGATAGAGGCGTTAGTTTACCATCAATAACTAAAATCAGTGTGTGATTTTAGGCGGAGATCTTTTTCTTTTGTAAATCTTTTGCCGTTTATACTTTGTCAGTTTACATTTTTCTTTACTATTTAATATCAACATTTTAATCATTTAATGAAGAAATCAAAGCTGTATTTCAGTGTTTACTACAGAATTAAATCTAAACCTAAGTTAATAATTTGGGTTCTTTTATCTCTGTCTCTTGTTGTTCTTGCTTTGCTGAACATTTAAGGGATATTATTCATGTCTGGCTTCTGTCTGTATGTGTGTAAATACATGGTGCCTATTCATTGTATTATTAATAGAGTTATATATGAGTTATATAGGAGTGATATATCTGTGCTGTATTTTGCTGAGCCTCAGTGAATGTTCTTGCATTCTGCAAAAAAGTTTACAGTCTGTGGTCCATGCAAGTTCATTTATCCGACTGAACAGAAATAGTTTCTATCAATGGCATCACTGGGTCCGCACTTAAGCAGGCAGTAGGGTTTTGAATTGATTAGCACGTAGTACATTTACAGCATGGAACGGCATCAAGCCACCATGGAATATATGTACCGGTTAAAGCATGTCTCAAACGTATCAAATAGAAAAGATTATGTTTTGCAAACGTTGAAAAGGAGAAAGGAATATTATTTCTTTATATGAGATGCCAGCACTAGCAGCTGCTATATCAGGAACGACACACAGCGCTTAAAGCCCAGAAACATAGTTGCTCATTTACAGAATGAGTATATGGCAGAAAGTATCAATAAATTTAAGTTGAAACTTCCTCCTATATTTGGCAGTGGATTATTTCAAATTAAGAGTAATGATGTTTTTTTTTTTAATCCACCATGTCAAAGCGATGCACTCTCATTCATTCACTCATGTGCTCCTGCTAGGGTCGTGGGGAGGCTGGAGCCTATCCCAGCCAACAGTGGGCGAAAGCAAAGTACACCCAGACCATTGCTGGGCCAAAACACTCACACACACACACACACACACACACACAAAGCATTTACCACAAACCACTTACCTCTATGGGCAATTTGGAACAGCCAATTAGCCTAATGTGCATGTCTTTGTGCAATGGGAGGAAACTAGGATACATGAAGGAAAACCCATGCAAGCATGGGGAGAACATGCAAACTTCACACAGAGACACCTTTTCCGAGATCGGGACTCAGACCCAGGACCTGCTAGCTACTATGCTACTGTGCTGCCTCCAAAGCAATGCTGTTTCACCCAGAGTACATACAGGTGCGCACGTTTCTTATGGTCTTGGTTCGTACCTTAGAGCATGCACATGCTGCATCGTGGCAAAAAAGGAATCTGGATTAACAAATGATAAAAAAATTATAGCTCATTTCCTACATATATTGTGGGATTTGAGGAATGAGCGCCTGTGCTTCAGTAGAGCAACGCCCCTGGTTAGAGAATTGTTATTAGATCATTTATTCTGACTGGCAACTAAGCATGCAGCCACATATTCATTGCTTTAAAATATGTAGCCTACAGCTAAATGTATAACCCTACACTGACTATGTGTTATATATCTCTAACATAAATAGGTATTTTCAAATTGTTTGCAATTAACAGGGATAAGAATTTGTGTCTGTGTGTGTGTGTGTGTGTGTGTGTTGTATTAATTTCCCTTTCCCTTTAAGATAGCCGGGAATCACGGTGGTGTAGTGGTTAGCATGTCCGCCTCACATCAAGAAGGTCCTGGTCTTGGGTGTTTCTGTGTGCAGTTTATATATTGTCCCCGTGTTTGCCAGGTTTGCCCTGGGAACTCCGGTTTCCTCTCACAGTCCAAAGATATACAGAGAATCAGCTGTTCCAAACTGCCCGTAGGTGTGGACGTGAATGTGAATGTTTGTGTGTGTGTGTGTGTGTGTGTGTGTTGGCCCTACAATGGTCAGGCCAGCTGTTCAGGGTGTACTTTGCCCTTTTCAGTTGAGATAGGCTCCATCCTCCATGTGATTCTAGTAGAAGCAAATGAGTGAGTGAATGTGTGAACAAAGGCTAGTGTGCTAGGTTAGACACATATTCATATATAAACACATATTTAAACATTTTTTGTCTTGGCGCATTTTGCTCTATTAGAAAACCTCGTCTCTGTAACATACAAGAGGGCTTTTATAGGACCATGAAGAATCTTATGACTTCTTGTGATGTCATATCTCCATGTTCTAAACTGATGATATTTAATGGTCATTCATTTCATTCATTTTCTGAACCACTTAATCCTAATTAGAAGCTGGCGCCCATCTCAGCCATCTCTGGGCGAGGGCAGAGTACTCCCTGGACAGCTCGCCAGGCCAACGCAAGATATTTAGTGGTGTGAAATGGCAAACTTTTTTCAGCCACCGCACACACCAACACACACAAACCCTGTCGTACGATGATTTCTACATTCAAATCTAAATTTTTTTTTTTTAATTAATTAATTTGTTTATTTTTGTTTAAAGGGTAAATGTGGGCTGTTAGGTGCTAATGTGTTCACCGTGTTGATACCACGTGGCTTTGATATTTATATATTCCACTCCTCTGTAATCTGTGGTGGACAATCACCATTTGTCCCTAAGGAGATTTTTCAGATCGCTGAAGATGTTTCTTGTGGATCTGATGGAAGGGTTGAGTAAATATTATTAACAGGATGCTGGGAATGTGTTCGCGTGCGTACTCCTGTTTGTTAAGGCAGTTTGAGTGAGAATATATTAACAGGCTGGTTAATGGTTTATTTTACTCGAGCCTGAAAAGACTCCTGAACTCTCATTAGTGCCTGTTTTTGCTGGAACTGTGTGTGGGTGTGGGTGTGGGTGTGTGGGTGTGTGTGTGTGTGTGTAAAAGCAGAAACATTCAGACTGTAATTACTGATTAAAGGCCCAAACAAACATTTACTAAATACACTGCAGCAGATATTAGTCTCTCATGCTCTCTCAGTCTTTTTTTCCTTTCTCTTTCATTTAACATTAATGGTTTATCAAGGATGTAGCTAATCATGCAGACTGGAAACAGCTAATAAAATTACTGGTGGAGTGAACACGTGTTTACTGACCTTTCGCATGGCACCAACTGGCATATATAATGTCAGATCCTTATTGTTGTATAATATTCATGTTAATACTACTTATAACATTACTAGTGTCATGACATTAGTTACTATGTCATAAGTGGAGAAATTTTAATTTAAAAACTTACCTTGCCCTGCGATGCCCTGGCTAGCTGTCCAGGGTGTACTCTGCCCTCGCCCAGAGTCGGCAGAGATGGGTGCCAGCCTTCCGCAACCCTAATTAGGATTAAGCGGTTCAGAAAATGAATTAATGAATGAGAAACTTTCCCCTTGTGAGTCTTCAGACACATGCATGCTCTGTCTAACTTGAAGACCAAGTTGAACTTCTAAATTATATAATTGGTTCCCAGCATTAGACCTATTGGAAAGTTCCTGTCTATGTAAATGTAATGACTATAGTAGTATTACTTAAGTACAATTTCTGTAAGCTCTCAAATATCTAGTAATAATATGAACAATATATAGCTCACGTGAAAGGTAATAACTTACCAGGACACCATTTCCTGCGGAACGAAAATCAGTGCGTCACAGTACCTCCCGCGTAGCTCACACGAAAGGCAAACACTCTGTTCAACCAACCTGTGTTAGATTAACCAGTTGTTAATTTTAGGCTGATGTTTGTTATTGGAACTTCTTTCCCTAGGCTGGAGAGCCATGTCATTACTTCACTGTACATGTTTCCATTTTACCAGCAACATTACTATCAAACACAACTGTTACCCCCATACACCCATATATTAATGAGCATGATATACTGCAGGGCGGCGTGGTGCCGTAGTGGTTAGCACATTTGCCTTAGGTTTGATTCCCATGCAATGGCTTTTCTGTGTGGAGTTTGCATTCTCTCCTTGTGCTTGCATGGGTTTTTTTTTTTTTCTGGGTACACCGGTTTCCTCCCACAGTCCAAAAACATGCACTTCAGGCTAACTGGCTTTTCCAAATCATCTCTAGTTGTGATTGTAAGTGTGAATGGTTGTGGGTGTTGGCTCTGCGATGGTCTGGCAAGCTGTTTAAGGTGTACCCTGCCTTCACCCAGTGTCGGCTGAGATAGGCTCCAGCCTCCTCGTGACCCTAACAGGATTGAGTGGCTTGGCAAATAAGTGCAAGTAAGTGAATATAACGCAGCGTTTTCATGCTGTATACGATTGTAATCAGTGTGCACGCTGCATGCACTGTGGCCATGACAACATGTAGCGCTTCAGTCCAGCCCTTTTTATTTTTAGCCTATTTAACTGATTATTAAAGGGATAATGGTCTGTGCACATTTGGTCAATCTGTTTTTGTGGCAGTAACAGAAATTAATCAGCAATTTTGTTTTTTATTGTTAGAAATGGCAGAAACCAAAATATAAAACGAAAAGATCCTGTTTTTTTTTTTTTTTTTTTTTTTTTTTTTTTAAACCTGTACTTGTTACTAGCAGGAGTGAAGCAGATATGAATCAACTCCGAAATCACATATATGAGACCATTTTTGTGTTGACAGGTCATACTTTTTCAGCAGCCACCACCACAAATGCGGAATATTACAGACCAGTGGGAAACATGGCGCAACATTCCAACCTGCATAATTCTACTAAACAGGATGTCAAAGTGATAAACACTATATAAAAGGACTTGACATGTTATGTAGTATGGTATTAAGCGCTTTCAGCTAAAACCTCTGCTAGCCTTCACAGCAATGCTAGCACCAATCACAGCAACAGATACAATAGTAGACATTTTTATGATTTTGCGTCGGGACTAAAGCTCTGCTTGCTCTTTTTTCCTTTGGATAAAGCAGGTTTGCTATTAATGTATGTGACACTTGCTCTTTTTTTGTGGTAGTCACAAAACAGTTTGGTTGGTCTTGTTAATCCTGCCTCAACCCCGTGTCTCGCTGATTCTAGACCAGAGAACCGGTTCTTTGGCTACGAAAACATAAAGAACTGGTTGCAAATGATCGATGAACTGCTTTTGGTAGTCGCCTGCGTGAAGTGCAGAGATGTAAACAAATCATTGACCATATACAGTAAATATCAATAGCGGGATCCCGAATTCTATAGAAATTTGGCAGACATCTTCCCATGGACCGTATTTGCGTGAGGGGACTGAGCACCTCAGCTAGACACGCCTCTTTCTCTGGTGCACATTATCAGATAAATGGTTCATTTGATTTTTTTAAACCTCTGTATGTTTTATTAGCAGGTTGCAGCCTCCAGCAACCCATTCCAGTCAACTCTGTGTGAAGGCAGGGTACACCCTGAACAGCTCACCAGACCATCGCAGGGCCAAAACAATTATTCACACTCACATTCACACCTAGGGACAACCAAGAGTGTTCATATTGCCTAATGTGCATGTCTTTGGGCTGTGGGAGGAAACCAGAGCACCCGGAGGAAACCCATACAAGCACAGGGAGAACATCCAAACTCCACAACACCACCACCATGCTACCTTCTTAAATATTTACAATCGAAAATTGATAAAACGAAGCACTTTATGGTTAAAGTCACTAAACGGTGTGTTTAGCCTTAGTAATCTACATGTTGTGTACATTGATGTGTGTATTGACAAAAATTAATTTACAGCTAAACCCCTTGGGGGTTCAATGAAAATGCCAGTTTTGTTAACCGTGAGGTAAATAAGAAAATAATTATTATAAAATAATTATCCGCCTCAGGCTCAGTGAATGTCGTGGAATAATCCCTAAAACTATACATCGGAGGAACTATTCAATTCAGTGACATCCACCAAGCCTGAGGCAAGTAATTCCTATAACTTATACTACACAGGTACATAAAAAGCAAACTTAATCAAGAAATGTTTTGTCTGTTTTTACATATTTTAAGCATGACAGAGACAGATGAGCTCCGAGAGCATAAGCGTTGTGAAATGGCCTGTTTTTAAACTCATTCAAAGGTGTAGTATATACTATGCTGAAACACAAGAAAAGTAAAACAAGATTTTTATGGTTTACTTTTGAAAATGATTACACCTCCTGCTCCAAGTGACCGTGACAAACCAGGATTTTTAGCTGTTTTGTTTCAAGCATTATCCACTCAGGATAATAAGCAATTATTGGATAGGGTGAAGTGTGATATGGAGAATTATTCGATTGAGGTATTGTTATTCACTGAGGCCTCCATTAAACCCTCTCAGACCAAATAATTTTCATATCATACGAAAGCCCACTTCTAGAATTGTTTTATTAGGAATTTGAAATGTTTTTGGTCCCAGAGGGTGTTATTGGCAGCCTCAGTGTATAACAATACCTCAATCGAATAATTCTCCATATCATACTCCACCTTATCCAGTAATTGCTATTGTTAATTGGTATTGTTATTCACTGAGGCCACCATTAACCCCCTCTGAGACCAAATAATTTTCATATTATATGAAAGCCCACCACTAGAATTGTTTTACTATAAATTTGAAATATTTTTAAGATATTCATACAAAATATATAAGTAGGCATTGTGGGATACGTGATAATTATCCTTGTACTTGGAGGAGGCTTGTGAGAGGGCAGAGATCAAGAAGAAGCTGACACAGTAGTCATGTTAGCTGTATGTACCCTGACACATGTTATTCGTATGTACATTTTTATTCACTTAGGTTCCTGAACTGTAAACTTCAGTAGCATAAAATTAAGTGTGCAGCTCAGGGCCGCAGTACTTCTGGAGTTTGCCACAGGGCATAGCTGATCTCTCGTATATGATATGTATGAGAAGGAACAGTGAGACATGCCAGATGTGCAATAATCGTTACAGTTAACCAGTGACAATGATGCAATATCAAGAATTAAAAAAAAGAAAATTTCTTGGATGAATAATTATGTTTATTGTTCCCCAGATAGCCAACCAATCAGATTGCACTGTTCCTGTGTAGTACATAGCTTTGATTTATATCTCAGCAATAAACAATTTAGTTTAGAAAGGCATTGATGCACCTTATATCATAGAGTATATACTGTACGATATTGCACATAAATAAAACTGGATGTAACTTTGTAATCAGGTGCACTTTCAATTTCCTTTTTTGTTCACCGTGTTTTGTACATAATATGTGAGATTAATTAAAAAAAAAATAAACTGATGAAACAATTCCTACAGGCAAAAAGTTAAAAGCTGGGAATAAAAATCTGTTTGAAACATTCATAGAGCAACACTTAGTAGTTAGGAATTTATTCAAAGAGTAAATCCTAAACATGAACATATGATTTTGTGGGCCAGTCTTTCATGTCTTTTCTGTCCTAGTGCTTCATTTGAGAGCAAATGGAAAATCTTTAGTCTTTGTGTGGAAGAAAATTGATTTCCAACAATTTATTGGCATTTAAGACCACATTTTACTCTGTAGGCACTCAGATCTCTCTCTCTCTCTCTCGCTCGCTCTCGCTTGCTCTGTCTCTCTCTCTCTCTCTTGCTCTCTCTCTAGCTGTCTCTCGCTTGCTCGTACTCTCTCTTGCTCTCTCTCTCTCTCTTGCTCTTTCTCTAGCTCTGTCTCTCGCTTGCTCGTACTCTCTCTTGCTCTCTCTCTCTCTCTCTCTCTCTCTCTCTCTCTCTCTCTTGCTCTTTCTCTAGCTCTCTCTCGCTTGCTCGTACTCTCTCTTGCTCTCTCTCTCTCTCTCTCTCTCACTCTCTCTTGCTCTCTAGCTCTCTTTCTTGCTCTCTCTCTCTCTCTGTCTTTTTCTGTCCTTGTGTGTCACGTGTAAATCAGAAGTGGAGATAATTATTTTACACAACCGTACTGATTGTGTGTGTGTGTGTGTGTGTGTGTGTGTGTGTGTGTGTGTGTGCGCATGTGTGCGCTGTCCCTACAGGATTCCTGAAGGACAGTCCATTAAACCAGTCTCTGCAGGTCGAGTTCGTCTTTTAGAGGAGCAGCTAACCAGAGCCAAGCAGGAGGTCCGCAACTATCAGAGAGCATTTGGAGATGGTAAATGCACAGCAAGAAAGCTACATTCACATTACCAGGCTGCAGCGACACAAATCATGTTTTTTGCCTTAATGTGACATACCTGGTTATTACAGGACTGTGTGGACAAACAAATCTAATATTTCCATTCCATATATATCTATATATATAATATTTCCATTGATGTAAACAACATAAATTAGAAAATATTTTTCTTTACAGCAAAATGCCAGCATTTATGTTTTATATACATTATTAGGCTTGATAAATATTCATTCATTCATTCATTTTCTAAGCCGCTTAATCCTAATTAGGGTCGCAGTGAGGCTGGTGCCCATCTCAGCCGACTCTGCGTGAGGTACATCCTGAACAGCTCGCCAGGCCATCGCTGGGCTAACACAACCATTCACACTCACACTGACACCTAGGGGTGATTTGTAACAGTAAGTCAGCCTACTCTGCATGTTTTTGGACTGTGGGAGGAAACCGGAGTACCCAGAGGAAACCCACACAAGCACAGGGAAAGCATACAGACTCCACAAAGAACTGCCCGAGACCGAGAATGGAAGCCAGGACCTTCTTGTTGTGAGGTGGATGTGCTAACCACTACGCTACCGTGCCGCCCGCTTATTAAACATCCAGGAACTAAAGAATCAAAGCTTTTTGATGTGCAGGGGTCAGTGGATGAGATTCTGCACTGGTTATTAAATCGGATATGAGTTTAAATCCCAAAACTGTCAGAGCCTCTCTAGCTCTCTGGAATGAGACTGTTTCCACTTTCGGTCTCCACTCAGTGCTTACCCAAAATTCTACATGACTTATATGTTTCTTTAAATAAAAGTATCTACCAAATGTAGAACAAGTGATCACTTAAACAAAACAGCTTACAATATGTTCCGAGAGAACAGGTACTCTATCTGCCACTAAGTGGCTTTTTTGCTGAATTTAGAGGACGGGACATGGCCATCTCTCTGTGACTGGTCTATAAATATCAGCTCCTCTAGTCCTGAGAGGAAGAGAGGACAGGAGAGTAGAGGAGAGAAGGAAATACCTGATTCTTTATGTTCCAGCCCACACTGCTGACAGAGGTGACCTGCATCACAGACACACAGCCTTAATATCTCCTTCACGTTGAGCGCTTTTTAGCACTGAGCATTAAATCGAACTCTAAAAATGCGGCTCGTCTAATCCAGGTCATGTTACAGGAGGCCAGTGTGGATGTTTTGTCATTATTTTTTTTTTCAATTGGAACATGAGTCCCTAGGTCAGCAGCATTTACGGAAACACGAAGATCCTTGAAAAGCAATATCTTTCAGGCGATGTTACATGCATCCCTCAACTCTGTTCAGCAGACCAGTGGTGCATTACCATTTTTAACAAACCCCTGTGTTACTCCATTGGATGGAAACGTCACAGTGCAGCTTCACCTGTACCTCTGAGCCGAACTCCGAACCAAAAATTCTCAAAAGTAGTCAAGGGGCCGAGAGGGAAGAACACGGGGATAGAGGAGGGGGTGGGGTGAGGAATGATGAGTCAGCATGAGTACATCCCAAAACTAAAAATTAGTCGTTTCCTTGCTCCTCAATTCTCACTTGAACTGGTTGTTCTTCTGGTTCACCACCTGTGTCGGATGTCGCATTTGTCTTATATGTGCATCAAGGAGCGATGAGTGAGAATACACAAGAGCAGCCTTCCCAGAAGAGCTGTATGCCAGCGTATAAATTGCCCACCCCTTACATGACGTCAAGCGGTTTTATACAGCAGGTCCAGCTGTGCCGCTATCATAAGACGATGGACATCAGTCCATGTGACGCTTCAGTCTCATACCCTTCCTCACTTCTGTGCTCCTCACATCATTCCCTTGAGTCTCTTCATGTTTTCTTGGTGGGAGGGACTAAGGCGCAAATAAGGGAAACAAGGATGCAACTGAAGGGTTCTGGGATGTACCTCATCATTTCAATATTTAAAATAGGTGGAGTATCACAGACTCCCATTCAAGGCTTGGGAAAGCTGGAACATTAACCTTTAAAAACTTCTTAAGAATGATATAGAGAGGGGCTCCCGAGTGGCACATCGACAAGGTGCGCGACTATCAACCCGGAGATCGCAAGTTCGATTCCGGGTTGATGCCACAGCCATCCGTGACCGGGAGTCCATGGGAGCTAATTGGTCAAGCTCTCATGGGAGGGAGGGATGGCATACGCTCACTTCCCTGTCACTCACAGCGATCACCAGCCAATCATGGGCGTC
>JAQMYF010000002.1:14857276-14874995 GCA_030014195.1 Neosilurus mollespiculum | reverse complement strand
TGTGTGTGTGTGTGTGTGTGTGTGTGTGTGTGTGTGTGTGTGTGTGTGTGTTTGTGTGTGTGTGTTTGTGTGTGTGTATGTGTGAGTTAATAGAGATGATGTCAAGAGACAAAGAGAAACAGATGAGAAAAATAGGTGAAAGGGAATGGAATAAAACAATGGTATAAAAGAAAAGGATGTTAAGAGACAGAGAAGGTAAGAGACAGAAAGAGGCGAGTAAAATGAGACGAAGAGAGTAAAAAGAAAGAGACAAGACAAAAGAGGTCAAAAAGAGAGATAGAAAATGACACAAGTATACAGAGACAGATCGAGACACAGACAGGTGAAGAGAATGATGGGAAAAAATACAAAATGAGAGGAAATGAAAGAAAATGAGAGATGGAAAAGGACTGATACAGAAAGACAGTGACACAGGACAGAGTCACCGATGGAAAAAGAGAAAGAAGTGAAAAGCAACAAGAGAATAAGAAATGAAGACTGAGAGAAAGACGAGACAAAATCTGAGAGACTTCTCTGAGCGAGAATGTGGGCTGACGTGGGAAGAGACTTCAAAGGCTCAGACAGCAGGAATCATCAACTTTGGGACTCGGTGTCGGGAAGGACAACAAAATCATTCGGAAGAATGGACACACATGAAGGACTGCTGTGTATGGTTGTGTATTTTTCCCCTCCAAGAGAAAAGATGGAGGGGAAAAAATCTCAGTGTAAAAAAATTCCAAACTAAACTTGTGGCTAAGATACAGATTACACCCAACAACCTGTTCAGAGTGTGCGGGGACAGGAGGGATGATAATACAATCCTCAAAGCCAGATCGAGGACATGTACTTGTGCTTTGACTGAACGCGGGCTGTGATATGGATAAAGGCAGAGGGTGTCTGTGTTTGACTGCAGGCTATTTGGACTCAGCAACTTCTGAGCATGTTTTACAAACCCACAACTCTGCCTCTCTTTATAGTTTTATTGTTATTTAAATGTCCCAGGGTGGTTTTAAGTCATTTTTAATCCTGTCTTTTAATCTCTCTTGCCTGTTGGATCACTCATCACTAAGAAACCAAGGGAGAACGGTACACTAGTGAGATAGACATAAGGATGACTATTAGAGTGCTTCTTATTTCTCTAATTGCACCTCCTCGTTTTGTTTCCTTGCTTCCTGATTCCTCCTTCTGGGGTATATGGAAAGATTTCAAGGAAGGAAAACAACAGAGGAATGGACACCAAAAATTGTGCCATGTTAGGTTATGTTAGGAATACATCACTATCACTCAACATCAATTATCGATGACTTGTTGTCCAGCATGTTTTAACCTCTCCAATATTTACTCTGTTGTCATCACTGACTTGGCCTATAAATTCAAGCCCTTTTATTGACTTCGTAGCCATTGTTTCATTATTCATAGTATACATTTAGTGTTTTTTTTTTTATTATTATTGTTGTTCCTATTTTATTGTTTATTTAAACATTTGAGCCTACACTGAAAAAAAAGTTCACTGAATCTTCTTAATTTTAATGTTTACATTGGTTCAGCATAAATGATTTCAGGTCCATAGTGGGTTTTTTTGTCCTACGTGATATGTTAAGGGTGGTTTTGGGTTTTTTTTGTTTTTTTTTTTATCCCTAGAATAAAACCAAACTCCATGTATTCACCCGAACTCAGGATCAAACCAAGGACCCTACGCTTGTGAAGCAGTATCATTATTCATTGTGATGTTGTTAATTAAGTTAATTATGTTAAGTGAACACTACAGTATGTACATTTTCTTGTCAGCTCTAAAAGCCTTGTGAGACTTTAAAAAATTGATTGGATGACATGAATAATATGTAAATTCATCACTATCACTCTACATATTTCTAAGTAGTAGGCTAGATAATGTATTTGGTTAAAAATAAATTAGGTAAAAATAATAAAACCATGATTGAAGTGCTTTTATGTAAATTCTCATGATCTTTTAAATCTGACCACATATTTTTTTTTAGTGTAGGTGGTTTTATAGAAATAGTAAACATTCACCATAGCTTTATGTCACACACTGAGTTCCTTTCTCTTCACTCGGAGAGGCTCTGTGAGCATTTAATGAGCTGATAATTAGTAGTTCAACGTTTTCACTCCTCCCGGGGTAGAGGAGCCGGCGCTCAATAAGGTTGCTTGTACTGAATTTATAGTGCTTCAGGGCAACTTTAGTGCTCATGCCAGGAACAATGTCAATACTTGGAGGGGACATTGGTGCACGCCAGTGATTTTCAATATAAAAACACTTTCTTCAAACACAAGGTACTGCTTGGTATTTGCTTCCAGAGTCCCTTAGATTTTGTGTTTCTATCATTGGAATTGAGGTCATATGTTTTAATCTCGCAAGTAAAGGGATGGACAGAGCTGTCAGCTTGGTGGTGAGTTGAATTTATGGGCAGCTTTCAGGGTTGTTTGGGACCTTTAATAAGAAAAAAATTCTCATGTCCTCATGACTTCTCTCTTGTACCAATTCAAGCTGGGTGCATTAATTTAAAGTGGACCATATTCAAATTTGCAATCATAGAGTCAAATAGCTGCAGCCTCTTGATTCGAATGAGAGTTATACAGCCAGAAGGTCTGCTGCATATGCAGTTACAGAAACGGAAGATTGATCACAGACTTTGGAAAGACCATGGACAGATTGATGGTGGCCAAAAAAATACTTTATATGTAATTGAATTTTTAAGACATCTAGGTAATAAAAATGTTTATTAAAATCACTGGACCATTAAAGAAAAACCAATAAGACGTTTGTGTGCTCATCCAAACACCATCAGGTGTGACAGGAAGTAACTAAGTCACATGACTAATTAAGACGTCGCTGAAGTGTGCTTGTCAGAGAAGATGGTCGGGCTCAATCAAGAGGCTCTTATATTTCACAAGTGATTTATATGTACAGTATATCAAGAAAAGAGATGTCCATTAAAAAGGCCAGAGGTATGTTTGAGTCTGTGGTTCTCTCCTGGAAGAGTGGGGTGCTTTCCACAGTTGAGGGTATAGACCTTCTGCTGGTGAAGGTCTTGGGATCTTATTCAGGAGGTATGGAATATAGAGAATATGAGATGATGGTAGATCAAATAAGAGGCAGCAGTGTCAGCTACCGTACTTGTTTGTAAAGAATAAACGAGCTGGGTTTGAGGATAACACTTTCTGTTTTTCAGTCAGTAAAAGTTCATTTTTTTAACTTTTGGTCATAACTTCTGTGTGTTACTGATATTTGTGTAAATATAACAGGTGGAACAATTTTGACAAATTTGGGAGAGTCCCAGAGTAAACTGCAGGCAGTAGAGGCACCTGAAAAGGATGCCCTGGTTAGCTCCAGATAGAGTTGCATGGACATATCCTTCCTTTTGGATGGATTCTCCAGGAGAAAACAAGGACCCAGTGGAGTAAATATATTTTTCAGTTCACTTGGAAACATCTAGGAAGCCCCCCAAAGGAGGTGTAGTCAATGACTTGGAGTAGAGAAGTCTGGCCTTACCTTCTCAATTTGTTGTCGGCATCCTTAGTATATGATAGGAGAGGAGTTCTCCTAGATGGGAAACTACATTACATTCCCAGTATTTTTACTGGTACTTTATACTGGTATTTTATACTGCTGAGTGGACAGAGGAACACGGACCTAGTCCAGGGGTCTAATGTCCTAGTGGAGGTCTAAAAGGGATTCGAACTCACAATCTCTCAATCATGAGCCCTACACCCTATCCACTACATCACCGGTCCCGCAAGCAGAACATTCTAGCAGTCTTTAAAAGGAAAAGAAATTAGAGCTGTCCAATCAAATAGGAATCCATGAGAATTAAAGATGAAAAGCTAGGCAAATCTAAACAAGAAGTACCAAGGAACTAGCAATTAGTGAAATGAGGGAACTCCAGAAGCAAAGATAGTCATGGAACTGGATCTGGGGCAAAGGTCTTTGGGAAGATCTGGGGAAAACTGGGGACTTTAAAAGGTAAATCAAGAAAACTTGATCAGTGATTGTTTTCTTTCTCTAGTTGCTTCTTCCTCGCTCAGTCATCATGTTTTTTTTGTTGTTGTTGTTGTTGTTTTTTTCGCGAGCCAGGAATTATGTGTGAACTGTTAAAAAATGTTTCAGAGGAAAAACTGTAGACTTTGTGTTGTATTAGTCAACCAGCAAAGTGTGGAAAGAAAATCAAAATAGAAATATGATTAAACTATTCAAACACCAGCTGAAATGGCTGAGACTGGTCCAGTTATGTGTGGACTACAACTGCCATAAACATGCCTGAAATGAGTTCCTCTCTCCCACTACACCACTTAAACAAAATAAAACAATTAGCAAAAATTAGGATTGTTCAACCATATCACCTCACACTCATTTCAGTTTCTCACTATTTATTACATTGCTCTATAAGTTTTTCTTTCTTTCTTTTTTTCTTTTGCAAAATTACCCAAACTGGTAATGAACAGGTGTAACAAAATGGGAAGAATAATATAAGTGCTTTGTGACTGTAAAAATTCAGACTATATTCAGACAGGACTAGGGACTAAGAGCATTAGAAAACTAAGAATGTAGAAAAAAGAACTAGTAAAGTAGAAATAGGAGATAGAGATTACACAAAAAAATGGAAACAAGCTGAACTGTGAAACAAGAAATAGGAAATTAGCAAAAAAAGAAGAAAAAACTGCCGCTGGAGTAAAGAATAGTCCATAAATTTCAAAACGAAGCATGCATAAGCACTCGTGTAAGCTATTTAAAAGATTAAAAAAAGCAAACAAGTGGCCTCCGTGACCCAACTAATTATTGTTTGGAAACGTGGACTTTGTCTTAAAGTACCCATGTACCACATTTTATGATCAGGTGTGTTTTATTAATTTCTCTTTCTACTTGTGGTATCACTTCAGCATTTAAATCTGGGATTCTTTATTTATATTGACTAATATTCTGATCCGTAAGAGAATGTTTTCACAGGAGATGTTTTTCCTACTTTATGTTCCACTGTATTGTGTTTGATACACCACAGATTAATTAAAGAGGTTGTAAGGCATTTGCTGTGTTTGAGTCCTACACTGATTGATTTTAATGCTGTTTGAAGATGATGGCAGTAAAAAAGGTTTTTGCTTTTACTCTGCTACTCCACAAAGGTTCACAGCTTTTGATGCCACAAGGAGAAATGTTTTTATTGCCACTTTCCCCCTGTCATCTATTCACATTGAATTTGGTCAGCTCAGACCAGTGCACACTCACTGACGTAGCAGTTCAGTGAACTGAAGTTCAAAAAACCTGTACACTACAGGTTTATATAAATGCCTAAAATAACTAGAGGGCACTCTAAAAACCGCTTTCTTACTGTACCTATGTCCTCTAACATTTATTTGTTAACTGTTTGTTTATAAAAGTACTATATTAATTGGCCTACTATCCTTGGTGGATAGCAAGCTGAATTAAATCTGTATCTCTGGTTCTCTAGATCCCCCTTTATTTAATTCTCCAGACACTATATCGACTGAACAGGAGAGCAAGAACATGCAATGCTAATTGGAGAACAGAGCAAGAAATGCAGATACTGAGATTTTAGTTGATGCATTTTTTTCGATAGCACCATTATCTAAGGATGATACGGGAGATTGGCGGGCGGATGGATTGGTGCAATTTCTGCTGTAAAGCAGAACTAGTACCAGTCTGTCGCGGTGAAGAGGGAGCCAAAAAGCAAAGTTCTCAATTTACCAGTCGATTTATGTTCTAACCCTCACCTATGGCCACAAGCTTTGGGTAGTGACCGAAAGAACAAGATCGCGGATACAAGCGGGTGAAATGAGCTTCCTTCGCAGGGTAGCAGGGCTCTCCCTCAGAGAGAGAAGCTCGCCATCCGGGAGGAGCTCGAAGTAGAACTGCTGCTCCTCTGTGATGAGAGGAGTCAGCTGAGGTGGCTCGGGAATCTGATTAGAATGCCCCCCGAACGCCTCCCTGGTGTGGTGTTTCGGGCATGTCCAACCGGCTAGAGACCCCAGGGTCGACCCAGAACACGCTGGCGGGACTATATCTCTCGGCTGGTCTGGGAACGCCTCAGCGTCCCCCCGGAAGAGCAGCTTTAGTTCTCTATTTGTACTTTACATCCAGGTGTAAAATGTTTTGTTAATCAATGAATGTGGCCAAATATAGTCTTTTTATTTTACATCTTTTTAAGGTGGCGGTAAAGACCATACCTAATCTTAACATACACTTAAAAACACTGCTTGACCAACTAGCATCAGGCTTTTACAGATATTGTCAGTCCTTGGATCTCTGCTTTGTTCCCACCTGTTTCAAATCCACCACTGTCCCACCCAGTCCCCAAAATTACACCAGCATTAATGGCTTTAAGCTAGTTTTACTGTCCTAGTCTTCAAACATCTGGGGCCAACTGCACAAAATACCTGAGGTGTCCCTCTTAAGTATGACACTTATGACTTAATTACGCCTTAGCTGAGGGATTTACTTGAGCCCGTTGCACAGAATCCCTTAATATGTTTCCTTAGTTAAGAAGAAATGGTAAGGGATTTACCAAAATGACTGTGATTTTACAGCAGTAAAATCCTAATTTCCACAGAGACTATTTGCATGCTTATGATAGCGGTTATCACCTCACCTGTTATCACATCATTGCCTTGAGTTAGGAATTTTTTTCTTTCATTTTCCAAACCACTTTATCCTTTAATGGGTTCACGAAGAGGCTGAAGCCCATCCCAGCTGACTGCAGGCAAAGGCAGGGGTCACCCTGAGCAGCTCGCCAGTCCATCACAGGGAGTAAAGAATATAAGAAAATACGAAAATGTGGTCAGAGAAGAAAATGTTTGTATTTAGTACATCTATATAAAACACATACTAAATGTGATCCAGGGCGGCATGGTGGTGTACTGGTTAGCATGTCCGCTTCACAGCAAGAAGGTCCTGGGTTTGAGTCTTAGGTTTTGCAAGGACATTTTATCAATCCTAGTAGGATTAATCGGTTCAGGAAATGAGTGATTGGTTAAATGTGATCCACAAATAACAAACAGAAAATCTTGAATGTCGGAGGATTGCAACAAAAAATTGATTCAAGTAGGTTCTTCCAGTTAAGGGTGGTGTTTTCCATACTTCTGTTGCTAAGGTGTTTTATGCAGTGGTTTAAAGGATTCCTTAAATTATAAAACCATTTTAATACTTAAGTTACCATTTTAAAGAAAATCTCATGGATAAGATTTAACGGAGATTTAATGGTAAGTAAGCCTGAACTCAGAAAATCTTACTTAAGGTGTTTTGTACAGCTAGTCCCTTTTCTTAGTTCATCTAAAGGCTATAAAGCCATAAGTCATTCTGAGCCTGCACTTCATGCATCTTGAAAGTCCAGAATGTTATGCTAGGTGTCTTTTAGTGAACTTCAGAGCATCTTTTAAGATTATCAACAAAGGGCTTTTTTGCAAGGCTGGCCTCCGGTTGAATATTCCAAATCCCATTTATCACAGATCACTGCAAAGGGACCACACCAGACTCTCAGTCCGGGATCACCTTAAAGCTGTTTATGTTTACCATTTATCTTTAGTCTTTATACCTATGAAACATCCTGAAATTCAGAGCTGAAGATACCAAAGGTTGCCTTTTAATGACCAAAGTTAATGAGGTCTACAGAAATAAAACTGGGCAACTTTTACCCAACAGTCTCAACCATTTAAAGCTCAGTGCCATAAAGAATCTGGAACCGAATGTAGACTTTCCTAACACCTCCTACTCCCCGGAATATATTTATGCCTTGCTGTCTGGATGCTCCAACACAGCGTCAAATGACAGCCAGAACTTTGAAAAATATTACCCGTATTTTTACTTATCTATTATTTATTTATTTACTTACTTTTTTTTTACTCCTATTTCACCTACAACACATTGATCTCAGTATACTTTTACATTGATTATAAAATACTATAATCCAAGTTATATGTAGTAGTCAATGTCAAACGACCAATAAACACTAAATGGCCTTGTCCTACAATAACTTATTAAACATGTGGTACATTTTCTATTCTATTCTATTATGAACCAGAGGGTATTACGAACCATTATAATTCTGGTAAGTCTGTTGGTGCTGTACATCCCATGCCCCCCTGCTTTGATCACATGATTAGTCAGCTTCCTGTTTTGTATGTGCACATACAAGAGGAATTCTTACGAAGGTGTTTCCACAAAAATAAAAGCCTTCTTTAATGTGATTTTCCAAAAATCCAAACTTCATCAAGCAATTCAGAAGACATTGGTTCATAAACCAGAGCTGTTTTGAATGGCAGGTAAAAAATGGTTGTTGTTGTTGTTGTTGTTGTACTTAGCAGTTTCTGATGTAACACAGTGTGGGGTATTATGAACCACTGGAAATGGGGTATTATGAACCATGGTAAAAGATAACATCAATTTCTGAGCTTCGAAGAAACTGTTAACTACAATTAATGTTAAAACAAATTTAAAGAATTAAATAGCTTTATAGCATCAGGTCTCCAAATTGAGAATCTTTCAAGATTAAAACTGCTAAAAGTAGCTAAACCAGTAACTTTTATTCTTCAATTCAAAGATAAATAATTCAAATGTTGAACTAAAAACAATGGAGCTGTCGGCCTACAGTGTTTGTCATGCTTTTTTTTCTATGTGGACATTACCTGATAAGGGAGACTTGATACCAAATAAAGCCTAAAGTTTGACTTCCTAATTATTGGCTAAGGCTCATAATACCCCGTGATGGTTCGTATTACCCCTAAACATGTTAGTATGCAGAAGTGTAAATTCGTCCAACATCTCTGCCTTAAGATTTTAATAATGTCCTTTGTCTGGAGCTTTGATACACTAGCTATATATGTCGAGTATGAAGGAGGTCTATCGGTTTAAATATGCTGTAGAGCATTCACAATACCCATCATTCATAATACCCCATTCTCCCCTACCGAATTATGAAAGTGCAGACATCCACTTTCATACGTCACTGCTGTCATAGTTTACTATGAGAAGTAGTACGTCAGTATCGTTATAAGCAAGCCCTAGGCATGGCATCCAGACACAGCCTTTATTGTTGCTGGGGACTTCAGTCACAGCAACCTACATACATATAAACAAATATGTCTCACACCTACAAAGCCACTCTCTTCCCCCACCTGTGACAGTCCCATCTTTAATTGTTACTGCTTTCCAGTTACAGCCCAGTCATTAAAGATGTAAGGCCCACTATGAGGACTATCAGGATCTGGTTATACGGTGCTGATTCTGCTCCGGTGCATATACTGGGGTGTGTTTGCTGCCCAATGTTGCCCACCAACTCTCAGATTATCACTGACTCATGTACCAACTCTGTCCTAAAACACATCACACCTTCACTGTGATGAAAATCGCAATATGGCCATAAGTGGACCATCACACTTGTATATATTCATTACAGAAAAATAAATTAGTACAATCACTTATTTCTAATCTATAGTTGTGATAACTACTGACAGTTCTGAGGGTACCCATTGCTCAGTAGTCTTATTTATAAGTAGCAGGGTGAGCATCTCCTCTCCCCAAGGGTGTGTTTGCCTGTTGTTCGGCCTCATTCCATTACAAACCTGCACTGTCCTCCTCCTGCTGTGATGACCATTAGTGTGTGTCTGTGGTCGGCGGGAGATAAACTGTGATTTAGAGCTATGTTCCCCTGCGCTGCTGTTATCAGCTAGGCCGCCATCCCACAAACACTTTTACACTCTTTCCCACCGTTCTAGGCCATCTGTCTCTGTCCGGGGGCTTAGATAAAGGTAGGCGTGCCACATGCTGGGGCTCTAGCTTTCTGCTTCTGTGTATTTATTTAGAAAGTTACCATCTCTCTGACCCAAGATGTCTAGATCTATTAGCTGCTAAAGTAGTGAAGAAAGTTACTGTAACACTGTGTGATAAGTTTTCTTCAGCAAATCAGATACTGTAGTCACGTAATGATGGACTCCTGTAGCCTTGGATATGACAGACCTGGTGCTTTTGAAAAGTAATTTGTGCAAGCTCAGGTTGCCATTAGGGATGCGATTTAACAAGTACATCTAATGACTGTGCAGAATTTCTACAAATGCCTTCAAAAACCTTCCATGCTGACAAAGTCTTCTAACCAAAATAGAAACCACAAATCTTTCCAGTCAGAATAGCAGAAACTGTGAGATAGGACATGTGAAGAAATGTGCCAGAGGCCCATCTTTCACCCCCCAATCAATTGCATGGGTGAGTTCTGCATCATTTTCAAGATATTTAAAGCTTGAAATAACATCACTGCAGTCATTTCTGCCTCGTGAACCCATTTACAGTATATTTGCCCTTAATTTTCCTCCAAATTTGTTCACCTGCCAATTCCCCCCAATTCCACCTGTAAGTGCTGCCCTGTCATAAAACACAAGTATTAATCAGGGAGGACAATGTGTTTCACTCGACACAAGTCTCGGGCTCTGTGAGAGCGTTTCTGTGTGGCGTATGCATGTTCTCCTCGGGCTTGCATGTGTTTCCTCAAGGTACTCCGGGTTCCTCCCACAGTCCAAAGACATTTCAAATTGCAACTGGGTGTGAGTGAGAGTGTGTGTGTGTGTGTGTGTGTGTGTGTGTGTGTGTGTGTGTGTGTATGGTTGTATGGGTGTTGGCCCTGCAATGGTCTGGCGAACAGTTCAGGGTGTACCCTGCCTTCACCCACTGTCGGCTAAGATAGGCTCCAGCCTTCTTGTTACCCTAGAGGATTAAGCGGTTTAGTGAATGAATAAGTAAGTAATACATGGACAGATCTCAAGTAAAACATTAGTGAGTCTATGAAAGATCATTTAGCCCTGATTTTGACCCCTGCACAGATCCTATTATTTATTTCATGATGTATACTGTGTGTTTGTGTATATGTACATATATAATCCATTGTCTGTCGGTTAGCAACATGCCCAGTAGGGAAATGTGTACATGAAGTCCACCCTTATGGCTACATTCACTCAACCTCAATTTTTTTCCCTCTAGGCAGCTTTGGAGAAAACTCATAACTTGGGCATACACAAGTCCTGTCACTGGCCAACCTGGCAACCGAGGCAGCCACACAGAACAAGACAAAGTATTACTGGCCAAAAATGCCACTTCACCACCAGGACCTCTTATCATTAATGGCCAGCCCTGGATATCATGAAGTCCATTCTCACGTCATGTCATAAAGATGGCAAAGTGAAATATGTGATCCATTCCAGCAAAATAAGATGCTTCTTTCAAGAGCAGTTTTTCTAGTAATGGCTTATTATAACGATTTACCTTCAATAGAAAGGTCACCAAAAATCTTGACAAATCCAACCTTGACAGTACATGAGGTACTCTCCTTGGCTGAGAATGGATATAGAACAGTGGGCATGTACAAACAGGGATCAGACACTTACAGTCAGTATAATAGAGTATGTGATAGCACAAGATATCATTATTTATCAGTTAATATTTGATTTTAAGGATATTCTATTTCATAAATATTGACTTGAAATTCCCATTTGGAAAATATTCCACCTGCCACATTGTGCCATGTTGGATTTAGCTGCTGTGGCCTGAGAACTTCACACTGAAAAGGTTGGATTGTTCACTAATTCTCAATTGAAAGTAAATCATTTTAACTGGCCATTACTTGGAAAATTCCTCATGAGACAAGCATCTGGTTTTGCTGGAATGGCTCCCATATCTGATCGTATATGAAGGCTATTAAACCAAAGAGCTGGGTTCTGGAGCGTGATTATCCTGACATGGTTCTATGCCAACACTTTTATGCTAAGTACCCCAAAAACCAGGCCGCTGTCCACAGGGGAACCCAGTAAAAATCATCCATGAAGGTGCCAAAATCCACTCCAAACCCAAGAACACACTGTGGCCTACAAGCACGGCTGTCACTGACTATTTGCCTGTTCATTCATTAGGATTCTAGTCTTGTGCTGGGGGAAGGCATTTCTGTGTGGAGTTTTTATGTTCTCCTCGTACTTGCATGGGTTTTATGCTGGTGCACCAGTTTCCTCCCACAGTCCAAAGTCATACGGATAAGGGTAATTGGTTGTTCCAAATTGCCCCTAGAAGGTCCTGGGCTTGGCAATTTTCCATGTTCTCCTTGTGCCTGCATGGATTTTCTCCGGGTACACTGGTTTCCTCCCACAGTCCAAAGACAGGCACATTAGGCTTATTGGCTGTTCCAAATTGCACCCAGGAGTGAGTGTGAATAGTTGTGTGTGTCGGCCCTGTGATGGTCTGGCAAGCTGTTCAGGGTGCACCCCACCTTCGCCCGGAGTCAGATAGGATACGCTCCAGCCTCTCTGTGACCCTAAAAATGTTGAATTTTACAATATGTATTGGCTGGCTTACATTTTATCAAAATATCTTAATATCTTCAAACGCAGATGGTGCTATATATATTTGAGTGGATGGGGGGAAAGTTACACAAAACATAACAAAAATAACACATTTACAAGAAAAAAAAGCAAAGCAATAAAAGGTACATGCATGCACACAGGGCATTTTATATTACTGGCAGTTGTAAGAGATCATTGATGCGTGCAGGACCATTTCTGTTACTCAGTCCAATTTATATGCTTGTCACCGCATAAGCCTTTGGAAATACCATCTCTCCACTGAATCGAATAATTCACTGGAGACAACTCCTCAAATCCAAGTAACACCTGCTACTAAATGTGGGTGGATTTAGAACTACACTTGTGGGCTGTCAGATCTCTGAGGCCTATAATTTATGTCCTGTACCAGAGAACACTTTGTGTACTACTGACTCCATGCCACTGTCAAAATTAGTGGACCCTCTGCCACCTATACTGGCCTTTTACTGCTTTCTCAAAAATTCAAGGAAATGATCAAGAATGCTATGTGCATCTGCCTGTTCAGTTTTAACTAAGGCAGCATGGTGGTGTAGTGATTATCACATTTGCTACACAACAAGAAGGTCCTGGGTTTGAGTCCCGGGCCAGGTGTTTTCTGTGGGAAGTTTGCATGTAATCCCAGTGCTTGCTTGGGTTTTCTTTCGGTAGTCCAGTTTCCTCGCACAGTCCAAAAATATATACATTGGGTTAATTGGCTGTTCCAAATTGCCCCTAGGTATGCGTGTGGTTGTGAATGGTGTGTTAGTCCTGTGAAGGTCTGGTGAACTGTTCAGGATGTACCCTGCCTTGTCCCAGTGTCGGCTAAGATAGGCTTCAGCCTCCCCGCAGCAATTGAGGGAGCGGGTAAATGAGCTTTTACCCAGATGCAGAATACTTTCAAAATGGATCCTAGGCAAAGTGTTATTACCTTTCATGTGAAGGTACTGTGACATGCCGATTTTCATTCTGCAGAAAATTGTGTGTGTGATTGTCTGCCACCGATGACCTGATCATATGTTTTGATAATTAGAAGTTCAGCTTGCGTGTGTCTCAAGACTTGGAAGAGGTAAGTTTTTAAATCCGAATTTTTCCATTATTGATCATGTAAATAATGTCTTGACAGTAATGTTGACTAGTATTAGCATAACCACATCATTCAGCTAATGTAATGTTAGGTCCTAATAAATAACAGTAATTTGTTATTTAATGTTATTTTGCATAGTTTTCCCACTAAAAGTAAAATCTGAGAGTCGCATGTGCCAGTTGGTGCCATGGGTCAGTGTGTGTGTGTGTGTGTTTGTGTGTGTTCTTAAATGTTGAGTAATGTAATTTTTGGTTAAAAATAAATAAACTGGTGGGGGGGGGGGGGTGTTTAAAAATGTTCTTTATCTAAGAACACGAATTTATTTTGGCTCTACACACCAAAAAAGGTGGTGCAAACCATTTCATAAAGTAAAACTCATCATCATTCTGATATGCATATCTCTGCATTTTTAAAAAATTATTTATTTATTTGTTTGTTTGTTTGTTTGTTTGTTTGTTTGTTTGTTTGTTTGTTTGTTTGTTTATTTTTTTGGGGGGGGGGTGGAATGCCGTTTTAAACCATGCAAACAATTCCTTCCAAAACCATGAACCTTCATGTAAACACTAAGTAAAGCTCTTGCCCTGTGTCTGCATGATCATCTGATGGGGTACCCGTATGAATGAGCAGGTGTACAGGTGTTCATATTAAAGTGGACGGTGAGTGTAGATTCAAATATACACTACCATCTAAAATCATTACCCCTACATACAGTTACTTACTTTATTATTATAAATTTACGATTTTCAGCATTTACTAACCTAAGAAATATTAATAAAGTAAGTACTTGATGTATTATTGTTTGACTGCTTGTATTACCAAATAGCTGTTTAAATTTTATTCCCGCATTACATGTTAATCCAGGTGTAAATAATACAATTTGCTTTTTAGCCTCAGATGTGAATTTAACGAGCTAACAAACAAGTTTGTCGTGATTGTCATGAATTCCCCGCAGTGCATGCCGCGATTCCCAGTGTGACAAACGCTGCTTGATATGCACTTTTATTCTAAATTCTTTTCTACCTCTTGATTGTGTCTCTGCCTGTGATCCAGTGGATCCACACGTCCCTCATACTCACCTGATTACCATTTTCACACAAAGTGTCAACATGTTTCTCAGTGTATTTAAGAAGCTCTTTTTGTTTGTCTAGGCATATTTCCCTTTCTTGTACGCATACATCTGTATTGATTGTTTTTGTGGAACTTTATTTAATAGGTTAAATAATGTCATGTAAGAGGAAAACTTCCCAGAAAGTCAAAACATTTTGAGAGTATGTACATACTGGGTGAAATAAATGACAGCCAGAATAATTGGACCCTAGCCTGAACAGTTGTTTCCGTTTCAGTGTTTATTTCCACATCATTAATTCATCAACTGTGGCACAGTGGCATAGCGGTTAGCACATGCACATGGTTTTCTCCCACAGTCCAAAGAGAGGCACATTAGACTTATTGGCTGTTCCAAATTGCCCCTAGGTGTGTGTGTGAATGGTTTTGTGTTTTGGCCCTGCAATGGACTGACGAGGATGTATCCCGCCTTTGCCCGGAGTCGGATCGGTTAGGCTCCGTGCGACCCTAATTAGATGAAGTGGTTCGGCGAATGAATGAATGCATGAAAAAGGAAGGAAGGAATGAATTAATAATTCATTAATATCTAGATGTGGCTTGAAGTGTGTTTCTGACCTTCCTGAAGCATTAGATCCAAAGCATTAGGCTTATCAACTTCGTTCATGATTTTTTTCATTGTGCCAATAGACTAAGAACATTTAAAATGAATTTTCTTGTATCAGCGTACCAGTGATTAGCATTGTACAAACCATGTCACATTTTGATGGCTTCTTCCCTTTATGAGGATCCTCTGTTATTAGTTCCTAATTACGTCCACCAAAGAGGTTATGTTTTCACTGGCGTGCGTTTGTTTGTCCGTTTGTCTGTCTGTCTGATAGCAACATTACTCAAAAACTTATGAACGGATTTTGCTGAAATTTTCTGGATGAGTCCGAAATGATACAAGAAAGAATTGATACAATTTTGGCAGTGATCCAGATTATTGTCTGGGATGCAGGGAATTTTGAAATGTGTCTTAGCGCGGATGAAGTCATTCAAGTTACTGTGTCTGGACCATACCAAAGCGTAACTTCCAGGCTTGCGTTCAATGGTGTAATCTCATTTCTTTACCTTTCTGTACAACTTTTAGGACAATTATCACAAAAATAATCCAATTATTAATACTTCCTCATCCGAGCACAAGGCCTCTTATTCAGGGAAGGCCCTATGCACAATGCAATCATATTAATGGCTGCGCATTTGCACTGTAGGGCTCAAATAATAAACAAATGTTGCATTTATAAAAATGCTGCATTTCTTACAATACCATATGGGGTACTGAACGGCCTTGGCGGAGGGCTGCGCTCTCCGAGTGCTTTTCTAGTTAATTTCTGTTTTGGTAGAGTTTGCTTGTTTTGGTTAATTTTTTGATGAATGAATGCGTATCTTCTGTCATTTTCCTGTGCCAAACCTGATTTTGACACATCCAACATTTTGGCTCTGTCTGCAACGTCATGATTATTGTTTTATGTATGTTAAATGTAATTGTGCCTAATTACTGAGCCAAAATCTTCCAGATTCTTCTAGACTGCACTGTAGATCAGCTTCATTTTACTGAAAGCACCCAGGCCTAAAAAGTCTAAACTTCTATAATCATAGAAACTGAATGATTATAGAAGACATTTATGAGTTGCTCAAATGAGAAAAAGCCATTTATATCACTTATAATTATATATTCATTCATTCATTCATTTTCTGAACCGCATAATCCTAATTAGGCTAGTGGGGAGGCTGGAGCCCATCTCAGCCGACTCTGGGCGAGGGCGGAGTACACCCTGGACAGCTCGCCAGGCCATGGCAGGGCAGAAACATGCTGATGGCTACCCAATGGCCTATTCTTTATGAATGACAGCAATGGTTCTTTTACATGCACCACAAAAAGTGAGAGACATGGCTGGCCTTTGATAACCCAGTTAGCTGCACTGGGGGGAAGCAGTGTCAACTCGGTGATAGTGGGGCTTGAGTCCCCGGCCTGCGGATCAGTAAGCCAGCACACTACCACCGGGCCACCACTGTCCCTAATTATATATTATTATTATTATTATTATTATTATTAAAATATAATTTATGTTCTGTATATTATATAATTATTGTTTAGTTTATAGTTTGTTTATCATTACTGTTACTGCTACTGTTTTGTCTACCGCACCTGAAGCTCGCACAAAATGACATTTTGTTCTTCTACAGGCCCTGTACGTGGATGAATAACAAGAAGGTTTAGTTTCCGTTAAACAATGCAGGTAAAATTAGACATTCACTCTCATTTCACTGACTTCATTGTTACTAGACCTGCCACCTTACCAGCCATAATCAATTATAAGACATAGTAATACAATCAGTTACAGGGTTCTAATGTCTACGGTGTTGTTCACTTCCACTCTGAGCATCTATTTAACAACCCTAAAAAAAGAAAAACAAATAAATAAATAAATATAAAAAAGCTCTGAGGAGACTCTTGCCCTCGGTTATGTCTCCAGTGTGTCTCATGAGAGAGAAGTCAGATATTTTATTCTAAGACAGAGCTATCACTTTTATCCTGGACCATGCTGTTTTTCACCCTCTCAGAAAAATGTGGCTTTATATGTAACCAGGCATTTTCATCTGACTCACATAGTCACTGTTTGAAATATTGAGACTTGCTGAGCAGGCAGGCACGAAGTAGCAGTTCGCTGCTATATCCATATGGTATTGAAAGTGTTCTTATGATAACGGGTTCACTCTCTCTCTCTCTCTCTCTCTCTCTCTCTCTCTCTCTTTCTCTCATTTCCAGCTGCCTTTGATCTGATGAACATGCAGGAGTAAGGAGGGCCTGTTTAATTAAGTGTATTTCCGAGGTTAATAAGTTCCTTTATCCTGCAGCCTCCTGTGTGACTCACATTATCACCACAACCACAAGGGAATGGATCAAAATGTCGTCTGCTCATTACATCACCTATTCTCTCTTTTTTTTCTTGTCTTCCTCTCCCTCCTTTTCATCTTTTTATACATTTTACAATATTAATCAGCTCTTTTCAATCAGCTCAATATCATTTAAGCCATAGGTTGTATTAAGAGCAGTAACCTCGACCCATATGAGTGAAGCTTTCAGTGATTTGAACTACAGTATTGTAAAAGAATAATAAATAAATAAGTCTTATGTTTCTATCGATTTCATTTATCAATATAATAATATTAATTTTAATTAATTTTATA
>JAQMYF010000002.1:14834996-14857176 GCA_030014195.1 Neosilurus mollespiculum | reverse complement strand
CTCCTAGGCAACACCTGAACCACTTCACACTGCATAAATTAAAGCACACCATTCAAACGATGCTGACTGTATATATATGATCAAAGGAATAGCAACAGATAGAAGTTTTTGGAATCTATAGCACAGCATGACAATGGTTTGCTTCCTGCCTTAAAAGTAGGTCACATCAGATGACATGAAGGTGATCCATATCTTCTCCAATGTAGATTTTCCCCTGATTTCCTCTTCTGTTCTCCTGCTATATTCAATATCTAAGTGAGGTTATATCCTCACAAGTTCTCATACAACTTCTGTGATCCTTCTTCTTTCCATGGCATGTTTATTTTTCACCAAAGATTTTATACACACTGACCAGCCATAACATTATGACCGCTAAGAAGTGAAGTGAATAACATTGATTATCTCATTACCATGGCACCTGCCAAGGAGTGGAATCTATGAGGCAGAAAGTGAAGACTCAGCTCTTGAACTTGATGTGTTGGAAGCAAGAAAAATGAGCAACCGTTAGGACCTGAGTGACTTTGACAAGGTCCACATTTTGCAGGATAAATAAATGGGTTTATTCGTTACTAAAATGGCAGGTCTTGTGGGGTGTTCCTGGTATGCAGTGGTAAGCATCTACCAAAGGTGGTCCAAGGAAGCGTCACCAGTGAACTTACAGTAGTGTCATGAGTGCCCAAAGAACTTTGATGTGCGTGGGGAGTGAAGGCTAGTACGTCTGTTCTGATCCCACAGAAAAGCTACTGTAGCACAAACTGGTGAAACTGTTAATGCTGGTTCAAGTTCAAGTTCAAGTTCAAGAGGCTTTATTGTCATTTCAACCACATATAGCTGACGCAGTACATAGTGAAACGAAACAACGTTTCTCCAGGACAAGGTGTTACATAAACATACAAGTATCAAATCGAAAAAACATACAATAAAAATAAAAATCCCCCCCTTCCCTAGCCACATAAAGTGCAAAGTGTGCATCTTTGTGCAAACAGTGCAAGACAGTACAGTGCGACAATAGTACTAAAAAGAAAAAGACAACACAAGAATGGGACAATTAGCGCCGAAGGAGAGACAGAAAAGGATTATATGGAATATGAAAATTTGAATAAAGGTAAAATGAAATGAAGTGGTTATGAAAGGTTTCAGGGCACTCAGTGCTGTGTATGGGGCTGCCTAACCACAGACCAATCAGATGATGTTAATATTATGACTGATTAGAGCATAAGGTTTTATATATAATGATGTAGGACACTTAATGTGGAATTTACCGAATTGTTAGTGTCAAAAAGCTGCAAAAAATACTTTTCCTTTGGGCTCATCATAATCCAATTGCTCATTTAAGATGAGATGGAACACTGAAACCATCCGAATTTTTTATTTATTTATTTGGCCAGGCACTTTTGTTTTGGAAATCTGTCCCATGTGAGAAATTCATGAGCTCTTTTAACAGGTATCTTAGGTATAAGGTATAAGGTATTAGGTATAGGGTATCTTAGGTCATTGGATAGGGGCCAGAAATTCACCACTTTGTATTAATTCTTGTCCACTACGTTTACAGATCCACTTCCACACAGTAAATTCCTATCGATGCTCTGAAAAAAATTGCATCGCTGCTATGTAATGAACATTTAGTATAGACCAATATTATTTTTAGCAAGATTGATGGCGTGGTTAAATGGTTTAATCAGACCCTCTGGATCTAGAATACTTGTTGAGGATTGTAGTATAAGTGCCCATACCGTCCTCCAGAGAATTTTCACCATTTGAATTAGGTGGATGGTCCTTGGGTGTTTTTGGACATCATTCACAAACACTGTGAGGAGGGACATTCACACAGAATAAATGAAATTCAGCCATTCTGGACTTAAAAGCAGAAATCCACACAAAGGCTGGTTCAGGTCAGGTGGTAAGATGAAGAATAGATAGAGGCTATTTTTTTCCATTCAGCACAATAAGGTCCTGAAATCCGATTTATGGGTACTCCCTGTTTTGAATACCCCACTGAGACTCCTCTGGGAGTGGTTGTACACAGCTATTAATAACATAAATGCGAAATAAATCTGAACTCAGGGCTGTGATTGGAGAATTATTCTTCTGCCTTAGGCATATCTTGTTATATGCAGGTGGTATAATTGTGGTGTTTAAATTTGATCCAATAGCAAGGACTGGTATCCCCTTTTCTCTAGTATCCTGTGGGGAAAATGAGCTTTTCCATTCTCTGTAGGTTGCAAAAATTAAACACATTTCCTTTTGGTTTGTTTGGAGCTATGCCCATTTTTCTCTGGCTAATGGGTACATTACTTCAGTATTTACTTACTGCAGTATTTGAGATATGTTGCTGTATGAGGCCTTCTCCCTTTAGCTTCCTCTTTATTTCCCATTATTTCCCAAAAATAATGAAGCAGTCACCTAAAAACCTGTGTCCGATTTACGTCCCTATTCATAGAGATTAAGAGACTCCCTGGTCCCAACAGGAATATACTTTGTATGTGTGAGAATTAAGGAATCTCCATATTAAACCCTTGTGGATTTGGGTTGGACAGAATTCTTTATGATCACTCTGATTATGCTGAAAAATATAGCATCTGAGGCATAAAACTTGCAGGACCAATGTACCTAGAAGCTCTCCGTATAGAAGTTTTCACCGAAGTGTTTGGCCAGGTTACGTACCTCTGAGGTTTAAAAGTTTCTTTGTGTTATTAATATTTTATTGGAAATTCCTAGTACTCACTTTTTTCTTGTCCAGACTGTTTGATTATGGATCACTCAGTTCAGTTTTAGCTTTGACTAGCATACTTGCTAAAGGTATTGGACTAGTTACCTATGATTACCTGATGATTCAAGAATGTATAATAACTTTCACTCTGAATTAAATGCTTTGGGATTCAGTTTCAGTTGGTGCGGTATCTTCAAGGAGGTAGACGCTTTTTGCTAAAATCATCCATCATGAATTTGTAATCATTCGCTAATTAATATCTTATAAACTTACGTGCAGACTCGTTTTCTCTTGCCTTGATGAAAATGATAATTTAGAATGAAATGGAGAGTATTTTTCAGGATGCTTGAGCACACTGTTTATCAAGTCCTCCGTAGGGATTTTCTACCCCAGATCATTCCATGCTGAAGTTCCCTGCAATGTGCAAACATTTACAGATTTATTTAATATGCTAATGTAATACCACATTTCAGTCTGCAATAAATAAATAGATTTGCATTTTTTTTTAAATCAAATTTAGGTCATAATTCATGCAGAAAGCTGAGTGGAGTTTATCTGCAGTCATTTAGGAAATAATGTCTTGTTTTCTTCTTTAATTTAATCGTATCCAGTTCCCACCCATCAAGTATTGCCTTCCTATTACATACAACCAGCATCAACCAGGGAGACGTGTAAGCGTGCACATGCCCCCTCTGTGACACGTGATGCTGCCACCCACATCTTTATGAACTGCTGTGCATGTGCATTTGGGGCGGACTAACACACTCGGATGAAAAATACTTTCAAAGTACTGATATTTATTTGTTTATTTATCTATTTATGAATTCTTATTATTATTATTTAGCGAACCACTGTAACCCAAATTATCTCATCACAGCACTGGAGGTGAGGGAGAGAATCACGCTACCCAATATCATTAAATCTAATGGTCACAATAAAATAAACAGTTTTCAGTCAAGAATGTAAATATATTTTTTTATTATATTTTTAATATATTAATCTGTATATCACTGATGCTAAAAGTATGGTACTGAGAAGGTATGGACTTTGTTACATGTGTTGAAGTATGGCCTGTGTCTGTTAATGCAAGTGTAGAAATGTCTCTGTGATAAAGACTTGACCTTAAGAATAATTCCTTTTTTTATATTTAATAATTGTTTTTAAACAATTCTGTCATACCAGAGGTGCTCAGGTTTCTTTATAGAAAATAATGGATCAACGTTTTCACCGTCAGCAGCCAATCCAACATAAACAGAAAACACTACATTATCATCCCAACAAACAGTGTTTAGTGCTGTTCTCTTTGAGCTAAGCTCTGATCAAATTTCAGTTGATGTGCTAACTGCGTTGGCAGCTTTCTGGTACGATGTCTTCAAAGCAAGTAAAGGCAATTATCTGTTCGGGGACAGTGTGTCTCTTCTAGCATGCTAGAACACAAGACAATCTGTTTCTGGCAAGAACAGCAAAATATTGAACATTCAGTGTGTGATGTGCTGACACACTAGGTTGTAAATTCCCACACGAGCAGGTTTGATTTGTGATCTGGAGCCAGTGAGCAGCCTGAGGCAGGAATAAAGAGAAATGAGTGTGTATGAGCTCTGAATGATGCCTGGTTTAATGCATCCTTATGACTAGGCTTACAAAGCCCACAGGAATGTACTTCCTGTAAAGTACTTCAGGGAAAAGGGGTGAAGCGGTTTGCAAAAGTGATTTTCCAAAACAGAAATGTTCCTACTGGCAGCATACCAGAGTGACTGACTACTAGCAGCGGATTGGTGATGAATGTGGTCGTCTGCTGTTGTAGCCTATCCACCTCAAGACTCGATGTTATGTGCATGTCATTTGGCTTTTCTACATGCCCCGCTTGTAAAGAGTGACTATAAGAGTTAGTATATTTTTCCTACTGCTAGAACTAATATGACAATTTTTCTCTGACCTTTCATGTCAATATTATTCTTTTATGTGGACAATAACTGAAGCTCTTGACCTGCATGTGAGATTCTTAGCTGATTTGATGCCGTGTGTGGCTATTTTATTAGGTGTATTATTAAACACACTGGATACGCAGTGTGGAAGATTTAACTCTGTAAATTTCAGATTTCATGTACATCACCACTGCATAAATTCTAGCCAGACATCAGCAAATAAGGATCCATTACTGCAGGTATTCATTCCTTCGTGTTATACGCCAAAAGACTATCCTTCTATAGTCATGGGGAGGCTGGAGGCTGTCTCAACCAACTCTGTGCAAAGGCAGGGTACACCCTGAACCACTCACCAGTCCATCGTAGGGCCAACACACGCACACACACACACACACAATAATTCACACTCACACCTAGAGGTACTTTGGAACAGCCAGTAAGCCTAATGCATGTCTTTGGGGCGGCATTTGGCCCTACAATGGTCTGGTGAGCTGTTTGGTGTGTACCTGTCTCCGCCTAGTGTCAGTTGAGATCCTCTCCATCCTCCCCATGACCTTAATAGGGTTAAGTGGTTTGGCGAGTGAGTGCAAGCTTTGGACTGTAAGAGGAATCCAGATTAACTTGAGAGAACCAATGTAAGCAAGAGGAGTACATGCAAATTCCAGACATATACGCCCTCACCGAACCTGTGACTCAAACCCAGGACTTTCTTGCATTGAGGCAGATGTGCTATCCTCTATGCCACTTTACTGCAGGTACATCATATTGTGACTTTGCATCTTGAATGTGCCAGTAACATTACTATGGTTTATTGATTTTGCCGTATTTGTGCACCCGGGCACCAATGTGGTGAAGAGGAATAACCAGATTGAGTGAATGAATTTAGCAATAGGGACAGCTTTGCTTGCAGTGGAAATAACAACAGTTTCATGATTATGGTTAATTTACCGTGTCATACCGTATCTCTTCTGATGGAAAAACTGTGTGTGTGTGTGTGTGTGTGTGTGTGTGTGTGTGTGTGTGTGTGTGTGTGATGATTATTATTATTATTCTGCTGAGTGCTCAGCAAACCTCCAAGAAGACAGGACAGGACAAAACCTTATCTAACCTGACGTGTGTGTGAGTGTGAGTGTGAGTGTGAGTGTGAGTGTGAGTAAGAGAGAGAGAGAGAGAGAGAGAGAGAGAGAGAGGGAAGGAGAGTTTTCCAAAGAAAATAGGGCTAACTGAAATGGATGCATCAACCATGTCTTGAATAATTTACTGTCTCCAAAAACAAATAAATAAATTCTAATAAATAAATAATCAGTTGTTCCCCCCCCAAGTAATAGACGATGTGGGTCCATCATGAGTGTTAATGGAAGGGAGAGGCCTCTTTGTGGTAGATTTCAAGAAATAGGGACCCATATTTATTTTTCCTGAGCCTTCTGGCAGGCTTCGGCAGGCCTAAAGAGCAGAACACATGTTTTTTTTCACAGTCTAAAGGCCATGGTGCATCAAGTCGGTATTTTCAAAGGAAATATTCACATGAAGTTTTGCAGCTCATTAAAAACATGCACTCTTATTAACCTTTACACACCAAGAACTTAATTCAGTCCAAAAAGTCTGATTTGTCAGAAATAATTACCTGACCAATCAAATGAGAGTTTTACTGGGTTCAATGTCACACAAAAGAACACTGACTCACCCTCTCTCTCTCTCTCTCGCCAAACCTCTTAATTGAACTAGGGTCACGGACCATATCTCAGCTTATATTGGGCGAAGGCAGGGTACACCCTGAACAGCTCACCAGACCATCCGAGGCCCAACACACACCATCATTCACACTCACACCTAGGGGCATTTTGGAACAGCCAATTAGCCTAATGTGCATGTTTTAGGACTGCGGGAGGAAACCGGAGTACCTGAGCAAGCATGGGGAAAACATGCAAAGTCAAAACAAAGGTCCAAGCCCAGGACTCAAACCTAGGACCTTCCTGTTCTGAAGTGGACGTGCTAACTGCTACACCTCCATGCCACCCAAAAAAAAACAAGAAACAGAAAAATCCGGCAAAGTAATCTTGACTGTAGTGATGAACCTTTTGCTATGTCCTGGTGACACTCACATCTGGGTTTTAAACAGCCTGAGAACATAGTGCAGTGGGCACTGCTTTTTTGTTTGTTTCCCAGCATCCCATCTCTCAGCTTCAACTCCTGAATGAGATTATAAAACGCTTTGTGTTGTCCAGTGGGTGTACCCAAAACATTCTTTTTCTTTAGAGCAAGTTTATAATGTTGTCATCACTAATACACATCATAACCTTTTATTCAGGACATTACTGACAGTCCCAGCACAGTAACAGTATAAAACTAACATGAAATAGAACATAAAATGTTTAAAAGCTCACACTGACTAACCGCATGGGTGCGAATAAAGTTTGGTATCACAGTGTTGTGTTGTATCTGGTGTGTAACAGCTTTAACACTCAAACCTCCATATCACACAGACACTTTTGTAAATCACATTAAAGCTGGGGTTGGTAAGATTTTAGCTGTATACATAACCTGTTATATTGGTTAAAATGGATTTTACAGCTCAACACCAACCAATAACTGAGGAGATATGAAAAAGAAAGCTCCGAAAAAAACTTGTCATGGGTGGCCACTGTAATCCTATAAAAACGCTCCACGATCACTTCCTCATAATCCACTAGAAAATATCCAATCAAATGGTTCCTTATCTCCCTGCTCATGCACGACCCTAAAGTGCATTGCCCAGCAGTCAGATCGATGCTTTTGTGTGTTGAAGGAGGGCGTGGCTTTGGAAGGACCTCCGAGGGCCAGAATAGATGCCACTTTCACATTTTTCCAGCTTTACAGATTACCAACCTCAGCTTTGACAGTAATCAGACAGGAAGGGGTTAAAGCCAGATTTAGGAATCCAAGCAGTTGGATACTAAGTCTCTCTAAAACAAAAGCCCCTATGTGTTTTGGCAGTGTGACATTCTCAAACAGAATTACAGCTCAGACCCTCAAACTCATTTAATATAACACAGTATTTATGGGACTATAAAAGATTATTTGATTTAAATAAGCAAAATAATCACAAAATAACATTCTAACTGATTTGCATATTTTCCCTAATGAATATGCAAACCCTATTGGGGTGCTTTTAGTAAAAACTGGAAGACACAGGCTGCTGTTTATACAAATAGATTGATTTAGCATTCACAATGTGACCTATAAACCTGCCACTATAAAATCCTATAAAGTCATTTAAAATTAAATGAAATGAAAGTCAGAGTGAAATTGGTATGAATGAAAGACAGCTATTAAAATTCACAGTAGCCCATTTCCTCCACTTCAGGATGAAAATATAGCATGCTGTATGTTTTACTAATGGTGTTGGGTGGCATAAAGTGGCCCTGAAGGGTAAGGTACCCAAGAAATAAATTTAGAGAGAGAGAGAGAGAGAGAGAGAGAGAGAGAGAGAATGAATCCTATAAAAGTCAAGTTCAAATAACTTAGCAGAAGAAGAAAGGAAAAAGGAGAAATTAACAATGAAAAGAGGAAACTTTATTTATTTTTTTTTTAAAAGGAAAGAAATTTAAATAGAAAGGAAGATTTGCAGTTGATATCCAAGTTTGGTTTTGTTTCATAGTCCCTTGTTTCCCTCTTCTTTTTCTTTAATTCTTTGTTTTTGGTTTATTTTCTGGTAAAAGTGCAGGTATGAAAACCTTCTCTCCGATTGGTTCTGTGTGCATCTTATCTCACTCACTCATTTGCTAAACCTCTTAATTCTACTTGGGTCATGGGAAGGCAGCAGCCTGTCTCAGCCGACACCGAGCGAAGGTGGGATACACTGAGCAGCTCACCAGACCATCGCAAGGCTAACACAAACAAGCATTCACACTCTCATCTGGCAATAATCTGAAACAACCAGTTCACCTAATGTGCATGGCTTTGGTCTGTGGGAGAAAACCGGAGTACCCCGATGATTAAAACCCTGTAAATATTTGTGCATTAGTTTTAGTTCCATCGTCGTTTTTTTTGGCATATAAAACATATTTATTTTAAAATGTAACCGATTATACACAACACTGCACACAGGTAGAATTTGTTTAGCTAAGACAGAGTAACCAGCTGAGTTACAAAATTGTCTCTAAGATTAATTTTAATATCGATATTGACCCAAAGATCAATATTAATCAAATTTGCAATCAAGTACAGATTCAAGTTCCCCAGGGCTTTAAATACTGTATCACTATGAAATCCTGGCCGTAACTGAATCCTTTCTCAAGCTTACACACAACATGAGTCACAATCCAGTGTGTTGCTTAATATAAAACTAACACATTTCATTTTAATTTCACTCTACTCTACCTATCACATCTCCTTACTTAAATATTCTTCATTGCCCATCTCACCTCTGTATCTCTGCCCTTTCTTCTATAGCTTTTCTTTTATTTTTCAAATCTCAGCTGAACTCTCAAAACCCAAAAGCATAAATTGTATATTTCATAACCTCACTGTACATGTGCTCGGCTTAACCTGGGTTCTGTTCTGTGTGTTTCTTGGGAGTGTTCTGTTCTGTTCTGTGTGTAACTAGAATGTTCCATTTTATGAATAACTAGGGGGTGTATTTCTTTTGAAGAGTTTTGACACTACGGTTGTGTTATGATGCTAAGAAAGTGTGTAGAATGATCTGAAACTTGACCAACCTGATATTCTATTATCATTGTAATATACTGAGGATAGGAACCCAGTTGTACAAAGGTATCTGTGCATGTACACACACACACACACACACACACACACACACACACACACACAGTGAGAAAGACAGAGAGAGGGGAGGATTAGTAGTTTAGAATTAGGTGTTGGGCCACAACCATTTGAAATGGCACAATGGCATTATTGTCATGAATTTCCACAACTTTGCCTTCTTGCAAATCTTTCACTGAAAGTCACACTCTGTCCCCTAATCCATACCCGGATCTCTCCTCTCTGACAATCTGCAAACTTCTTGATTGGATGCTCTACTGTATCTGTCCATGGTGCTGATGTGTATCCTTTCAGATTTCTTCATTTTGTCAAGGTTTAGTTTGTTCTGTGTGAGCTTCTTTCAAGCACGACCTAGGTAGGGACCTGAGTGGAGCACCAACTGAGATAAAACTCTATTAACCTCTCAATTTCTTGATGCAATTATGTATGGGTCACTGCACTATATTGCCCCTATTTTATCCATCATTACTCAATTTTTGCTGATAATACACTGCCCGGCCAAAAAAAAAAAAAAAAAAAGTCATACACTCTAATATTTTCATGGAGAGCATTTAGCCTTGATCACAGCATGTAATCTCCAAGGCATTGTTGCTCCAGTTGGTCAGGTCGAGGCTCAGCAACATCAACATCATCATCATCATCATCATTCAAAGTTTTCGGGATGTGCTGGAGTCAGCAGAGATGGGTGCAAGCCTCCATGTGACCCTAATTAGGATTAGGCGGTTCAGAAAATGATTGAATGATATTGGTACATGTTGGTAAAAAATTAACCAAACACTGGATGGAAATAAATGTTATGTTGCTTAGCTTTGTTAAAATAATGGCATGATGATTAAATGCTGTAAGCAAGGCTAAAGGCAGAACAACATATTTGGGTATGACTTTTTTTTTTGGCCAAGCAGTGTATACTCTAGGAATGAGATTTGGAGTAAATGAAGTTCACATTAGTCTCCTTTTAAAGAGTGCTGGTATTGGTCATCCTTACAGCATAATTCATGCATGTGTATTATGTTTAAGCAATAAAGATGCTCATTTTAACATAAATGAAAACTAGCAGTGTGATAAACTATGGGTGTTAGCAGCTTAGCAGTTGTTTATCCCAGGAAGTGATTTCATTTTAACATTCGTGTTTGTTCGGGGTTGATGTCTCTTGAGGACACAGTGAAACTTACATTTTAGTTTCTCTGTGGACGAGAACGCTGCCAGAGATGTGCGTGATGGTAAATCCAAAATGGTTTATGCAGCTAATGTTTTGCCAACTCAGCTTTCCTGTCTTCATTTGGTTTAGGAACAAAAAACAATTTATTTTTTCACGATTTCTGCACTTGTTGTTTGTGCAGCTCAGCACTGGCCGATAATGTGTTATGCTATACGAGTCAGTGACGTAGCCCAGCTAATCCAAAGCGTTGATGTCACCAGGCTGGAACAACCAATCAGAAAGTTAACATGAGTCATAACATTCGTGCGCACTTTGAAATCGGCCATGGACTGATGTTGCCAGAAGGAACCGCTGATGTTATGCATGACTACTTTAAATCGCTAGTAAAACTAATTCACCACAGGTACCCTTTAAATAAAGCAGGTGCTGGAGTAATTAGAAATGAGTAAAAAGTGATTAAAAAACTTTTGCTTAAAACTTATTTTAGTTTATAAATAATAATAATAATAATAATAATAATAATAATAATAATAATAAAAACACAAATCGTTCTTAGAAGAGGGGAATTAGAGAATCCATATGGTATGATACATTTCTCCTAGTGGCCAGAAACAGAGTTAATCGCAGTTTTCCACTTGTCACTTTATTAAATGTGTTTCAGTATGTATGCACTTCTGAGAACAAGTGTTGTGAAAATGCAAGCTTGTTTGATTTGTTTTAAGGCTGCTGAGTCATCCTCTCTTTTTCCCCTGTAAAGGTATCGAAGGGCGAATATAATTTAAGGGGATTCAATATTGCAATATTTTCTTTCATGACTTTGTTCTCAGCCACCAGGAAGGGATAAATGTGGTTGTGGTGGACTAGTGAGCAGTTTAATAGCACTGTATTTGTAGAGGCTTTGAAAGTAGTTGAATTTTTACTTGGTGCTGTTTGACAAGGTTGCACTCAATGAAGTTTCTGCAGCGCTTGTGTCCCAATAGGCCTGAAGCAATAGAGGGGTTGTCTGAATTTCTGATGACTTGATGAAAAGTGAAACGAGTTGAACAGAATGTTGTCCTTGAGAAAAGGGAGATTGCTTACAGCAAAGGAAAAAAGAGCTCTTGCTTAGACATATTGGGAACTGGGCTTTGAGATGCAATAAGCTTCTACATAGAAGTACAGTACTGAGCAAAAGTCTTAGGCAGCCTATTTTTTATTTATTTATTTTTCATAGCAGACTGGAGCCTATCTCAGCTGACACACACAACCATTCACACGCACACCCACAAATAGGGGCAATTTAGAAAAGGCAATTAACCTAATATTCACATCTTTGGACTGTGACAGGAAACATGAGTACCTGCAGGAAACAAGGGAAGAACATGCAAACTCCACACAGAAACGTTGAGCCCGGGACTTGAACCCAGGACCTTGTTGAATGTCAATAAATAACATAATAAAGGCTGTTAAGGTTTGCATGCAAATAAAGAAGCAATTGTGAGAGTCAAAATCTCCAGGAGGACTGTGGCTGGCTCTGCAAGATACTCAGGAAAACTTGCAGCTCATTACTGAGTCATCACACCAAATATTTGTATATATGTAGGGCATCTTTGCTCTACAGCATTTCTTTGCATGTATATAACACTTTTGCAAAGTACTGTATGAATTCTTCTTGCTGTATTTTACATGCATCTCCACGGAGAGTTGAATTTGAGCTATTTTCCTCGTTACCACTGCTGTTCTTCGAGTTTGAAACAGATAATCCCAACAAATTAATAGGTAGGTCCGGTGATCTGTTCAGGGTGTACCCTGCCTTCACCCAGTGTTGGCTGAGTAAGGCTACAGCTTCCTAATAGGATTAAGTGGGTCGGCAAATGTGTAAGTGAATGAGAGAGAATAAACAGCTAAATAAGCATGTCCAGGGAAGTTTCATAGTCCCTGTGTGCTACTTTTGATCATGTCCCATCTTAAGCCCTGACAGAAAGCAACCTTAACTGAGAGTTCACTGCATCCACTTCCCACAGCTAATGTTCTGAACTTGAGAGTGTATTGTCCATTGCTGCATGTCCCATGTGAGATGGTGTGGACGGTTGCTCATGTTGTCATCTGATATGTGATTAAAGACTTGCTTAGACAAAGCAATAAAGCAGTCCCAAAGTCCCAGTGTTGCTAAGCTGCGATGGTTGGATGGTTGGGTCTATTAGCAAGACTTTTAACCCACTTCTCAGGTGTGTCCTGTTACTTTAGATAAGAGTTGTTTTGGATAAATGTATCGGACCAATGAGCAACTGTAATAAAGTTTAAATTAAACTGATTCCACAAAGTTTTGATTAATTGAATCGTGATTTTGATCCTGGTTAATTTCACATGTTATTTCATTATATTAATACCTGCACTAAAATTGCCTCCACTGATATAACACCTACACAGCCTCAGAGTCAGGTAATGCTTTTCTTAATGGAAAAAGTTCCCTTGAGCTTAGTACAAGTTCACTGTGTTTTCTTCATTATCTAGTCCAAGTCCTCACAAACTCTCTTAATTTGGTGATTCTGGAGGTCAGGTTATCTCATTATTTCTATGTGCCTTAGCAGCAAAATACAAGTTCTTACGATTTAAATAGCCTAAAGGCTCAGAAATCAGTAACAGATTACATCTCATGATTCACATGACATTGCAAAGTTTAGGGTAAGGGGGTAGGTTTGGGTTTGTACCGTTTCGTGCAGTTTTATTTTGTACAAAATCCACAAAATTCCAATCCAGCATTTATATTAATGTGGATTTCTGATCAGGTTTACTCACTCAGGCATGTCCAAACCTTTTACTGGTGCAGGTGTGGGTGTGTGGGTGTGTGAGGGGTGAAAGTGTCAGCGTGATCAATCGCCTTCTCATAAATATGTTCCACAGTCAAAGGGCTGAGATCTGTGTCAGCACTACTGACCATGCTGGCATCAACCTTGGCCTCAGTGTCATACACACTTAGTGTTGTGTACAGGAATCAGAGCTGACAGTACGATTTCTTATGCTGTTCCAGAAGTGTTACAATTACTGAGTGGAGTTCACACACACACACACACACACACACACACACACGATATCCCATCATGGCTGGCAGTTGTTCACAGAGCTTTTTTATATATTTTTCTAGGCTTCTGAAGGACAGAAAGGATAGAGTCTGAGAAAATCCTCTAAACAGATAGATTATATTTGATCACTTGAGAATTTCATATGGATTTAAACAAGCTAGGATAACTTGACTGTATGTACGGCTGGCCTTTTACGAAAACCATCTCAGGGTGCTGGGGCTTGTCAATCTGGTTAACTTTGAGAAGGCATAGATAGGGCTTTCTATATAATAACAAGATGCAAGATGGCACAGTGATGTTGTGGTTAGCATGTCCGCCATACAGCAAGAAGGTCCTGGGTTTGAGTCCCAGGCTGTGCGAGGGCGTCTCTGTGTGGAGTTTGCTTGTTCTACCCCATGCTTGCGTTGGTTTCCTCTGGGTACTCATGTTTCCTCCAACAGTCCAAAGACATGTACATTAGTCTAACTGGCTGTTCCAAATTGCCCCTAGGTGTGTGTGTGGGTGTGTGTGTGTTGGCCCTGCGATTGTCTGGCGAGCTGTTCAGGCTGTATCTTGCTTTCCCAGAGGATAGGCGCCAGCCCCCTCTCGACCCAAATAGTATTAATCAGTTTGGAAAATGAGTGAGTGAGTGAGAGAACATTATGCAATAATGGATCAATTTTGTGATGTTAGCCTGAAATGTCCTAGCACTGTTTGAGAGACCACCAGCCGGCACTGGACACCAGCCTGCTGGACTGCTTGATTTAATTTTAGTTCATGCCATCAGCAATAAAAAAAACAAACTGACAATCGAACAAAATAAACCATAAATCCTATGTAAAATGGTAAAGTCTGTTGGGCTTTTACACCCGAGCCTAGTGGCTCATCGGGCTGGAGCTTATCTCCAGTTTCTAACACCTAGGAGTTCAACTCCCCTGGATGGGTCGCTAGTCCATCGCAGGTTACCTTCCAGGTATAGTTTTTACTGGTACCTATTTATACTGCTGAGTGGACAGAGGCACACTTGTGGTTAAGACCTTGCCCAGGGGTCTTAGCACGGTGGGGGTCTAATAGGAATTCAAACCCACAACCTCTTGATCATGAGCCCAGCACCCTAACCACTACACCACCGGCCCCCACCCTGATACTTCTAAACTAAGCCAAAACCTGACACTCCACACCAGTGTTAATAATAATTCCACCACCAAGTACGGCTTGACCTTTCACCCTTGAAGGTAAAAGGATAATAAACATCAGGACTTAATAGGCAATTCTACCGGCACCCATGTAGTAGGATGTGTCCCTTGATGTTTCTTTATATATACTCTGATTCCATTTGCTTTAGCTTGGTGGTGTCTATAAACTCAAGTTGACTGGTCCAAGCATAACAATTATAACTGTCTATGGGTCACCTTGAATAAGAGCATCTGCCAAATACTATTAATGTAAATATAGATTTTAACACACACACACGTCATGCACTAGTAGTTATTTCTGCACTGTGAAGCAGGTCTCATCCGTCGTGTGTGATGGCTGCAGTGAGCTCAGTACTGTTGTGATCACACTGTTTTGATGTCACACAAAGCTGGAAGGAAACAATCGATACCCCATCAATCCCACATCTGCAAATCTGGGCTCGGCTGCCTCAGCCTGCCCATCGCTACAGCCTAAATGAGCCCGTCTGTTTTCCCTATAACATCCTCAAGGGGACGCGTGCTGATAATAATGAAGATTCATGAGCCATAAATCAAACCGAATCATCTGTTTGGGTCTCCTGGCGCTCCCTCATGGCTGATTGATAGGACGGGGAGCTCAATGGAGGGTTGCTTGTGATGGATGGGTTAGCTAGGGCACTTAGAGGAGTGCACACCACTTGTCTGAATGTAATTATGGGGGTGAATTCCATCCACCTGGTTTTAATGCAAATTGGCAGGGTGGTATGTGTTGATGTCAGGCAGATTTTCATTGTTTGCTACAATTACAGGGTTCCTACTCTCCTACATTGTTACATCGAGTAGGACATTAATATATTTAAAGCATCAGTTCAAAAATACTAATCAAACCTCAAAAATTTTAGGTGCAGTCAAAAGCATGTAAATCCACTTTCGTAATACTTTGGGGTACAGACTTTCCATATCCTGGAACACGATACATGGAACACATTGCTCTATCTCTTGAAGAAGTGTATGAAAGGTTAAAGGTGCATTTTGTATGGAAATCATAATATGCAATATATTTAGCTCTTCCCATGTATCGAGCCTTTATTAAAATTGATCTGTAATGAAATAAAGACATCCTCAGCATTTTTCCTGAGAAATCTCATTTTTTCTACACCCACTCTGAGCATGCTTGTATGTTTACCCATGTTATATGCACATTTTTGGCACCTGTGCAGACAGTCTTTGGCGCGATCACCCTCCAGCCGGCCCTGATATGGTGACTATATGTCTAAAATTTGGCGATGTGCTTTTAAATTCATCACTCCAAATTATTCATTCAACGTAAAATCGGTATAGCAAACAAAACCCACTTGGCACTTGTTTGGATTACCTTTGTGTACACAAGAAAATGTTGTGTACACACATATACAGTATTATGGGATGCTAAGACAGTAAAAATGATGCAGAGAAATGATGAGAAAAATTGCAATTTTCTGCAAATTGAAATGTCACAACGGACTCAGAATTGCTTTTCTGCAAATACACTAAAACAGTGAAGAGCAGCGTTATAAAAGGAGTAGGAGATTTTACTGATCGGTGCTTTCAATTGTCTGATAGGAGAAAAGCAACTATACATTGATTTCTCTTTTACAAAATGCCCCTTTAAGCAGTAAAGTGTATTAACAGTATAAACTGAATAAGTCTGACCATGTCATATTGAATTTACATTCATCCTTTCACTGAGCCCCACACACACCCACACACATACACACAGACAGTGACACACACAAATCACAACTCCATCACCACCCTGTTGTCATGGGATTTTATTTCAGTATCACCCTATCAAAATGAGTAGAATCATTTTCTCTTCAGGTAGTTTTTTACCCTACAAGGTCATGTTTAAATCATTCTCAACCTCCATTGAGCCCAAATCTGATTAACATTAAAATTGGTGAATGTCTTTCCTCCTCCTGCTCCTCTGACTTGCATCACATAGTGGTTCCCTTTTGCGCAAATGTTTTTTCTCCCTTTTTCTTTTTTGTAGTTGGCTCTATTGCTCAGATGCAGAAGGTAGAGAGCTAAAAGTAAACAACTTTCAGTCGATGTCCTCAGTTTGCTTTATGTCCCATTCTCAGAAGAGAAGAAGAAGTGAAAGGAAGATTACAATGAAGAAAGCTCTATAACAGAGAATGCAAAAAAGGGATTCATCAAGAGAAAGAAAAGCAGCCAGAGAAGGTACACAACAACAACAACAAAAAAAGAGAAATAACATGAGAGGAATACAAAGGTATCGAACATGTCTGAATTTTCTGTTAACTTGCTCATTTGATGCTTTTCAATTAAAGTTATACTCACAAGTATGTTTGTTTATGAAACAATTTTTGTGGTCTGTATAATACAGTGATAATTAAGTAGAAAATTAGGAGAGTCTCTTTATTGAAAAACACTGAAAAAGCTCTCACAGGCATAACACCACTGAGGTGTTTTATTAACAGCTTACATAATAATCCAAAAATGTTACTGGAAAAATGTTAGTTTTTAAAGTTTGGCATGTTTCAACTGTAAAGTCTGACAGCAATAACAGTGTCACATTATTACCCCATAAGTCTTTTAGGGACGACAGTGTCTTGTGACTGGGTACGTGAATGACGAGGCTGTAATGCTATAATTTCTTATGTTAAGTTATGAGAATTGGTTCACGGGCTCTTGTTAATATTTTTCACTGGTTTAATAAAAAACCCACAAACAGTCATTAACAGTGAACAAAAGCATTGATTTTTGTATAACTAACTAACAAACTAAATAAATAAATAAATAAAAAGACTAAATGTGGAGATAGAAGGTTTCTGTCCCAACGACAATGACGCGCTACGCTGTATTATTTTCTGAATTTACGGTATACACTATACAATATACTTGAAGTGAATTTATGAAAAATCATACGCAGATCACTGCTTTTGGTGAGAGGCATGTAAAAGAACCACTGCTGTTGTTCATAAAGAGTAGGCCATTGGATTGCCGTCAGTATGCTTCTGCCCTGCGATGGCCTGGCGAGCTGTCCAGGGTGTACTGTGCCCTCGCCATCTCAGCTGAGATGGGTGCCAGCCTCCCCACAACCCTAATTAAAAATGAATAGAGACACAACATTCCCAGCTTTTTTAATCCTTTCAAGATATGCAAATTCTGTTCTTTTTAGGCTTGTATATTTTCATTTAGATTTTGGAAGTGCAAGTACAATAATGGAGTTTTATAAACTAGATGCACTTTTGAAATCACTGCATAGCAGAAATCACACACACACACACACACACACACACACACACGTCACTATGTAATGAGCCGAGACTATTTTTGCCGTGAGCAGCATGCCATTAGGAACATGTACCCACACACTGCAATATTGTTTTCAACTCACTGCTTTTTGTTAAAAAAAAAAAAAAAAAAGACGAAAAGGTAAAAATGTTGTTTTGCTGATTGTTCTAAGCCTATGGCTGTACTTCAATCAGCAAGAGATCTCAGGAAGTCACTTTACTCTCCTAAATTCCCTTTCTTCTATTCCCATTTCTGTTTTATTTCAGGACTCTACTTATTTCTTTCCTTTAGTTTACTTTGGTAATCTCTTTAAAATTCTGTTTGGAGGGGAATTGTTTGTCATGCATATAGGTTATTTTAGTCTTGTCTAAAGCTATTTTTATATTAGTCATCTTAATTTGTTATTATGACATTATGTCCATTATGCTCAGTGGTTAGCACGTCTGCTTCACATCGAGAAGGTCCTGGGCTCAAGTCCCGGGCTTGGTGACGGTGTGGAGTTTTCATGCTTGCGTGGGTTGCATACAAAGGTTTCGTACCATAGTTCAAAGATATGCACATTAGGCCAACTGGTTGGTCCACATTTTATCAGGTGTGAATGTGAGTGTGAATGGTTGTGTGTGCACACATCTGTCTCACGTCAGTGTTGTGTGTGTGCACGTCCGTATCACAGCAAGAAGGTCCTGGGTTTGAGTCCTAGGCTAGGCGAGAGCGGTTCTGTGCTTGTGTGGATTTCCTCAAGGTAGTCCGGTTTCTTCCCACAGTCTAAAGACATGTACATTACGTTCCGTTGGGAGGAATAAGGTTACAAGTGACATTTTGCAAGTATTGAGGAAATCAACTTCAAAGTTTCTTGATCTTCTGATAAATCAGCCTTTCAGTGCAGTCGTAGTAATGTAGTAACGCTCTTGCCACCTTCTTTGGCCAACAGAATAGGACACGGCAATAGTATGCTACTGTGCAAAAATCTGAATTTCACCAAAAGATCTCACTTGTGACCTTATTCCTCCCCTGTGATGATTAGCTGTTGTAAATTGACTGCAGGTGTGAGTGTGAATGGTTATGTGTGTGTGTGTGTGTGCACACACACACACACACACAAATTTCAATTGCAATTTTCCGGCGGATTTCCACCTTTTCAATAGTCAAAATGGCAATTCTTGAGATCGATGCAAATTTGATGTAAAGTCTTGAGTGTTTTTTTTGTTTGTTTGTTTTTTATGTCAGTCATTACCCACCCAAACATACCCTGAACTTCACCCTTATGCACTGCTGCTGCTGCCGTCTGCTGTGATAAACCTTTCACTGCTTAGGCCTGACACAGCCTATTACATATGCAAATAGCAATATATATATTCAGGTATACACAGATAAGCGGTTGCTTGACTGCCGTAGATTTGTAGTACTTAAATTATTTCCTGACTGGCTGAATGGTGGCCAATGCATCCTGTCAGTCCAATCACGAGCAATATTAAAACAGACTAATTCTTAAAGCTTCTGTTGACATCTTATTAAATATTCATGGTGTACTCTGGCTTTTTCCTGCCATAACAACAGTAGAATGACTTTTATTGGCTAATCAACAAGAAGGTAATGTAAACATTGTCAATATTTTAGTCATTTTTCATATTATTATGTACCATAAATATTTTCCTCGAAGGGATACAATTTCCCCTCATTTTATTTTGAGAACCCTTCCCCTGAACTCCCTAGCAGGGGCGTTGTCCTTGCACCCCCACTAGGGGGTCTGGGCAGCACCCTTGACCCCTGTCCATATTCCTTTATTTTTCTACTAAGCCTGTTCTTATCCCTGATTGTTGCAGTCAGGTAGGCGGGTTTGAGTATTTATGTAACTGCTGATCACAGACAACAGTCTGTACAGATTTCTCAGAATGGTGTTGTAAAGAGAAAAACATCCAGTCTGCTGCAGTCCTGTGGACAGAAACAAGTTGTTGATGAGGGAGGTGAACAAAGAATGGCCAGACTGGTTCAAGCTGACAGAAAGGCTACAGTAACTCAGTTACCAATCTGTACTACTGTAGTGAGTTAAAAAAAAAAAAAAAAAAGCATTTCAGTATTTCATACACAGCATGTTGACCCTTGAGGCCGGCGAACTTCAACTACAGAAGACCATAATGAGATCAGTGATCTTCAGTGGCTGTTCCCAGTCACTGGATCTAACTCTATTAGAATACTACTGGGATGTGATAGACAAGCGAGTTCACATGAAACTGCACCTGGAAAAATCTGCAGGAAATGGGATACAGTCCCACCAACATGAACCAGAATTTTGAAGGAATGTTTCCAACATTTTTTTAAAGCCCATTCCATGAAGAACTGAAGCTATTTTGAGATCAAAGGGAGGAACACTTTATTAGAAGCACTGTATTAATACCCTACCCAATAGTGGGGGAGTGTTCTTAATAAAGTGCTCAGCGAATATAGAGTTAAAGATACAAATTCATTCATTCATTCATTCATCTTCTTCTGCTTGATCCGGGGTTGTGTCGCGGAGGCAGCAGCCTTAGCAGTGAGGTCCAGACGTCCCTCTCCCCAGCCACTTCCTTCAGCTCTTCCGGGACGCCAAGGCGTTTCCAGACCAGCCGAGAGACGTAGTCCCTCCAGCATGTTCTGGGTCGACCCTGAGGTCTCTTCCCGGTTGGACATGGCCGAAACCCCACACCTGAGAGGAGTTCGGGAGGCATTCTAATCAGATGCCTGAGATGCCCAAGTTCCTCCCGGAAGACAGAACTTCTCACCCTATCTCTAAGGAAGAGCCCTGCCACTCTATGAAAGAAGCTCATTTCAGCCACTTGTATTCACAATCTTGTTCTTTTGGTCACTACCCAAAGCTCGTAACCATAGGTCGATGCAAATTTTTGTTTTTATTTTTGGTCATTTTAATGCCTGTTTTTTGCTTACACATTCACAACACATTTCCATCAGTGATCAGGGAAATAAGAAATAAAATAAAAAAAAAGAATAAAATATTTGGTTGAATGAACACGAATTAGGCAGCGAATGCAATCAAAAGGTTTTTCAAGGAGAAATTAAAATAGACAAAATACCACCTGGGTCCTTGCTCATTAAATTTAGATTGGGTCAATTCTGACTAGCAAAGCGAGCTTAAGCAACTCCTTATACACCAATTTTATCCATGGAATAATTGCTATCTATTTTTGGAGACACGCTGAAGCTGAATTATTTGACCATTTTGTATAATTTCATACCACTGAAACACACCAGAGGATTTTATTTATGATTTCAGTTATTAAGTAATGTCTTTCAGTATTTGTTTACATAAAGTAAAAATGTATTTGTTCAAAGCAAAAACAGCAGAGATTATGCTCTGGTGTGACCTATGACCCCACTTTCTGATTTGTTTTACAATATATGCCCACAGCTTTGTCAGTATATCTGCAAATTCTTTCTCTGCAGTTTGCGTTTGGAGACTGATGCTGAACAGCAGCCCCTCACAGACACTATGTACCAGACTGCACCATGCAGACAGGGTGTGGGCATCTTACAACAAAGCACACCTGCTTTCTGTTTTCTTCCTAACCCTGTTCATTTAAACCTTGATTTCTTTTCCATGGATTCTTCCATGTCCACATTCCAAAGTGTCACAATGGGACTCCAAAAAAAAAGAAAGAAAAGAAAAAAAAATAGAAAATAGCACCACTTACTTGGTCTAACTTTGTTAACCTCTAGCTTTGTGAGACTAGCATGGCAATATGGAACTGAAAAACTTGAATTAAAAATTAAAAATCACAAAGGTGATTACTTCTGATTTAAAATATATAAAGAAATAAATGAAATAAAACATACAGACATGGCTAAATGTTTTAAAGACTTTATATATATATATATCATCCATTTTCGAAACCCATCTCAGCCAACTCTGGGCGAAGGTGGGGTACACCTTGAACAGCTCGCCAGGCCATCCCAGGGCCAACACTCACAACCATTCACACTCACACTCACACCTAGGGGCGATTTGGAAGCCAATTAGCCTACTCTGTTTTTGGACTGTGGGAGGAAACCAGAGTACCCAGAGGAAACCCCCACAAGCACAGAGAGAACATGCAAACACCGCACAGAAACATATA
>JAQMYF010000002.1:14821595-14834246 GCA_030014195.1 Neosilurus mollespiculum | reverse complement strand
ATATGTGTGTGTGTGTGTGTGTGTGTGTGTGTGTGTGTGTGTGTGTTATACATGTCATTTTATATTTAAAATATGAGATTCAGATTTTAGTGATTCTTCAGAAACAGAATTGTACCTGTCTCTCTCTTTTTCTCTCCCTCCTTGGTGGAAAGGAAATACAATCAGATAAGAACTTAAAATGCAATAAAATAAATGTCATGATGCACACTGAACAACAAACTGCCACAAAATACTGATGCTGTGAGGAAACACATTTCCCACTGCACAGTTTGCCATAATGAAAAAATAAGTAAGAAAAACTGGAATCATTCCAAGATATAAAATAATTAAATAAATAAAACCCTTGAGATAGAAATCTTATATTCGCTACTTGTTACACTCTGTCATAATTCATGAACTTCCCATTGTTATGGAAGTTTTAGCAATAAACCTTTAAGATTAAAATCCAAAAACAACAGATATAACATCAACACCTGAACTGAATTTCATAGCCTTTGTGCTTTCCACAAAATCATAGCTGAATAAAAAGCGATTGAATATGTTTTGTCATCCCAAAGCACTCCAAGGCTCTGTGTGGAAGATGAAATTTGTAATCAGAGTGCATTTGTTTTTCATCCATGATAAACTAATTAATTGTTCTGTCATGCTCTGTTGAGTTCACCTTCATTTTCCTAAAGCAAATTTAGTTTGCAAGTTATACTCAGTGTCTTTGACTCTTTGATGAATAGACAGCTGGGTGAAAAGCTCATCACTGTGGGAATGAATCTAGCCACTGCGTGTAGTTTATGATGCATTACATGATGAGATGATCATTCATGCTTGCTGCAAATGTCCTCATAAGCATTCTAAATCACCCATATAAAACTGATTTTTCAAAATTCAATATCTTGTCTGTCTGCAACAGTGTGATTTGATTAGAGCAAAAATGAAGGTGAAGGTATCGGCCCCTCTGATGGTAAATGAGTCTAAGATACTCCTTATTCCTGATGTGCAAAACAACAAACCTCTGTCACGGCACTATAATTAATTTATTATTACCAGAGATGTTATTTAATCTGTCATATAGGGTTTATGGTGTTGATGAGTAGACAGACAGATAGTCAGTGTGGCCAGTAATCGGGTCAGGTGGATACATGGTCGGATGGATGGATTGTTAGGCAGTTGAACAAATAGATAGGCAGAAAGACTCAGTAAGATGGATGGACAGACATACAAATAAATAGACATGTAGATGGATGGCTGAAGGGATGAATGGATATTCAAACAATTAAACCAAAAGAGAAGTAGACATATTCACTCCGAGTGATAGACATCAGAATGAGAACCAGCTTTATTTGCCAAGTTGTGATCCTTGGTTTACATCATTCACTGTACAGAGAAGCATTTATATAGGTAGGATATAGTCAGATATACAGTGTGTATTAACAGACCTACACACTAGATGGACTTCGAGACATATATGCAGATAAATAGCATAAAAGCAAATGATCTGGATAGGCAGAGAGAGGAACAGACAGCAGGATAGACAGGCAGAAATATAGATAGATGAATGGTATATAAAAATGGATTGATAACAAATTGAGGTATGTGTAGACAGAGGGATATACAAACAGAAACAAAAGTGGAAGGAGAGACAGACATGTAGCCAGAAATAGATACAGTATATAGTATGGATGAATGTTTTGTACAAATCTAACCTTTTTATTGTATATTTAAAGCTTTTTATGTTCATGTAAAAACAGATACATCAATAAAGTGTGCACTCGTTTAATAAAAGTCAGGGATACAGACCTTTAAAAAATCATTATGAATCAAAATGGCCATCTTAGCCATTACAATATCAAACTAGAATTGCACTGATAGAGGGCAGGGGACCTCCAATTGGCAGCATGGATAATGTATTAGCATGGATAGTGCGGCCCTAAATGGGTACTCGTTTTAATTACCATCCTACAATATGCAATATATGTGTTCTTATTAGTGTTCTATAGTAGCAGCATGTCTATCAGCACTCCTTTCAATGACCCTGATATAGACCTTTCATGGTCACTCAAGGTCAAAAGTAATTATCTCAGTTAAAGTCCATATATGGTTTCCTAATCGTGGTCCACAATAAAGAATGTTAATAAATAAACACAAAAACTGAGGCTAAAACATAAGCTCCTTGATAAAGGTAATGATGAACAATCAACATATAAGTTCATAAGGTATTTGTACTGTAGAACAACCATTAATTATTTATTAAACTTCCCTTTGCATTTTACTGGCAGGACACCTTTCAGTGTATCCTAGCTCTTTCAATTTATAGATTATCCCCAAGATTATCTTTAATACTTGACTCCCATTAAATGATCTGCTAGAGTGTTCAGTTTGCTTTTTGTAATTGTTATAAGCAAGGCATTGTAAATGATCGTGCTGTGATATAACAGCAGTAATCCTCCAAAACAAGTTTAAAAGGAAGAAGCTTTACTAAGGGAATTAGTTTTTATTCAAAGAGAGCATCCCTCATGAATCCTTCATTAAATCAAACCCTGTATGTATGTATTTGTGGAAAAAAAGAAAAGAAAAAGAAAGCCATTTATAACACAGAAAGAGAGCAATAGCTATTTAGGGTATCTCTGTGGGGTTGCAGTGTTTGGATGAAATAACGAAGAAATAAAAAAATAACTTCCATGATGTAGTGAGGGCTGATCTATATACGCAGGTGGGGTGAACCATAACCACACATTTATCGTACATTTCTGGTAAATTTAACAATCCATTGGAGTTACTATTTAATCATTTTGTTATTTGACAGATATAAGCAGATGATTGTCTTTCTGGCTCTTGCAATTTTAGATTCTTAAGGTAGGCTCACCAGATTTCGAGGTTTATCTGATGTGTCCAATTGTTGGGTCCCAAAGTTGTACCAATCTTTACCGGTGTTGTGCCGAGTAACCTCTTTTCTGATGTTGTGCCAATCTTTACTGATGTATCTACCTTTACCAATGTTGTACTAGTGGCACTACCAATGCTGTGGTAGTGGTGGCTCAGGAAGTTAAGGCTTGGATTTACTGAGCCAAAGGTCAGTGGTTCAAGCCCTAGTACCAACAAGCTGCCACTGTTGGGCCCTTGAGCATGGCCCTTAACCTTTAACTGCTCAATTGTATAAAAATGTAAGTCGCTCTGGATAAGGGTCTCTGCCAAATGCTGTGATTGTAGATGAATGTAATTTAACTGTGCAGATCTTTAATTTTCTAATACTTCTTTACTCGTATTTTAAATATTTTGAACATGCTGAAAAATTCTTAAGGATCTGTATCGTTTGAGCTTACCTTTAGTTGTGGGCTAACATACTCAAAAACCATTTAGACTTATTATTGTTCAAAATGAGAGAATACAACAAGCACTAATAGGCCCGTGCTTGGGGATGAGAACTGAAAAGAACGGTGTTTTTAGAACTGTGGGCTAACTTAAAAAATATCTTGTTTTACAGCCGATTAAATCTAACATTTCCACAAATTAAGGCAAGTGTGGACAATTTTTTCAATGATATATAGCTTACTGTTGAACCATTTGTGCTGTGGGATGCACTGCAAAGATTGTGAGAGGGAAAAGGGGATTATGGAGTGCATAAAGTTATTACATCAGATAATGTGTGAGGAACACACCATGTCTCCCACACAGTGACTGTGAAAAAGAAGTATCACGTTTCTTCTTTTTTTAAATCATAAAATGTTGCAGAAATCAAGAAACAGTGACAGAAAACACACCTGAAATTTCAAACACATCAGCAAACATATGTTAAAAACTACAAAATAAATCTGCTTCGAGTTGGATGACTGTGTGTTGGCAATTCCCAATTGCCTATTATAGGATTACATGGAAATTTCATGAGTTGGTAGCCTATCCACCAAAAGACACTGGAGCATTCACATCCAGTTACACTGGATCTGTTATCTATTTTATTTTATAGACACAGGCCTTTTCACATGATGAGATTTTGTGTGTAAACAGGATTAAAAGGAGAATTGGGATGCTGCTGCATTCTTTTTCATCCTCTCTCTCTCTCTCTCTCTCTCTCTCTCTCTCTCTCTCTCTCAATATCAGATGGTAAAAAAATAACCTTGTCATGATAACGCAATCAGCCTTTCTTCAAATTTATTTTCTGGGCTAAATACAATCTTTAATTTGCCATAAGCTCATGTACACAGCATCAGTGTATGTACTTGCGTTGACCGTAGGTGTTAATCATTTTCACTTTATTGACGTTTTAAAAAACATCTATATTTAAATTCTTACATTTATTATAATTTATCTTTCAGGTATACAGTTTCTTCGACCAGTCAAATTCAAACTTCAAAAATTAGTGTTTAAAAAATACAGGTTAAGCCTCCATGTCTCCAAGGAGTAGGAAAAGGAGACTGGTACAATTTTATTTTATTTATTCATTTATATGTTATATTTATTTTTTATTTTTATATAGTTTTTGGTTGGTTGCCTTTTAACATTCATTCATTTGCTGAACTGCTTAATCCTACTAAGGTCGTGGGAAGACTGGAGCCTATCTAATCATACACACAGTTATTCACACTCACACCTGGGGCAATTATTATTAGCCTAATGTGCATGTTTTTTTACTGTTGAAGGAAACTGGAGTAACAATAGGAAACCCAAACAAGCATGGGGAGAACATGCAAACTCCACACAGAAACCTCATTGAGCCACGGACTCGAACCCAGGACCTCCTTGCTATGAGGCGGATGTGATAACAAGTACGCCACCTTGCTAGCACAGTATAAGACTTTGGAAACACAAATTAAAAGAACTAGAACCCCAACAGTAATGTAAGTGACATTAGCGAAACCTTGTATGGAACCAACTTACTTTATTTTTGTCCTTAATATGACCAGATTTGTAATAATTTTCACCCTTTCTGGAAGCAGGAGGTGCAATATTTCAGTGTCGGCCCTGTTGGTGTTGGGGATGTGCAGTAGTGTGCAGTGAAGATTATACACCACCAATTTTGTCCAAAAGGGCTCCTAATAAAAAGAAGTAAGAAATGACTTCTCTATGATTTTTTGGTGAAAATGTTTTGAACAGTGCTATTGTAGGCAATGGGAACAAAAAAAAAATATTCTGACAAGTATATTGAGGTAAAAGTGTGGCATATAAACAAAAACACTGAAAGTACCAATTTTTCTGAAAAATTGAAAGGTGTCACAATTTTTTGTTGACTTTTGCATGCCATGAATGAACTTCAAACTATATGGAATGGTTTAGCGAGTGAAGAAATGAAAAATACAGTCATGCAGTGAGGATTATACACTTAAGAAAATGAAGATAAATCAGAAACCAGGTACTATTCAAGTATTTATTTCATGTAAGATTGGATCATATTGATGAGAATAGGTAAACACACAACAATATATAGTAGTAACAAAAATAACAGTCTCTTTTTCGAGAATAAAAGTCAATATTTAGTGTCGCCCCTAGGTGTGAGTGTGAATAGTTATGTGTGTTGGCCCTGCGATGGTCTGGCAAGCTCTTCAGGGTGTACCCCGCCTTCACCCAGAATGCAATCAAAAATCATTTGTCATCTCACCATCCAACTCTTTACCATACAAAACTTTTTTTTTCCCTGAAACAAGGTCCCCTTATGCAAAAGTGAAGAGTTAGCACTTAGGCTTTCTATAAAGTAATCACCCAGAAATGTCACTAACACCTGCCAAATCAGAATACATAATTTTATATAAGTTCCATACTCATCCTCATATCGTCATTATGACTTTGCAATTCGCAGTCTTTATGGTTGATGCCTCCAGGCAGCAAGAATAATGTTTCGTACAAGCTTGGCCATGTTGGAACTCTGCAAGTGAAAAAAAAAGCACTTTACCACGGGGTAAACCATTTTCCTGCCACATTCAATTTCATTTTAGATTAAAAAATAAAAATAAAAAAGATGCAGCACAGGTGCACACAGGGTACTCCCATTTTTAAAATGCATTCCTGATTTAGAAGAATGAAAGCATGATGGTCAAGTGAGACGGCGTCATTCTTAAAACCCGACGATCGTTGGCTCGAGCCCCACTCATGTCTTACTGAATCCAACATTCAGATTGTTTTACAATTTCAAGTGGCATGGTGGCATAGTGGTTAGCATTTTCACTCTCAGCACGAAGTTCATTTTCCTTCCATGCTTGCATGGGTTTCCTCCAGGTGCTCCAGTTTCCTCCAACAGTCCAAAGACATGCAATGTACGCTAATTAGCTCTTCCGAATTGCCCCTATTTGTGAATGTACTGTATATGAATGCATTAAAAGTTGTGTGTGTCTGTTGGATCTGTGATGGTCTGGCGAGCAGTTCAGGTTGTACCCCGACTTCGCCCAGGGTCAGCTCGGATGGGCTCCAGCCTCGCTGAATAAAGGATTCAGAAAACAAGTGGTTCAGAATATGACATACATTGAAAAGAAAAACAGTAAACTGCCATGGTCTTGATATTTTTATTTTATTGTTGTATAAAAGCACAAATTTTAGGCACAAATAATTTTGTCCTGTAGGATGTTTGCAGCACCAGTTCTAATAAAGGTAGGTTCTTTATTTCTAAGGAACCAAAACCAAGAGAATAAAGGGAAATTCCTAAAGGGAACTTTGACCAAAGCCTGAACACATTATGATGATTGGTGGAAATGTTGGAGAGCCAGCACACCATCCAACTTTTAATAGGTCATAAATCAGCAGAGAAGGTTGGCTAGTTCCAGGCATTCAGCCTCAGTGTTTTAATGGAAACAGGCCTGCAGAGCTATGCCACCATCTACAGGTCAGCATCGGTATTAAAGTTTCTAATATCAAACTGAATGTTATTTCAATCCTCGTGATCTAATGATTGGTAAGGATTTTCACTGGTGAACTGTTTCAGGTGCTGGAAATAGTCAGGGTGAGAGTTTCATAGCTTACATGGAATTTGATTTATATAAACTGCAGCTAAACTAGTTTTATTTGTATATAGCTGGAATTAGAACAGTGAAGGCAGCATGGTGATGTGGCGGTTAACACATTGGCCTCACAACAAGAAGGTCCTGGCTTCGAGTCTCTTTGTTTCCATTCCTGCTTGCATGAGTTTTCTCTCGGTACTGTGGTTTCCTCCCACAGTCCAAATATGCACATTAGGCTAACTGGTTGTTCTAAATTGCCCCTAGGTGTGAGTGTGAATGTAAATGGTTGTGTGTATTGACCTGCATTGGTCTGGCGAGCTGTTCAGGTGAAGGGTGTACCCCGCCTTCACCCAGTGTAGGCTGAGATAGGAACAAGCCTCCAAGCAACCCTAATAGAATTAAGCGATTCGTCAAATGAGGGAGTGAGTGAGTGAGTAAGCATGGGGGAATGACCAATGAAGGTATGTGGAATGAAAAATGATTTCACATAATCAAATTTTTTTTTTTTAAGAGGTTAAAAAAGAATAATCTTGCATGTTTGTCAGTGGGCTACAGGAAAACATCTTTGAATGGCCATTCGATATCAAACAGTTTGCAGGTTTCTGTCCATGTATTTCGATGAAGTGCTGCTAGATATCTGACTGGTGAGACTAACCTGAGTGTTAAAGTTAACCGTGAAAGGCAAGCAAAGCAAAGGGTTAATCTTAATCTAATTATCATTTCATTTCATTTTCCGAACTGCTTCATCCTTTATGAGGGTCATAAGGAGACTGGAGCCCATCCCAGTTCGGATAGGTCAGTGTGCAGACTTAATTTAAAAGATGTGTCAGACATTCCAAAGGTCAATAATAAGAGGCAAAGCAGATTCATTTCAGAGTTTCCAGCAGTGGTCATTACTATGCAGCAAGGCAGGAACAACAGGCTCTAGCACACTGACATGACTCAGAATACTCAGAATCGCACACAAAGAAACTGTGGCAATATTTTGCAATGCACATGGTGATTAAATATAGTTTAATAAGGGTAAAATACATGGGTGTATATAAATGGTTAAGAAATGTGACCTCCTGTGGTTGGGAGGAGAAGTGCTTGTAATCACAGTGAAACCCCCCAACCCCAACCAATTTAATCACAAACACATAGCCAAATTTAGTCATGAAATATAATTCATGATATCCAAAGACGTACAGTGAATTTGGGAAAAAAAAGTTCAATTAATTATCTTTATACAATAAATTAAATATCCGTTGAGACATTAAGAATGCCAATACGTTGTTTGTTTCTTTCTTCCTTTCTTCCTTTTGTATTCTGTATTCTCAGTATTATGCTGGAATATTATGCTGGATTATCTCATCAGAGATGTATTTCCACCTCATAATCGGGCACTCATGATTCCTGGGACGGGCAGGGAACATGATCCAAACCCGGGCAAAGTAACTGCAAAGGCTTACAACAAGGCATACTGTAGGATACACACAACCCTAATAGTTTTTGTTTTTTATCTCTTGTAACACTTGTACTTTGTAAACCAACTGAGACACACCACTTGCACATCCTAATTCCACCAGTTAATCCATCCATCAATTCATTATTATCTATACTGTTCTCCCCGTCAGGGTTATGGTGGAAGCTCGAGCCAATTCCAGGTGACTCTGGGTGAAAGGTGAGGTACACACTGAACAGGTCACCAATCTATTGGAGGGCTAACACAGACACAACCATTCACACTCACATTCACACCTATGGACAAATTAAAGTAGCCAGTAAAGCTAAGCTGCGTGTTTTTGGATTGTGGGACGAAACCAGATTACCCAGAGCGAACCCACTCAGGGAGAGTCCACACAGAAATGTTCCAGTTAGCTGTGAGGTTTGAATTGAGAAGCTTCATGCTCCGGGCAAAGGCAGGATACGCCCATTGCAGGGCAACACACACAACCATTCACACTTACATTCACACCTGGGGCAATTTGGAATATCCAATTATCACAATGTGCATGCTTTTGAAATGTGGGAGGAAACTGAAGCACTTAGAGGAAACCCATGCAAGTATGGGGAGAACATGCAAACTCCACATAGAAACTCCCTCACCGGGCATTGGTCTCAAACCCAGGACCTTACTACTGTGAGGCAGAAGTGCCAAACCCTATGCAAGCGTGCTGTCCCTTATTGGTCATTTGCCACAATGTAAAATCTGTATATGCTAACTCACTCATCTTGTTTATTTGTCAAGCCACTTAATCCTCGTAGGGCCGTGGGGAGGCTGGAGCCTATGTCAGCCGATGTTGGGCAATGGCAGGGTACACCCTGAACAGCTCACCAGACCGTAGCAGTGCAACACACACACACACGCACCCACTCGCTTACACCTAGGGGAATTTTGGAAAAATCAATTAGCCAAATGTGCATGTCTTTGCAGTGTGGGAGGAAACTGGAGTACCCGGAGGAAACCCATACAAGCCTGGGGAGAACCGTGACACAAGCGGGAATTTCTTTCTGTTAGGCAGACAAGCTAACCACTACTCCACCGTACCGCCCTGTGTATATGCTGTATACTGAAATGCTCTATTGATTTTCTTTGATTGCTTAACAAATATGAAGACTCAATTATCTGAGGATCCCAACATAGCTGGTCCTAAAATAATTTCACAACACATCCTACAAAAGAGTTCTTTGAATGTGGATTGAAGATGATCATCAATAAACTGCATTTATTTTAATCAGACAGAGCTTTCAGTAAACGGCATGGACTTGTTGGCTGACTGTCAGAGTCATACTCACTCCTCTTCTTGCCACTTCTTGTTTTTTTCTTTTGTTCACCTTTCTTCTTTTTCCTCTGTCACTGGTCCATTATCATGAACACTACCATTCATTAACTATTGATCCGCGGTAGATTCTTTCATGCGCTACATTTTGTGTGTGTTCTAAAATGCTGAAATGGACTCAGTGGAAAGACAGCTTTTTGACAGTAAAAGAAATATACATGAAGGGATGAAAACTGGGTGAGGGAAAGTTTTTAGAACCAACCAATCACACTTCAGAGCCATTTCTTCGACAGTGATAACCTGAGTTAAATAAATTCATGCAGTGTATACTGACATCCAGTGTCTATGAGGTTGTGATAGACACACATAAGCAGGTCTTTGAGTCCAAAGATATGACAGAATATCAGAGTAAACATGGCCTGAAGTTTATAAAAGGCAATGTTGGCATTTTGTAACACCATATCAAAGTCACGTCACTGATTCAGAAATTGCTGCCTTTTTATGTTTTGCAGGTGTGGGTGTGCACCTCAACATGAGAAATTACAATTAAAGACAATGCTTGCATTCTGATTGGTCGATGTGTGGGGAATATCTTGCGGTATCACCCTGGACCGGTGCGTAATGCCCTACAACTTAGCTGTTAGCTAGCACTGTGCGCTATGATCTTTAGCATCTTCCATGGGAAGAGAAACAAGCCAAACGCTACCTGTCATGAATGAATGAGGAGAAGAGGGGTTTATTGTGGACTGGCAACCCAAAAGGAAAAAAACCCAAACTTAAAAAAGTAAGTATAGCATGTAGGCAGCTAACAAGAACAAACTAGGCAAAACAAGCATGAGACAAAGAACATGGAATATTCTTAAAACTGGAAAATTAGAACCAAATCCACTTCCTGAATTTGCCAGTAAATCAAAGCCAAACCCCAAGCTGGATCGAATTATGGGTTATAATTAAACATTCTACCAATCAAAAGGTCTGTTGGGTTTCAGCCCTCAAATGTTTGATCCTGAAATCAACTACCATCGGCAGATGGTTCATGAGGTCAGTGTTACTTCAATCCCATGACATCAAGCCATTTGACTGCTGTTATTGAAAGATTTATAAATAATCACAAATCTATAAATCTGTGGGATAAATTGGCGACCTGTTCAGGGTGTACCCCCCTTTCAACCAAAGTCAGTTGGGATTGGTCCCAGCTTCCCTCACGACCCTGGTGGATAGGTAGTCTAGAAAAAATGGGTGGCTGTGTGGATAAATCCATAGACCTGTAACATTTAGAAAACATACTGCTAACCTGAAATTGTCCCAGTAAAACTGATGAAGCTTTTTCATGGACATCAGAGCTATTGCTATATTCATGTGAATGTAATCTAATTAGGAGCTTATTGTCATGGGTGCTGTGCCTTGCCGAACCTTTAGTGTCCATTCTGTTATAAAAGAGACATTTTTGATTATTTTACAAGGCTTTTATGTCTGGCAATGCATGAGGGAGTAGAGCAGAGAAATGAGTAGAGGAGGAGGAACAAACAGAAAATGAGTGATGGATGGAGAGGTCAGTGGAGGAAGAGAAGGCTGATCGAGTGAGATATGCAGCAGGAATTCTCAGCTTGAGGAGCTTTTAGCATGCATCATGCATAGTTCACAACTGCAGAACAGCTTAGCATACTGTGCTAGGTCAGCTGTGTGTCTGTGTGTGTGTGTGGGGGGGGGGTCTTAGTAGTTCAACACTTATTTCTTTCACATTTTTCTCTCCTTTTTTTTTGTACTCCCTACTATTAATTCCCTTCCTCCTCTTGCCCCCCCCCTTCTCTTTTTACAGCAGTCCACCGCACTCATCAGACTGCAGCACACATAACACCCAGCTCTTCTCTCATCCCTGCTTTCCTTCTACCCATTCTCTCGCTCCATCACTCTCAGTTTCAGTTCAAAACTGCTCTACTGCCTATATGTTCCAGATCATATTATTGCCAAAGTAAATAAATTAGAAGTAATAAATTAGAATCTGAAGTTCAATGGTTGTGTGTATTTAGAGCAGACAACACATGAAGTCCTACACATACAAACAGACATAAATAACCACACACAGCTAACAGTCAAGGTCCCTCAGACTATAATTAAAGATCAGAACGATCTGTTTGAATAAACCTGGGTATATTCTGACTGTATGGATGGATGACTGGTTTGCTGCTGTCCCATTTTAGTATGAGTCTGCTTTTGATGCTTTTACAGCTCCTCTCTTATTTGCAGAATTGTGCTACTTTCTTGGACTATACTCTCCTTGAACTGTATGATTTCCTTCTCCAGCAGGGAGAGACACTCCTGGATGTATGACACAGATACAGCACCAGGTGGTGTGAGCAGTGTGAGGAGTGGACAGCATGTGGGGGACAAGGCTAGAGAAGGAGCACAAGCAGAAGGAGTATTGGTTATAAGCTTGGGCTCAGAGTTGGGCTGTTCTCTCAGGTTTTTCTGATCATTTGAAGCAAAAGCTCAAATTTTCCTCAAATTTCCTCAAAGTTGAGGGATACTATTGTAGGACAATAAATTCAAAACATTTCCTATATCAAAGCAGGCACCCATGCACTCAGAATGTAATCATTAGCTAATGTAATAATAACTAAACTTAACAAATTGCCATTATTATGCTGATGGTTTTAGTAATATAAACATTAAGGCACTGCCTGAAAGTGGAGCTCATGATAAATGTCTTTACTGATGTCCGGGTTTGCTTTTTAGCACCTTTCATTTCACTACATGATTTCCGATTTCATTTTTATCACCCGTCTGCACGTTTTATGCACATTTACTCCTGATTGGACTGGATTTGGTTTTGTTGACAGGCATAACAAAGATCTTACACCTGTACTCATTATCGTGTGTGTTTTATCTATCTATCCATCTCTCTCTTTCTCTCTCTCTCTCTCTCTCTCTCTCTCTCTCTCTCTCTCTATATATATATATATATATATATATAT
>JAQMYF010000002.1:14796731-14809999 GCA_030014195.1 Neosilurus mollespiculum | reverse complement strand
ACAAAACTAATTTGCAATAGTCACACTGAGGAATAAATCAATAATATTATTCAAAAAAGTTATGTGATGTATACAGAATAGATTACATTTCTTGTAGCACAAAAAAATATTTAGTGAGTGTCTTTAATTTTAGCATTCAACATGCATAACCTGCCTATTCTTGCAAAAAGTTAGCATCGCAAGGAACATGAAGTGTCAGGGAAGTTTCTGGAAACTCATTATAATTCATAATGCTGACGTGTAAAGGAGCAGGTTACATACTCATTCATAAAATTATTCATACTAAAACTTTCAAACATTCTCCTATTTTAGTAGGATGACAGGTTCTTTGCTTTGCTTGAATCCAAATGTGATTATTGTATTTCTTTTTTTATGACTCAGAAATGTGTGGGGGGAAGTCTTGTGGGTCTGAATTACTGCCAACTGGTTTTGGTTTATAAAAAGACAGAACTTTGCAGACACTTTACACACTTGTGTGTGTGTGTGTGTGTGTGTGTGTGTGTGTGTGTGTGTGTGAGATGTGTCTCTGTCCAATGTCAATTTTTTATGACTGAGGCTAGTCTTAAGTAAATGTAATTGCCATTAAAAAAATGTAAATCAAAATATCTGCACAGGGTGGCACGGTGGAGTAGTGGTTAGCATATCTGCCTCACGACAAGAAGGCCCTGGGTTCAAGTCCCAGGCTTGGGCATCTCTGTGTGGAGTTTGCATGTTCTCCTCGGGCTTGTGTGAATTTTCTGTGGGTATTCCGGGTACCTCCCAAAGACATGCACATTAGGCTAACTGGCTGCTCATAATTGCCCCAAGGTGTGAGTGTGAATGGTGTGTGTGTGTGTGTATTTGACCACAGCCTGTGTGTTCACAGTGTGTGTGTTGGCCCTGTACCCTGTCTCCGCCCAGGGTCGGCTGAGATAGCTTTCTCCTTGCGAACCTAGTAAAATTAAATGGTCTGGCGTGAGTGATTGAGTGAGTGAGTAAGTAAGTGAGTGAGTCAAAAAGATCTTCGCAGATGACGACATTATTTGATATATTCCATCAAGTTACTTGGAGGCCAAACTAGTGGTCCCTATACATACCTGTTTCATTGTAATTTGTAAAATTTGCTTTTGTGTGTGTGTGTGTGTGTGTGTGTGTATTTGACCACAGACTGCTTAGAGTGCTGATTTTATAAAATTCTATAAAGAGATATCTGAAATACATTGTATGATGTTGCACAGCAGAAAGTATCTCTCAGGGGGTTGGCGATAAAGCCTTATATTGAGGCTCTCTGGTGTTGTAGGGCAGTACTGCATATGAGACAGAAGAATTCAGATTTACACAGCATGTTATTGAACACCTCTGTATGGAGCTGTGAGTGACGCACTGCTGCAGGAGAGAGAATTGAGTTGTGTTCTGGGTGTATAATGGATTAGGGATCTGGACCCAGATAAGCCTATAACGTGGACTTGTTTAATAACACAGAGGTGTAGACTGTGATGAACTTACCTCATCCTTTTTGTTTCTGTCATTTCATTTGTTTAAGAAAGCAGCAGAAGGCCTTCTGGATTCTTCATAACTCTGTGCTTCAAAAAGTTTTATTTATTTATTTATTTATTTTGTTTAAGTTACTGGTGACCAAAATGACATTTTGATCCAGACCACCAAAATGTGATTCTAAAATGATTCTTGGTAAATCTGTTTTTGGTTTTAAAGGCACACATTTTCAACCATTCATTCATTTCCCAAACCACTTTTTTCTACTAGGGTCACCAGAAGGCTGGAGTCTATCTCAGATGACTCGGGTGAAGGCAGGGTACACCCTGAACAGCTTGCCAGTCCATTGCCGTGCCAACATACACACAGTCATTTACATTTACACTCACACCTAGGGGCAATTTGGAACAACCAGTTAGCCTAAGGTGCATGCCTGTGAGAGGGCTGTGGGAGGAAACCGAAGTATCCAGAGGAAACCCACATACAACCACAAGGAGAACATGCAAACTCCACATAGAAACACCTTGTCAAACCTGGGACTCAAACCAGGACCTTCTTGCTGTAAGACAGACATGCTAACCACTGTGCCACCTTGCTGCCCCATTTTATTATTATTATTTTTTTTTTTTTACCAGTGAATATAGTGAGCATAACAAGCTAGTGGTTTTGCCACAAATTTATTCTATCATCAGTGTTAGACCATATATATATAAAGTACATTGTTTTGTTTGTTTAGAATATTGGTCCTTACACTGAGACTCTTATTTTGACATTTACCCCAGGTCACCTGATCAGTTAAGATGGCCTCTCCCATGTGCCCCAATGGAGGTTGTATCAGAATGTTCAGTGTGTTCTAATGATAATTAAGAAAATACAGTACTAGGAGCATGTAATCAAATACTATGGACACAATGTGGATGCCCTTCACAACAATTTTACCCATTGTTTGCCCTGTATGTTTACCTCTGCTGTATATGTTTACCCGAGCATGGGGTGAAAATGTAAAAAAAGAAAAATAACTTTATTGGAAGAAATGTTTAAATGGTTTCTTTTGAACATCAACAGAGGCACCACAATAGACACCAACAATAACCTTATGCTTTAAAATGGCAAACCAATAAGCAATACGCCAGGGGAATTCTTCAGTTATTCGGAGGCTCCAGCTGAATTATGGTAAGGTAGTGTTTGTGTACTACAGACACAGCTGATCCATGTACTATCCATCTACTATTAAGTACCTACAGAGTATTTAAACCATGATTCCAACACCCTAAAGTATGCAAAAAGCAGGATGAATAGAACACAGCCATTTGTTAGTCTTTTTCTTTCTTTCTTTCTTTCTTTCTTTCTTTCTTTCTTTCTTTTTTGGAACTCAACCTTTTTTCTGAAGTTTTAAACTTTTGGAAACTTAGTTTAGGAAGTGCTTTTTTTAAAACCTTCAAACTACTTAGATATGAACCGTTATGCCTTGCCTATCTGCCTTCCTGCCTGCTTCCCTCTCTTCCACCTTCGCTGAAAACAGGTATGATTCACAGACAGATACAGTGCCTAAACAAATGTGCACAACAAATAGACAGCATCTAAAATTGTTGATGTCATTTTCTGACACTGTATCAGTTTATTTATTTATTTATTTATTTAAATAAACAAACAAACAACTAACTAACTAACTAACTAACTAACTAACCTTGGCCCTTTGGCGTGGTTAAGAAATGACTGGTTTGGAATTGTGTGAATGAAAGCTTGGATTCGCATCGTATTGTTAACATCATGTGCATGACCTGTGCTGGAGTCTGCCTTTAACCAAATTGTTGCATCTGTATTTGTTAAATATTTGCAGAATTTGGAGCAAATGCTTTATTTGAACTTAAGTATTTTTATTGTTGCTGTGTATTTAATCGACTAGAAAGTATTGGTACCAGAAATCAGAATTGATTGTAGTAACTAAAATTGTGCTAAGCAAGTTTCAAACAATTGAAAGCTCTGATTCTCCTAATAGACTTATGGATAAATGTAATGTTGATGTGAACAGAAGAAACTTTTACTGCTGTATAAAATGAATTTGACAAAGCTCATGTGTTTGTGCAGCAAAAGGGAAGTGATGACGGAATAGAAAATGTTGAAAATGTAAAATGAGAATAGAGTGAGCTGGAATCTGACATAACTGTTGTAAATTCCAAAGTTTAGGTTCTTGAGAGTTGTAAGAAACCATTTATGAGCTCTTGAATTAAAATGTCTCACTCAAAATCAACTTAAGATGACATGGATAATTACCTGGAAGTAATTACCTGGAGGATGGAGACCTACAGGAAACTGCTCTGGATGCAAAACCATCAATTTAATATGCGAGGATGTAGCTCCAGAAAGCACCACTTTAAATGATTATGCTCCAAAATCTCATTTGCCAAACCACTTAATCCTACTATTAGGGTCACAGGGAGGCTGGAGCCTATCTCAGCTGACACTGGGCGAAGGCAGGGTACTCCCTGAACAGCTCGCCAGACCATTGCATGGCAACACACACATTTGCAGTCACATTCACACTCAGGGGCAGTTAACCTAATATGCATGTCTTTTGATGCAAACATGGGGGAAACATGCAAACTCCACACAGAAATGCCTGAGCCCGGGACTCAAACTCAGGACCTTCTTGCTGTGAAGTGGACGTGCTAACCCCCCACTACTGTGCTGCCTGCTCTAAAAACAGGGACAGTTAAATCCTGTTTAAATATCAGTGCCACAGCAAACCTCTTACCAGGCAGTAAAACCAAAGTTCATGAATGCAAATAACAACATGAATGGCATTGCAGATCACTTTCAAAAGCTGCAGCCACTTCTCAGCAGGACCATCACCATGTCTGATGGGGATCCTCTGAACTTTACACTTTTTCATTCATGCATTTATACATGGAATAGAAATGACCAGGAGTAGCCTGTTACTTTAAGCAATACACTTCTGGCCAATCATTTGAACTGCTCAAGACTTGGATAAATGGTCATATCAAAGAAACATGCTTCCCAACCACAGAACTATGAAGGACAATAAATAGTGGCCTTTTACTAACACAGCACTGCTTAGATGGGTAGCGAATGGTTTCCTTTATGTTGAGCACACTTCTCTTAATAAGTAAGGTAAGCCATATGTTTATATGCACCTGGCATCTGTTGAAACCATGAATGTGCTTCTGGTCCAGCAACTGAATCATGGTTTCCCTGAGAACACCTATGATAAAGCTGAGATGTCTCCGGAAGAATTTAAATGCGATAATAAACAGCTCTGAGCTGAAGGATTACCAGCTGACATTGGCATGCATGAGGAGTGATACTCAGATGCCAACCACACATCAGAGGGCTGAGCAAAGACCATTGTCCCTAAAAAGAAAGTTTAGCAAATACATCTTTTCTAAAAAGGAATACATGGTCCCTGTAATTGTTGTGTGTGTTGCCAATGCACTGGATCTGCATGCTATACAGGGTGTACCCTGGCTTCACACAGAGTCAGCAGCAGCCTCCCCATGGCACTAGTAGGATTAAGCGAACACACACAACTATTCACACTCACACCTCCGGTCAATTTGAAACAGCCAATTGGAGTAATGTGCATGTCTTTGGACTGTGAGAGGAAACTGGAGTATCCGGAGGAAACCCACGCAAGCACAGGGAGAACATGCAAACTCCACACAGAAAACTCCAAGCCCGGAAATCGAAACCAGGACCTTCTTGCTGTGAGGTGAATATGCAAACCACTATGCCACCATTCCACCTGCAACAAATTGTATAGTCCAGTAACGAAGTTTACATAATAATTGAGGTAAAAAGATTAAATATGGTGAAAAGGTAAAAAAAAAATGCTTTTTGTCGGATCTGAATGTTTTCACACCCAAGCCATTGCCCAAGTGATTGGAAAAATAGCATGAATTAAAAGCCCTCACATAAAACGTTACAGATGAACAAAATTGGTTATGGATTTGATATTACAGCATGGCATTCACTTGCAATCTCTGTAGACAGAAAATCACATCCGAATATTTATAACCTCGATGTTGTAGAAAGCGGTTTCTGCAAATTTAATACCTACTTCAGCTGCATTCAATTACATTCACAATCCTGTAGTGACTTTCATGCTTAATAAATCACACTGTGAATTCCAAATGAATAATGTATGAAAAAATTCCCCCCACATTTAGGTGTTTATGCAGAAATACCCCACGAGATGCGTAAACACAAAATTTGTTACAAATGACAGATATACTGAATTTAATATTGATTTGAGATTGTAGAGTGACATTCACATACAATTACTGGTGAGAGGAAATTGCAATGATATATTTATCAAGCAACTGTGGTGGAAACCCCACATGTACTGCATATTTCTGCTTGCCATGAAGTCCTGCGTCAGGATTACGGTTGGTGTAAATTAGCTTGATACTTAGCTGAGTCTGGGATTTAGCACATCTTTGCTAACTCAGCAGAGATGCTTGGTTTCACTCCAGTGGCTTGAACCAGTGCTCATTCTGGAATATCCCAATACACGTACTCTATCCTCTGATTTTCTGTTGTTTATGATATGAGGAGTGGGATGTACATACAGATATAAAGGACTGCAGTAATGCAGGGTCTCAGCAATTTGTTATTTAGCTGTCCACTAAACTGTATGTACAAGTACTTTAAGTCTTTGATAAGATAAGATAAACTTTATTAATCCCTCCTGGGTAAATTCACTTGTTACAGTTATGCATTGTTTCCAAAAGCTTACGGATATATCAAATTAATGTCTATGTTTGAAGTAATCATATCTGAATGTATTGTCAGTCGTTATTTGTAATAAGGTATATGTCCGCAGCAGTATTTGTGCTAGCATTGGCTATCTATAACTTCTACGTAGAACAGGTCATCAGTTAGATTTGTCCTGGAGCCAAATTCTTATAGAACAAATGTTGTTTGGGCCACACCACATCCCCACTTCTTAAAACACACACACACTCAATCACACCACCAATCAAACACCTCACACACTTTAAAACGCACAATTCATTCTCCTAGGTCTTGGTCACTCTTATCCCATTAACCTCTGCTTCACCTTCCACATGCACTGGATGAGATGTTTGAAAATAACACTGCATTTATATAGACTCCTATAATTATAATATTTAAACTTTTTAGTTTTTTTTTTAACCAAAACATGTTTCCTCCAGTGGTGTTCTTGTTTAAAATAGAAAGGCCAACAGTGATGCTCCTCTTCTTTTCTTCATCTTCTTCCTCCCCTAACAGCAAACGATAGCAATATTTTTGTTTGTCCACATCAGTATTCCCTCTGCATTCCTACTCTAATGATATCACATGCACACATCTTTTGGAAATGATTGCCTTTATGTAGTTATATATTCCAAAATGACCATATTCAATAATCATTATATTTTTAAATGAGCTAGAAAGTTTTGCTGGGAGATGGGTTGGAGCTTGAAAGAACTGGCCGTGGGATATACCATTTTATGATCCTTGCCATACAGAACTAACTATAGATTTTAATCGATCATTTATAAATTGTTATGTGGCACCTGCCATCTGATAATTTACAATCGTAAAAATATCTTTGCTGTGGATATGCTGAATCTCTTACCAAACAGACTACCCATCTGAACCATTCAGACAAGACAAGCTTTTAGCCTCTAGGGCTCCTTCCCTGTGGATGTCTGTATTCAGACTGATCAGAGATAAGTGAGCACATCCAAAGTTTGAATTAATGCCCATCTTTTCTTTCTGGATGCCCATTAAAACCTAAAGCATGGTGCAAGTCCAGTTGGAAAATGGTGCTATAGTTTATGAAGCCAACAATCTATGGAACCCATGACCAGGGTTGGTTGGTTGGTTGGTTGGTTGGATGGTTAACATATGTACCAAATGGACGGCACAAATGTTTACCAAAATGTACTGATATACCCTCAATAATGCATTATAAATGTATTTGTATCTTACTACCTCAGATTATGTATTGATGGCCAGCAGTTTTTGTGCTCCGATAGTCAGGGCATTACGGTTTATCCTTTAATGCACGGAACTGAATTGCTGCGTGAATTTTAGAGGGCGAAAAAAGACATGGACTAAATAAATACATTCAAATGGTAATCTTGTGCAGTAGTGCATTCTATTGTATAATGATAATGTAGTCCTATTACATATCAGAAATATGCAACACATTTTATTATTATTTCTTTTTATTAAAGGAAGATTATTGCTAAAGTATAAAACCGGTCAAAAGTTTAAAAATTACCCATCAGTTGTACAACATAATTTAACATGGTATTTGACTAAAAGTAGCCAATATTTCTTTCACTTACTATTCACACACTCACACTACAATTTGTGGCAATCCTTTTTCTAAAGTCATAGATTCAGCCTGAACGCTTGTGTGTGACCGGAATGAAAACGTGGTGAGGATTGCAGCATCCTCACAGCCTGAATCCCAAGTGGTTCTGTGTATTGGACATACACTGCGTTAAAAAACATTATTTAAGACCCTATGTACTGCACTTATATGGGCAGTAAGGGGCCATTGGGGATTAAGCCCTATATCAAGCAGCATCAGGCATAGTCCAGTTTTCTGTGTCTTTATTCCATGAAAATAAACAAGAGGAAATTATATGCTACAGAAGCGTGGAGTCAGGCTATAAATAGAAACATGGCTTTTGCCTTGGGATGTGGTTGCGTTTAAACAGGTCAGTCCATGAGGGCAGATGACTGTAAGGGAATCTTGGACAGGCTAATAAGAATAAAATTATTAATTCTATCTAAATCATTTAAGAGTTTATAATTATTACACTGGTAGAGTCCAGTCAGAACAAGCTGTTGATGTGTCCTTCTCATATACACCTTATTTACCTCCAAGGTTCTAAAAAAATAATAATAATAAAAAATTTAAAGTTTATACAGGCAAATCACTTAAAACCTATTATTAGGTATTAGGTATAGTATTTGTATTTAATGATTTTGATATCATGACCCAGCTCCAGGTCTTATTTCTATACATTCTTATAAAGAATAAAACTAGCCCACTAAAGGGTTTCTGGTCTGTCCCTTTTTTTTTCAGAGAGACTTTTTTCCCCCAGGGACATACAGGTATATTTACAATAAAATTATGTGGTTCTTTATTACATAACAACGGTGTGCATACAAATGATTTTGTAATGGGCATGAAGTGCATGCTGCGGTTATCTAAGGCATGATATGATATGTTCTAGGTTAAGGCAACCGATTTCCTTTAATATATTTAGCTGGCAACAGATCTTGCCATGTGAAAAATTTATGTTGTGGTTGTGAGCCAAGATGATACAGTGTTCCAGAAGTGTAAAATTATTGGCCTATATCAAGCAAAGAAATCAATTATGGAGATGGGGAATAACCCTGGGTTTACACTGGAGCACGATGTCCGCGATTTGAGAGAACTTGATGAATTTCGTCATGATCCTGAGGGAACTTGATGGATTTGTCATGATTGCACTGATCGTGGCAAAATTTTTGTCAATGTATTTAGAATGTATTGTTCAAAATGTATTCAGACATTTCATTCTTATTTCATGTTGCTCCATAAACACAAGGTATTGTGTGTGTGTGTGTGTGTGTGTGTGTGTGTGTGTGGGCTGTTTTATAGGAATCATAGCTGTTTTTTGTCAAGCTGGCAGAAGCTTTATCAGGAGAATAGGTCATAGTTTCTAAAAGAATGGGAGATACTGCCAGGTGGAAATGACCCAGAAGGCCCAAAGCTATCTCAAGTATAAATGACAGCTGAAATTCATGACTTTGAAGGACAGCAACAAAAGTATTTGAAATCTGGAATATGGTTTCAAGACCTCTGGCAACCGAACTGTTTCTATAAGAACGATTGAAAGAAGGCTGCTGGTTTTTTACTTTAAAAAAGCCCCAAAGATGGTAGAAAGTGATTTTAGCAGAATATGGAAGGATGGTTTGGTTTTATGGACAGATGATTCAGGACTTTAACTGTAAAGTAATGGTACAAAGATGTGTATTTTGAAGAGCAGGGGAAAAAGATTTTAGGAGGACATATCTAAGCTATTATAAAGCATTGAAGGGAGGTTCCTGATTTGCTGTGATCGGTTTATCACTGCTGTGTATAAAGCGATGTCTCCTTAAAGGTGTCTGATGCTAAAAACATCATGTCTACACAAATATATGATTATAAAGAAATATAAAGTACGTAAAAATATTAGGGGGAAGAATTACAACCACAAATCAAAAAAAAAAAAAAAGTTGGGACAGTATGGCAAATCTATCCATCCATGGCTTGAGACTGTGTGAGGAAAGCAGAGTACCCTGAGGAAACCCACACAAACACAGGGAGTGCCCTTGCCAATCCTAGGACTTGAACCCATGACTTTCTTGCTGTGAAGCGTATGTAAGAAAACAAGCAAGAAAGAAAGCAAGCAAAGAAAGCAGTGATTTCTAAATTTATTTTGACTTGTATTTCAGCGCTGGCAGTAGAAAAGTTGATGTATTTTCTGGTCAGCTTCATCTGTTAATATACATCCATTTCTGCATCACAGGCCTAAAACAAATTCCATAAAATGATGAAAAACAATGAAAAAAAAAATTAATAATGATATGATTTAAAACATTTACAATATTTGGCAGAGGCTCTTATCCAGAGCGACTTACAATTATTATACAACTGAGCAATTAAGGGTTAAGGGCCTTGCTCAAGGGCCCAACAATGGTGATAGTGGGAATTGAACCACTGACCTTCAGATCACTAACCCATTGCCTTTACCACTAAGCCACCACTGCAGTTAATTGTAATCACAGAGGTGGCTCAGTGGTTAAGGCTCTGGGTTACTGATCAGAAGGTTGGGGATTCAAGCCCCAATATCACTAATCTGCCAGTGTTGGGCCCTTGAGCATGGTCCTTAACCCTCAAATACTCAGTTGTATAAGGAAGATCAAAAATGTAAGTCACTATGGATAAGGGCATCAGCCAAATGCTGTGAATATAATCACGACTGGGTACAAAAACTGTTTCGAGATAAGGCCTAGTCTTTGAGGAAGATAGATAGGAAGGGATTTGGATATATTACCCTCTATGGTGCATAATAAATATTTTTCATGAAATGATTCAAGGAATTTGAAGAAATTTTAAGGCATAAAGTGAAAAGGCCCAAGCCTAAGATGTATGCCGGTAATCGTAATCCCTCAGATGGCACTGCACCATTTATCTATAGCCGATATAAACACGTGTTTTCCGGGATTACTCTGGCAAACCTTTATCAAACACTACAGTACAGTTGCTTGCACAAATTCCAGTTACTTTACTTTACTATTGAACTTTACTGTTTGAAAAGGAAGCTTTATGTTCACTGTGTCCAGAACATAAGCTACTGTCAGCTTCTCTGGGCTCTGAGATATCTGGGGCCGACCATCCCACAGTGGAAATGTGAATTGTGTTCAGACGAATCATTCTTCAAATTCGATGAGTCCGTATTCCAGATCTTTTTTGAAAGGAACATATTGACTGTTAGCAAGAACAAGTCCGAAAGCCAGGGTATGTCATGGTATGGGTTGTGTGTCAGTGCCCTTGGCAAAGGCAACTTACACTTCTGTGGTGGTAGCTTTCATGACTGTGAGATTTTGGAGCAACGTCTTTTCCAAAGGCGTCCATGCATATTTCAGCATTTCTGTACACATTACAAAGGCATGGCTGCGGAAGAAGAGGGTGCAGGTGCAGGACTGGCCTGCATGCCATCCTGAATTGTCCCAATAGAGAATGTTAGGTGAATTTGAACGAAAAATGTGACAACGAGCCTGTTTGTTGCACACCTTAAGATCTGTTTGCAGGAAAAATTGGACAAATTGACACTTTAAATATTTCATCACTTGGTGTCTTCAGGCCCTAAACATCAAGGAATGGCAACAATACAAAGTGGTAAATGCTTTATTCTCATACTCACACCTAGGGGCAATTTGGAACAGCCACTTAGCCTACTGTGCATGTTTTTGGACTGTGGGAGGAAACCGGAGTACCCAGAGGAAACCCACACAAGCACAGGGAGAGCATGCAAACTCCACACAGAAACGCCCGAGCCCAGGAATCGCACCCAGGCCTTCTTGCTGTGAGGTGGATGTGCTAACCACTGCGCCACTGTGCCGTGCCAAAATGTGTTTCTTGTGGGGGGAAAAAGCTTAATGAGATAAAATATCATATAATGTGCTACTAAATAATTATTTTGAGTGCAGTGTGGGCTAAGTATTATTTACAAAGCATTGTTTTTACTCTTTGTTTTTACACTCACTCATTTGCTGAACCACTAAATCCTAAGAGGGTCACAGGGAGGTTGGTGCCTATCACTGGGTGAAGGTGGCGTACACCCTTGAAGAGCTCACCAGACCCTACACAGGGCCAGCACACACAACCACTCACACCTAGGGGCAATCTGGAACAGCCAATTAGCATAATATGCCTACCTTTGCACTTTGGGAGGAAACCAGAGTACCCAGAGGAAACCCAGGCTAGCACAGAGAGGGTATGCAAACTCCAAGGCCAGGACTCGAACCGAAGACACTACACTACTACACTACTATGCCACCCTTATTCTTTTTAGTTTTAATTAGAATTTTCTTATACCATCTCAAATTTTACATTAAAGAACAGACATGAATGTAGCAACTAAACAATTGTGCCTGTTAGATCCCAATTTGTCAAAGTTTTGATTTAAAACCCGTCGAAGGGGTTCCTTGTTTTGCTGAAATGAACTGGCTGAAAGTTTATCTCAAAAACATCAATTTTTGGGTGTGAGGGGTGGGGACGAAATAATGAAATGGAAATAAACTCTTATTATTCATTAACATATGATGCATCCTGCTGCACTCTTTACTTGCCTGTGAAATTTTAAATGATTCTCCAGTTAAAATTTATTGGACTTTTCTTTTAGTTTGTCCATTTTTTGCCACAGAGTATAATGCACTCCATGTGCTTAAAAAAATATGTGATTGCATACACAGTTTAATGTATTTACAGGAATAGTTAGATGAATCCCTAATGGTTCCCTACGAGACATTGCATATTGTACTGGGTATAGAGTATAATGCACTGCATAAAGATAGATCCAATTGTTTAATATCTGGTGTAGACTTTTATACTCATATAGGGAGACAAGAGCTGAATCCCAATGGAATTACAGATTTCAAACAGTATAGAAGGTAACATTTCAAAGCATTTGGAATGCACTTATGAGTTTAGGGAGCTGAATCCCAAGTAGCTCGCTGTTAAATCTGCAGTGCAGGGTGTAGAACTCTTTATTGTATACCTTGTGTATTGTCTTGATATTGTTTCATATGGAAAAAGAAAGAACACTTTCCTTCCATTCTGTTTTTTATTTGTCAATGCATAATAGAAAAATTGTTTGGTCCTCACCATCTGACTTCATTTTATTACCACATTAATGTTGCAGAGCCTCGACCAGACCAACTGGATTGCATACATTCATGTGTATGTATATATCTATATATATACTTCTTTTCGTCTTCGAGCATACTGACTCAGTACCTTGATCCTCCAATAGCTCTTCTACCGAACTTCACCTGAGCTCATAAATGAACGAAACATCTTTAAGTGGAAATCACACAAAAACGCCTTGGAACACAGCCGATCTCTCTCTCTCTCTCTCTCTCTCTCTCTCTCTCTCTCTCTCTCTCTTTCTCTCCCTCTCTCTCTCCCTCCCTCTCTCTCCCTCTCTCTCTCCCTCTCTCTCCCTCCCTCTCTCTCCCTCTCCCTCTCTCTCTTCCCCACC
>JAQMYF010000002.1:14758748-14771060 GCA_030014195.1 Neosilurus mollespiculum | reverse complement strand
AGCTCCTCCTCATTCGCTCAGTGTTTGCTTTCAAGGAACGGAAACGTTTCCCTGACCGCAACAGAGAGAAGAGTCCAACAACAGAGAGAAGTGTCCATTGCTTCATTTGCCAAAATACTTAACCCTACTAGGCTCTTAGCCGACTCTAAGCGGATACCGAGTACATCCTGAATAGATCGCCAGTCCATTGCAGGACCAAAACACACACACAACCATTCACATTCATACCTAGAGGAAATTTGAAACAGCCAAGAAGAGTATACTCTTTCAAAGTTTTAGTACTTGCTACATGGAAACACGGGAAGAGTAATCTAAAACAAGATTTTTATGATTTATTTTTCTATTTAAAAGCTAATAACGGCACTTGCTAAAAAGTAACTGTGACAAACCGTGAGTGTCTGTTGTTTTCATTTAAGCATTATCCACTTGAGTATAGGTTTTTGATATCCAACCATCGTGCCATTCAGATCGCGCCATTTCCGTGTAGTATATGCCAATATACGTTAACTCATGTTTACACAAGTTCACAGCATAAATATTTTCCTAAATTGAATAAGAGAACACACAAGAACCTGATGCCATACTGATCTAGCAATACTTGGCCCAAATGTTAACATTGTGAACAGGAACACATGAACTATACGATTCAGTTTTGTTTAGCGCCATTATGGTGCTGGGTGTCACTGTCACTCATTCACGTGCTACCTTTAGGAGAGTCATGTGTTTTCTGGTTTGGAACTGGTTACGTGAGGGCAATTTTGGGGGATTTTTTTTTCCAAAAAAGTTTCAAATATAAAGCTGATTGAAGTCCAGTGTATGAGAATACATTACTCTTGCTTGTACTCTGTGTTATGGGCCCTTAACATGAACAAAAAATTTTGCTCAAGACCGACCGCCACCCCTACGCCCGCCACGCCCCCTACTCCCCCCAACAAAAACTTGCATAGAACCTCTCAGAGGTCATGTGATGAGACGTTTGTGTCACATTTTTGGTAGAGGTAACAGTGTTACATTATATTTTCCAGTGCAGGTTCCTTTCTGTCTTATTCTGTTCAAGGGATTGAAAGAAAGGTTGAAAAGAGAATGTTTTTTAGCTGATATGATGTAAGTGATTGAAATTTGTAACTATAAAAAATATTAAATATATCCTATGTGAAACTGTTCACAGATTGTGTTATAAGAGGAATAAAACATTTCAGGATGTGGTGTTATTGGAAAATTATTGGACAAAAAGAAGTGTGGGATGGTAAAGGTAACTCCACTTTACTTCAGGGCCACATCCCATCACCCCAATGTCATCTCTTTTATTCTAACAGCATGTCCTTTCATACTTTCATTCCATAAGTACCCCGTGACAAGGGAATGTGAAATTGCACTGAAGCTACATTGTTAACGTCATGCTAGGGTAGATAGAAAGAGTTTAATTCCAGCTGCGGCACATCGCTCAAAATAAGATACGAGATGTTGACCTACTTTTTAGAGAACAAAGATAAGAGGCAGAAATCAAAGGAAACAACAGGAAGACTAAGAATCATCCTCCTAAATCCAAAGAAACATTGCAGCATTAATGCTTTAGGATAGATATAAAAACGGTGTTGTTTGCTCGTATGATTATAATACCATGAATTGATCATTTTGTTCAACACCTAATTGTGTGTCACTCTCTCAACATACAAACCAAAGATCACCTGAGCTCTTTGTTGAAGCAGAACAACTCATCGCTCTAGCTATGCCGCGCTTGTGACGTCCTGTTTTGCTGTGTGTGTGTGTGTGTGTGTGTGTTTGTGTATATGTGTGTGTGTGTTCTGATGAGTCACTATGCTGCTTGCTGAAGTTGACTCTGTAATTAGGGCTGTAGGGATGAACAGGTTCATCAGAAGCTTCCGTCTGTCTCTTACGTCCCTCATATGGGTAGTACCATGCTTTGTGTCTATCTGCCATGAGCTGCATGTGTGTTAGGAATGTGTATACATGAAGACCAGAATGCAAAACAGTGGTCCTGCTCGTCTGACAGGAACTCTCCTCTATCATAACATGAAAAAGCCTGATAATGTATTTAATCATGTAAACGGAAATGTATCTACGAGTTCAAATGTATTGCTAGCTGTGACGTTCCTCACTGTTGAGCCACAGCTATGCATTAACTGACTCGAGCCCTGGCTGCATTGCTGGAATTTTAGTCCCACCTGAATCAGTCATGTCAGTCATTTTTACAGATTGTCCATGTATAGTCTGGTATGATTACAGCATACAGTATTTTACCTTTCATAAAATGCCCAGGAGGAATAACCCAGATGATGTATATCCTGTCTGAATTGAATTGACATGATGGTAACGATTCTGTTATTACAAGAGGTTTTGACACACCAGGGAGTGATCTCCTGTCGAGAAGGAAAAAATGAAACCGGAAAATGCTCCTATTGTGACTTAGGGTTTGATTCTGACATGCTTAAGGTAAAAAAAAAGCACACAGCTGTATGGTTTTCAGTATTTTTTTATGTACATGAAAACTATCGTCTTTTTGAAGCAAATATTTGCACTGCAAGTGATTTTTACATCCATCTTGGAACAACACTTCCTTTCTTTTCAAAATCAGAGTCCGTTTTATGGTTGAAATGGATTTTACTAACATTCAAATCGGAAAGTCCAGGTTTCATACATACAGGTGTCACTCAGTCTACTTCTATTTTAAATACACCATGCCTTCATCCATAAGCCTGCCTGTATTTTGGCTTTAAGTCCAGGAGGCATAGCCAAAGCACTTAGCACTGAATTTACACAAATGCTTAAAATTGATGTTTTAAAAATAATAATATATAAATAAAAAACTAAGGCACAAATGGGAGAATCGATCACTTATATTAGAGCAACTGAACAGTCATTCCATTCCATTTTCTTTTCCATAAAACAAAAAAAGCAGCTTTTTACAAAGAAACCACTGCACACATTCCTGTCCTGAGCCATTCCTATGATGGAAGGCTTGAAGAAACATCTTTAACTCTGACTGTAGAAAGCAGTGAGCAGTGAGACTGAAGACTCCTTCCATTTTTTTTAAACCAAACGGGTACTTATAGAGTACAAGTTCCCCTCGCCAGGCATAAATGGATAATGGTGGCACTTTGTACAAGCCTTCCATAACTTTAAGGATCTTTTATGGACTGTTAGGTGAATTACTCCAGATTTGCTTAAAACTGTAAAAAAAAAAATTTGTGCTTTATTTTAAACTGCCTGTGATGGAAAGCGTTGTTTTTTTATTTTGTTTTTTTGTATTTTGTTTTTCCCAAACAAAGACTCAGACGCCTGTTTTGTTGTTGTTTGTTTGTTTGTGGGGGTTTTTTGGGGTTTTTTTTTCTGTATTTCAGTTTGAAATTTGTTTTTCAGCAAATGAAGACATTCAAGTTTGGAGAGAAATGTACTTTTAGCCCTAGTAGCTGTTGCTTGACACTGGTATCGGTTGAAACAATTCACACGTTGAATGAAGTGGTTGTTAAATTAAAAACATGGAGGCCATATTGTGTAGCTCTGTTTGTATTTTCTGAGACAGCATTTTGTTGAATTTTTAGGATTTCAGCCTCTGTGACCGCAAAAACTTGAGTCCGTGTCTGCCATTTCTAATAATCCACTTGGAATAATGATGCACGATCCTGAAATAGCAGACCAATCAGATCGTGCCATTCCTGTGTAGTATATACTAATGTTTATTGTTAGCCTTGGATAATGTGTAATTCCATATAGTAATTATATGACGTTAGATCCATCACATTCTTATGAACCTGTGATTTACTGTGGAGAGGTGCTGTTATGGGAAATGAATCAACACCTTCGGAGCAATCAGATGAGGGAGTTCAGCAGTGTGTTGTAATAATGAATAGTGTTTAACACCTGGTTTGTTCAAGACTCATTTATTATGTTAGAAAAGTCAGCATTATTATATGTTCCGTCAGGAGAAAGCTGTTTCTTTTAGCAGTATTTTTAGTGTTTGAGTGCTTAAGATAATGTCTGTTCTATTCTGCAGGCACCATAAGGACAGCTGTTTTCTCAGGTTTCTTATTTTGGAGAAATTTGAATATCGCATATGTTCTTGGTGAAGGCAATCCCGTAATTATGTTCTGCAGTTGATGCTAGTATAAAACGTTTGAAGCCTGTCACAGAGCTAAAGTGTGTATTATATATTGTTTATATAATTTATTTATATAGCGATGACACTATAGAAACTGGATGGTAAATATACTTGTGATTATTATTAAAGGCAAGTTTTCTATTGCTTGCTTGCACTTCAATGCATCCTTTAGATTCACAGTGAAATGTGAAGCAACTTGAAATCATGCGCTCTTGATGTCCTGCGACCCATCGTTGAAGCTCTCATGCTTTCCAGATGACAAATTGACGAATTCCCTCTATAGTTGTGTGTGACTGAAAGGCAGACACGTTGAACAGCGTGGCTAACAGCTATCAGCGCTGACAGAAAGCATTACGACAGCCAGCAGATCGGCTTCAGCAGTAGGACTGTGTTCAGGCGTGCCGTCTCGCGCGTCTGCTGCAACAAGCAAGCGGCTTTATTATGCACAGAGATTGTGCTCTGTGTGTGTGTCTGTGTGTGTGTGTGCACACGCGTGTATGTGCACATCCCTGCTGTAGCACATTAAATCTGGTTCGTTGCTTCTGCTTTGTGCCTCTGCAAAAGAGAAATAATCCTTGGAGTGATAACTCATTTATGTCTTTCTGATTTTGTTACCATAGCTCTATGATTCTGTTATCATTGCACTGTGATTGCGTTTCCAAGGAACTGTGATTCAGACTCCAAGAACCTGTGATTCTGTTTCCAAGGCACTGTGGAGTTGTTACCGTGGCTGTTTCTGACAATATAGTGCTCTCAGTGTGTTAGCATTTACGGTTGCATTATGTGTTACGCTTCCGTTGCCATTTCCTTAGTGCGGTATCTGTAGTGCTGTGATTGCTCTACTGAGTTTTGTTTTTCTTCCCATCCTGCACTTCAGTTCATTTCAGTCTGTTTTTATGTATGTAGCACTTTTAACGATGGGCATTATCAAAAAGCTACATGTAAAAATTTCAATAAAAGTATATGAGCAAGACAGAGGCGACAGTGGGGATGAAAAACTTTAAAAGATGACACGAGGAAGAAATCTTAAGAGGAACCGGACTCAAAAGGGAACCTCATCTGGGTAAAACCAGAGATAGTGGGACTATAATTCAGCAATATCACTCAAGGGGAAGTTCTATGGTCCTCGAATATCAGCACACCTGTAATTCAGTTGCAGGCCCAAGGCCGGAGTATAAGTTTTATACCTAATCATTGCGTGCTCATAATCATGCACAACAGCTTATCTTTGAGTACAGGGGGTCCTCGACGTACAACGGACCCGACGTACGATGTTTGATGTTATGACGCTTGTGCCTTAAGTCATTAAGAATTGTCATTCCAACCTTCGACCTTTGTGTCGTAAATACGAATCCTGCACACGAACTAGTTCCTCCTCCCAAAAACCCTGTCCCTCCTTCCACTGCAACGCCCCTTCCAGTGTGCAAATCAACCGCAGGTGTAAAAGTAAGGAATTGTTTTCCTTTTGTTTGTTTCACTTTATTATTTTATATTGTTTTTTTTTACTGCTAGGTATGATTTCATGTGTCATAGAAATGTGTTTTATATCCTAGATTATGATTTTGCTTTTAATAATATTAAATATGTGACATTTTGGACACAGTATGGACAAATATCCTGTTTATTTTTGCTCCAGGATCAGAAATAGATCCAGAAGAAGCCACACTCTTTTTATCTTCTAGCTAGCTAGCGCACATCAACTTGTAAATTCCAATTAAAGGTGCTTCTTGTAAAATTTACATCCCATCTCGCCTTTCTTCTTATATGACGAGCGTTCATAATTTAAAAAGGCTACCTGTGCTGAATTAGTGTTACTAGCTATTTAAAACAATCACGTATAACATCTGCAGTTTCAGTTAATATAATCCAGCTAGTGACTAACAGTTCAGAGATTTTTAAACAGCGGACCAATCAGATTACAGCATTCCTGCGTACTATATATAAAATAAATGTATCTTTCTGTATCATGGTAATTACATATTTGTTTCCAGTTATGATTTTATTATTATTATTATTATTATTATTATTATTATTATTATTGTTAATTTAGATAAATTTTGTACTGTTGGACAATTTCGGTGACTGTTGGTTTCGGATTCTGTGAAGTGATTCAGATCGAAGAAGATTCCTTAAGACTAATTTACTGAGCAAGTGAAAGTGAGGTGTGAGTGAACTGAACGCTAGGCATAAAGTTAGCAGTTGACACTCCCTAAATTTCTGACGTGAATTTCCTGAATGCGATATCAGGTTTGTGCCCCATGAAAATGTATAGATTTACTGTGAGTTTATGTTTATGCGAAATATAGCTTTACCACATGAACTAAACATCACCTAATATATGCTGTATAATTCAGAGGTAGTTTTACAACCCCAGCTCCAAAAATACTTGTTTGCTGCGTGAAACATAAATAAAACCATAATGCAGTGATGTGCAAATCTTGTTCTTCCTGTGCTATATTTAGTTGAATAAAATACAATACAAAGGCAGGAATTTTTTTTATTTTTAAGCTTTTTATATATATAATGCGCTCATTCTAATTTTGATGCCTGCAACCCATTCCAAAAAGGTTGCATATTTACCACTTTATCACTGTGTTACATCACCTTTTCTTTTAAAAACACTTGGGAACTCTTTGGTAAATGAGAACACTAATTGTGAGAAGAGGGAGAAACATATCCTTTATAAGCATATTTCCAGCATATGGAGGTAAACAAAATGCACCACTGCATGTGTGCAGCCAAACCTCACGCACATCCTGTGCAGTTGGACTCTCATTGAAAATATAGAAGTGTTCATTCAAGTAAACCATCATTTTAAGACTGCAGGTCTGTAAGATGCGAAGCCTGAAGATTCCCAGTAGGTGTGCTGACAGTATCCCAACGGGGTTTTAAGTGCCGAACACTGGAACGTGTGATTGTTCTCACTGTGATTCTGTCGTTTGGGTTTTCCAGCCCTACTGAGGGAGCATTTGGCTGCATGTAGGTGGCTCCAGTGTGTACTCCTGTAGGAGTGTGAGAAATTGCGATCTCGCACATGGATCTACATCGTCTAGACAGAAACCCCCTCGGAGGGGAATTCCGACAATCCAGTTTTGCATCCCATTAAAGAAAGGCTTGGTTTAAAACTCAAATTTGCATAAATGTTACTGAAATACTTCACTGAATCCTCACACAGACATGTTGTTTTAATGGTTTTCAATTTCATATCTTCCATGCAAGGAAAGCTCCAGACATGTCAGATTAACTGATTAAATATTAGATATTATTCTTTTTCCACTTTTTTTTTTTTGCCCAGGAATGTTGTTAGAGTGTCAAATAGCTGTGTTAGACATCGCCAGAGTGTCAAATAATCAGGTTAATGCATGTTTAAGTTTTCCCTAAGGGCTGTTTGAGCTGACTGTAAACAAGGTTTTTGGTGGGGTTGTTTAATGTATTTATTTATTTATTTATTTATTTATTTTTTACTCAGCAAGCTGAGCTTTCTGATTAGCTGGACTTCCCCCACTGCCAACAACACACCTAATAGGGAGAATAGGCACAGCAAGCAGAAGGACCATAACTGGGAGGAGGAAGCCAAACAGGCAGTTCTGCATGCACACTTACAATCTGCATTTCAGGGTCAAGTGGGAAAGCAACTTCCTGAAAAACTGTGGAGGCTTTTGGATAAGGAATCCACTGTTGTATAAAAATTAAATATAAAGGCCTGAAAATGTGTATAACATCTGACCTTTAACAAAAATCCATGATCTTTTAGAAGTGACACATCCAAGTATAGTAGAAACAAGATTCCAAGAATATGTCTATATCAGGGTTTTTAGCAGCTGAGCATACATTTTACACCATATACACTTTGCTTTAAACTTAAAGTTGGATATTACAGGTGTGTAAGTCACCTGCTACAGGTATATTTCCACCAGAAAGATTTACAGAGCTTTTAGAGGAGCTAAAAAGCTGCAGAACTCTGCAGTGGACGTTTATAGTTTCTGTAGTGCCTTTTCACCACACTGCAGCAAACAATATCATTATGAAAAAGATCAAATGAGACAAATCTTTTTTGTTTTACTTTACAATGAGATGTAATAGAGCCATCCTAATGTAATAATGTAAGTGATCACACCAGTATTAGAGTTCAGTATTAGGCAGGTATTGAACATTAGTATATACTACACATTTGTTCACTAGCAAGGAGTTAACAAAATATTAATATTCATTCAAGAGATTTACCCGTTTCTGATTGGTAGAAAGCCATCAGATAATTCTGGATATTGCATTGTTGCCATTAGTTAATTGGCACGATTATTACACAACTGACACTTGCCAGTGTTTCTTCGCATAAATATCATATAAGATAGATCTGCTACACCCCACAGCAGACTGTGGAAGAACTGTGGCCCTGAGCTATAAACTTTACTTCATTTTCTCACTATTTATGCCCTTGTAAGCATGGCGATAAATATAGAGGTCTACAACAGCATAAATATAGAGAAAATTAAATGAAGTTTACAGTTCAGGACCACGGTGCTTTAGATATGTTTTAGCTGTTTGCCGTAGGGTGCATCTGTCTATTTGATGACATCCATGTTCATCCATTCATCTCCCCTGTCGTCACAGACAAAATAGCTGCCTGAACACTGAAAAAAGGCGAGGTTTGGTGAAAACAAGGTCTAATTCTTGTAACTTATGGGGTTCGAATCACCAAATACTTTAATTCAATATTTTCTGGCTTTTTGGTGTAGGATGAATCGGAAATAGTGCTAGTTATATAGCATGCTGCTAACCTCATAGAGCTCACTGATGCTGATGAGCTAGAAACGTAGGAACGTGATTGTCTTAGTTACTTAGTACTAAGTAAAGGACACATTCAAATACTTTAATTTACTTTATTCACTACCTCTGAGTACATACAGCTTTTTTTGAAAAATATTGTTAATATTATTTGAACAAAAATATACATACAAGTGACATGTATCATAGTACATACAGTTAACATAACTATTCTGTCAGCTTCTTTCTCTTTGCTCTCTCACAAGCCCCTCCTAAGTACCTAGCTCCACCTAGTATAAAGATAATTACCACGTTTCCCACACTGCCTATTTAGATATTTTGTATGAATATTTTTGTGTTGAATAATAATACAATTATAGAATTCAGCTTTCCTCTGATATGGAGAATTATTCAATTTCGGAGGGTGAATAACAACACCTCGATCGAATGATTCACCGTATCATTCAATAATTGCTTATTATCCCAACTGCATAATTCATGAATCAAAATGATGTGCATTCAGTGTTTATGGTCACTTAGAGCAGGTGGTTTCATAATTATCACACTTTAAAAAGTTACACAGTACATAGGTTCCACTCGTTGATCTCAGGGTCTGTTCAGTAATATCTTCCTCATCTTTGGCAAATAATTGATCATCAACATGAAATTAGCAAGTATTACTCCAGAAAGAATGATCATTGGTGGTCAGATATTCATATTAGAAGCATATAGCAAAACCAAACATTTTTCAGAAATTAAAATTCACATATTTGTGTGTGTGTGTGTGTGTGTGTGTTCAGGTTACTAGAAATCTTGTTCACCCAATAACTCTATAAGAAATTATATCTCCAACATGACCAAATATCCTTATAAGGCTAGGAATAGCTTACAATTTTGACACTGTGGAGTTATCGTTAAATGAAAGAGCCAAAAGAGCTTCTATTTCAGTTACTGAGGTTCTGGATAGAGATTGATTCAGGTAGAGGCATAGCATGAATTAACTGCATTACTAGTTGTTTCAATGGAAGGTAAAAAAAATTGTAAAAATAAACAAACAAATAAATAAATAAAATGCAGATAGATTTGCTTGTGGGCGTGTGTGTGGGTGTGGGTGTGGATTAGACTATTCTCGGTGCGTGGTGAGTAATCCAGCTTGGTTTGTTCTTCTTCCTGTGTTTGCCGTGTGTGCTCATAAAAGCCACGAGGATCAGATCATACAACCACAGCATGAAAACTTAATGCCCCCTACAGCTGTACATAGACTGCCTGTTCTAAATATGGCCCCTTCTGTGCCGCTTCCTGTCCCCCTTAGCTTGCTCCTCCTGTCCCTATTGCGTCTCTGGAATGAATGCCACACCAGAGTGTTGATGCTTCTTACAAACAATCACACAGAGGTGTGCAAGCTTCATAAAATTAAAAAGGATGTGCTTTCCTACATCATATTTAATAGGTTTTATCTGACAAACAAGATAAAATCGTTAATAACAAGCGAACTTCATGCCTTAGCACACTGTTGGGATTCTTACTCACAATCATTTGAGGAATCACTTAATCATACACTCAGCGGACACTGTGCGAAGGCGGGGTACACCCTGAACAGCTCACCAGACATTCTCTGGGCCAACACACACACACAACCAGTCACACTCACATCCACACCTAATTGCAATTTGGAACAGCAAATTAGCCTAATGTGCATGTTTTTGGACTGTGGAAGGAAACCAGAGTACATGGAGGAAACCCAAGCAAACTCAGGGAGAGCACGCAAATTCCATCGTGTAATACCCTAGCCTGGGACTTGAACTCAAGACCTTCTTGCAGTGAGGCGGACGCATTAACCACTACGCCTCCATTCATTAAGCAGGTGTGGCCGGAAGTTTAAGGGGGAAATTTGGGTCCTTATATTTATTTATATATTTTGTATCCAGCATATTCTATTATATTATGAGATTGGATTTGCACAAAATCATTTTTCACTTGAATACTTTAAAGAATTTGAACATATTTTAAACACCTTGATTGAAGTTTAGTGAACCAAATAAATTTGAGTGTAAAACTGCATCCAGACAGTTTTTTAACACTGACCAAAGTATCATACTTAGCATTTTAGTCATCAGAGAGCAATTTTAAATACTTAAAATATGCATTTAACAGCACCTTTAAAAGTATTCATTTATTTTTTTCATTTTTGGCAGAGGTGTTCCTTTAAGGCAATGATGCATTGGGGAAAATAAATTCGATTGCAAATCTGCCGAACAAGCTGAAAAATACTGTGATCTGACTTCAACGCAGTAACTCTCAGTCCCAGACCTGCACTAACACACACCATTCTGCTCCAGCACACCTGATTCAGCTGGTCAGGTCATTATCTAGCTCTTCATGAGCTGAGTCAGGTATGTTAGAGTAGCCTTTAGAGAGATGTGCAGTGCAGGGAAACTCCGGCACACAGAATGCACTGAACTAGTACTCAACATGTGCACTAAATAGACTGAGATTTAAAAAAAAAAAAAAAAAAAAAGTTAAAGCAGTAATATTGGCTCAGGGTTGTGTATCTCCGTTCCAGTATGAACACAGTGTACTATAAATAGCAGCGGGATTCCACCTCTCCCTGCAGCCTTTACTACAGCTGCAGGATCCTTCATCTCTCTGTACTCTTTTCTTCTCATCACCCTTCTTCATTTCCTCTGCTCCTTTCCTTTTCTCATGCTCTTGCTTTTTCTCATCCTTTACTCTTCCGTATTCTCTTCCCTTTTTATTCTCTACTAGTTTTTTTCATGTTCCTCTTTCCAATATTATTTTACAATCCTTTCCCCTTTTCCTTTTCTCACCCTTCCTATTCTTTTTTTATCTCTCATCTCCTCCCCTCTAATTTATTTCTCCCTCTCTCTCTCTCTCTCTCTCTCTCTCTCTCTCTCTCTTTCTATCTTTGTCATGAGAGAAGCAGAAACGAAGGCAGGGAAAGAGGGCAGGAGCACAATGAGATTGCAAATAAAAAGCAAGAGATAGTGGGTGGGGGGGGGAGCAAAATGATACAGGAGAAAGAAGAGAAGAGAAATGCTAAGAGAATAAGAACTGATATAACTGAGATGCAAGGAAAAGGTTCTTAGAGTGAGTGTGTGTGTGTGTGTGTGTGTGTGTGTGTGTGTGCGTGCGTTCGTGCGTGCAGGTGTGTGTGTGTGTGTGTGTGTGTGTGTGTGTGTGTGTGTGTGGTCTAGGTATTCACAGTCAGTTACATTATGGGGACATGGGATCCTTATGAGGAAAAAAACACAAGTCTTCATAAATAAAAATAACAATAACGCCTTAACATTACATTTTAAGGTGAAGACATATTTCCAGCAAATGAATGCCTGTGTATTCTCCCCTGAAGTTATTGAAACCAGGCTGTGTGTGTTCTTAGGAGAGAGAGAGAGAGAGAGAGAGAGAGA
>JAQMYF010000002.1:14736672-14758738 GCA_030014195.1 Neosilurus mollespiculum | reverse complement strand
GCATGTGTAACTCAAAAAATACAGAGAGAGAGAGAGAGAGAGAGAGAGAGAGAGAGAGAGAGAGAGCGAGAGAGAGGTGAGTTGGGAAGCTGCAGTGTTGTGGTCATAACAGGAGTAAAGCTGGGCCATAATTGCTGATGCCATCCAGAGGATTGAATGTAATGAAGGCTGCTGCTTATGGCCAGCTTCATTAGAGAGAGAGAGAGAGAGAGAGAGAGAGAGAGAGAGAGAGAGAGAGAGAGAGGCATGAAGAAGGTAGAAGGAGGCCTCATGTAGAGTGTAATAATGTTACTGCAGAGTCAGGGATCCCCAGGCCGTGTGTTTCCTCATAAACACATTTCCACAGCAGCCGATCTGTGAGATGGGAGTTTCCAGATTCAGCCCGCTGCCTTTCAATTTCTTTTTTCCATGTCTCTCATATTTCACTTTGGCCTAATTTCTTTACATTCACTATACAAAGCGGCCATTTTATCATGTACACCTACCTTATAGGTGCACATCATTAGAATAAAATTATACACACTGTAGTCCCGTTGCTTTTTTTAGTCCATCATTGGAAAGGGTTCAATGTAGGACCGCCACTAACCAAATGTTATTTCGGTGGAGTACCATGATCATTTCACTTCAGCACATGCTTGTATTGAATGTTATCTCATTAAAACACAGCGAGCTGAATGCTCAAGTCTGATTGGTTAGAAGGTGCACATTATTTTTGAAGCTAGTAGGGGTACAGGTAGTTTCCTGATGTAGCATGAACATTCTTGTAATTGGTGAATAGTTTGGTGGGGTTTCTGACATGAAAACACTTGTGAAAGGGGTCATGGTTGAAAATGCTCCCGGAATTGACTATGGTTTCTGTGTTCTTGGTAAAATGCTTGCATATTGCAACACATTTCACACACATGCAAATAATACACACTCCTCCCCAGTGTACATTATTTTTATATAACATGAATTGCATGACTGTATCCTTTGATCATGGGTTACAACATGATAATGTTCTAGAGCAATGACTCTTTATGTTGTTTTTGTAATACTCTCATCAGATGGACGTTATAATGAAAACTAATTTTCTGAGAAAAGATATGCAATAACAACAAAAATCGCATGCACGATCATGAGTACACTGCATTGTGTTGTGTATAGTGACCAGACGGAAGTGCTGATTCAACCATTATTTATTGTGGAAGATCTCTCAATACAAGCAGGTGAATACACAGATATGGCCAGTTTCATGTCTGCTTGCGCTCACTGAATAAAAATGTTTAGCATCAAAATTATACTAAGTAGCTTCAGTATGTTTTCTAGTTTTAACTGAATTCATTCAAATGTAAACTTAATGTATACTTGAATAAACATAATTATTACACCCGCAGTGCAGCTTACTGGGTTAAGGCCAGCCATGTCTCACTGTCTGTAGTGAGAGGCATGTAAAAATCCATTGTCCTGTGAAAAGAGTAGGCCATTGGATTACCGTCAGCGTGTTTCTGCCCTGCGATGGCCTGGTGAACTGTCCAGGGTGTACCCTGCCCTCGCCCAGAGTCGGCTGAGATGGGCGCCAGCCTCCCTGCGACCCTAATTAGGATTAAGCAGTTCAGAAAATGAATGAATGAATGAATTAGTAATTATTACATTACAAAACAGCTTAAGAAGACATATCAAGACTCCTTGTACTAGTGTCCCATCCTAGGTGTTTTACATTGTTCCTGGGATCCACTGTGACTCAGAAATATGATAAAGTGATTACAGTGACTGAATGAATGAATATGCTCACTCACTTTTTTTTCCAAACCACTCACTCCTGTTAGGGACATGGGGAGGCTGGCGCCGTTGTCAGAATACACCCTGAACAGCTTGCCAGACCATCGCAGGGCCAATACATACAGAACCATTTATATACTTATATTACGGAATTATATGTAAGATTGAGTCTCCAGAGGATGGACATATAGATTAGGTTGAACAAATCTTTTTTTAAAGGCTTATGAGAGTTTTTAATATGATGTTTATATGGATAATTGGAAGAATATTTACAAGGATAGTAGCATGGCACAAGGCAGCTGCATTACATTATTGTCAGTATTATTATAATATCACCAAAACTGATTTTATAAACTGCGATTTAACAGTGTTTGTTCTCACTTTATGATCACCCTGAGGAGGAAATAAACACACACTGTAGCTGACACTATCATGTTTCTGCATTACATTTCAAGGGCTGGTGTTATCAGAACATGTATTTTAATTCAATAAGCAGTGTGTTTCATGGTGGATTAGGCTCGTGCGTGAAATCTTCTTCACTACCTGCAGTGTTAAAGGCAGAGTGTGTGATGTGTTCATGCCGAGGTCACACAGAGCAGGCAGGAGGAAGAGCTGAGCCAGGAGATTTGTGATGTCTCCTCTCCTCTGGCAAAGATGCCGCCGAGTGTGTCCAATACTGTAGGACATGATAAGATATTACATGTAGATGAGTGTTCTAATATCAATACCAGGGACAATTTATTAAAGTGAAATGAAAGGCAAGCTTGCAAATTCTCCTGATACACATGAACATACTTATATTTTTAAGTGGTTGTGTCAAGTGTTTTGTACTTACATTTTCGAAGTTGCAATTCACTAAAATCCATTTGGTAGTTGGCATTAGCCAGTTTGAAAAGAAAACACAAGAATAGGATGTAAATTTGTCAGTTAATGTAAGGCGAGATAACGACAAAAATAACAGTATACAGATATTAAACTAACAAATCAAAAATAAACTAATGAACTTCTTAATAAAAGAAACCTAGGCACATCTACACATAATGCGAGCGGAGAAAAACATTGGCTTGTTTATATGAATGAATGATATATACCGCCATCTATTCATTTACTGTCGCATATACCTGAATTCCATGCGACTTTTCACAGTACAGTGTCACATGTGTGTCACATGTGTGGATGTGTATATTGTGGAATATTTTGCTTCACAAACAAGCCTGTAATAACAGTAGGGTGTTTTGATGAGACATATACAATGTATGCAAGCTTTATCAATTTTTTGGGTTTAATTTCTCTTTAAGAGAAGGAAATTTAACACTGTGGGTTCCAGTTTCATGACATGTTAGCTAATGAATTGATGTTCTAATATTTTATAATATTTTAAACTGAATACTACAACAGGCTGTTTGAGGGAACAAGGGGACTAGAGCTGGGTGAATGTTGTATGTGTTGTTGTACACAGGCCATTTTTGGGTTTAAAATCAGGAGTAACATTTGCTCGCAAGCATTATTGGTCGCTTTTTTTTAGGGGGCTTGTCACTGTGCAAAGTAATCAATAACACATCAGCACTCATTGTAGCGCAGCAAACATAATTATACTTTTACATTTTTTTTTTTTTTGCTAAATATATAACAGTGCTCTACATGACACAGGGCTATGTATTCTCTTTGCTATAGAGAGTCCCTGTGAAGCCATTACACTCGGAGAAGGGCGAATCTCTCCGACTAATCCACAGCATCAGCACTTTGAGAATTCAATGCCCTTACATGACAACAGCAATAGGAAATACACCCTGTGATAACCCCAGCTATGCTTCTGTTCTCTCCCAGTCTTAATATTGTTTGTGAAAGCAAAGACATAGCACTGAAGTCTCCAGAGTGGAACATGTTGTTGTAAATTCAAATCAGCCATTTTCTCCCAGTGTATATGATAACCAGAGTCAAATTTCACCAAATATTTTCTCTCGGTTCAGTCTGCAGTTCAGAACGTCTTTGTCACACAGCAGCTATCAAACCAACACAGTAATTTGCTGACATATATTGCAGAGTGTAAGAACTCTAAAATGTTAAGTTTCCAAAAACGAGACTTTTTATGCCTTTAGCTTTTGTATTTAATAGGTAAGTGTCCATGTAAATGCTTTATTCATCACAGTGTACCAAGTTGGTGCTGCATTGTTAAAGGTGCCTGTTCATTAGTGAATAGCCTGACATTATCAGTTCATTTTAGCTGAATACAAAGGCTTCCTGGTGAAACCACCCCAGCTCACACGGGCTTAGTATCCCTTAATCACCTGTTTTACATCTTGTTTTTGTTCTGTGAATGTTCACAATAATAATTACAAGACGGCGTGACTAGAGGAACGATCTTGCACATATGCAATAAATTTGCAGTGCAACACTGATTCGTAGAAAGTAAGAAAAAAGCATAGAATTTCAACAGAAATTAAAAAAAAAATGTTTATGAATATCTTTGTCCCCTTTGCAGGGGTAAGCAAATGGTTTCAGAAAGACACTCTGGCTGATTCCATTTTAATTTCCAGGAGATAACACTGAATTTCATGTTTATTTACTATGCCTGGTAGATGCCTGAAGATCCTGAGCAAAGCTAGCTTGCACTACGATCACTCACTCTCTCTCTCTCTCTCTCTCTCTCTCTCTCGCACTCTCACTCTCTCAGGTAAAGGTGATGTGTTCGGCGACGTGTTCTGGAAAGAGGTGACGCTAGCTCACTCCTGCGCTAATGTCAGAGCGCTAACCTACTGCGATTTGCACATCATTCACAGAGACGCTCTTTTAAAAGTGCTCGACTTCTACACCGCGTTCGCCAACTCCTTCTCCCGTAATCTTATCCTCACCTGCAACTTGCGCAAACGGGTACAACACACACACACACACACACACGCACACACACACACCTGCACACACGCACACACATTTTTCCATCATCCATGGATTTTTTCATGTTAATCCCACAGAAATGTCACAATTCCCATGAATCCCTTCATTAACCCTTTCGATGTCGTCAGACTTTCATCATGAAAGAATCTCTTTGTGTCTCAGATCTCAGAGCACTAACATTTTTGACCACCATCTAGAGTGAAGGGACACCAAAAGGATTATGGGTAAAATGTGGATCATTTGTGACAAAGAGGAAGCCTGAGTTTCCAGTCCCAGTTGACCTCATTCTCCATTTTTCTTTCTCTTTGTTTCCCACTCCTCCTCTTCTATATTTCTTTCCATCACTCTGTAAGTCTCACTTTGATAATTTGTCTCTCTCTGTTCTTACAAAGCTGTAAATCCCAAACGAGCAGAGTCGGAGTAATTAGTGTAATAAATCTACGACAGAAAGAGAGCAAGTTCTCCGCACGATGGAGTGAATAAACTCTCTGTTATTCCTGCAGTTCACACCCGAGGATGAAACCTCACTGATCAGCAGCAGCAGCAGCAGCAGCACCACCCTAAACCCAACCCACCTCAGTCTTTATATATACACTTCCTTTCTTTTTCTCCATCCATCCATCCATCTATCCATCTGTCTATCTGTCTGTCTAATTATCTATCTATCTATCTATCTATCTATCTATCTATCTATCTATCTATCTATCTATCTATCACTCTATATATCTACTCATTTCACTCATTTGCCAAACCGCAACAGGACTCTGAGCGAAGGTGAGGTACACCCTGGACAGACCCCCAGACCATTGAAACCCACACAAACATGCACTCCACACAGAAACGCTCTCGCCTCACCCGGGACTCGAACCTAGGACCTGTGAGGCAGACGTGCTAACCACTGCGCCACTGTGATGCCAGATCTATCTATCTATCTATCTATCTATCTATCTATCTATCCATCCATCCATCCATCTGTCAGTCTGTCTGTCTGTCTGTATGTCTATCTATCCATCCACTATTATGTTATTAGTGCAGTAATTTTTATGTCTGGCTGCAGTACACTTTTAACCGCCCGGTCAAAGCAAATAGCATTTTATTTCCAAAACAAAGCATTAAAAATGTGAGTGTCCATCACACTGATGAGAATGCACTCGTCTGTCCCGCTCTTGTGGAGGAGAATATTTCTTGGCTGTAGATCTGTTGTGAGGAGTATGAGGAACTCTCGGCAGTGTGTTCACAGAGACTTTCATACTCCAGTGAGTTTCTATGTACAGAATGAAAGATTTACGGTTCCAGCTTGTAACTGTGAGGAGAAAAGGACAGCACAGAGAGAGAGAGAGAGAGAGAGAGAGAGAGTCTGCCTCTCTGTGGGTCTTTATAGGATTTATACACACACACACACACATAAACTGGATGAGATTCCTTTTCTAGTCATTGGTCTTATAAAATTGAGGCATAATGGATGTTTTGGCCCAGTGAGGCATCTAGAAGTTTCTAAACCATGTCTAAGTGTTGATGTGACACACATACGAGAGGGGAAGAGAGAGAGAGAGAGAGAGAGAGAGAGAGACAGACAGACAGACAGGCAGAGAGAGAGAGACAGAGTGAGATGGAGAGATAGAGAGAGAGACAGAGAGGGAGAGAGAGACAGAGAGGTAGAGAAACAAGAGAGAGACAGAGAGAGAAAGGGAGAGAGAGAGAGTTTAAGAGAAAGAGCAGTAATAAGCAGTGAAAAGGTTAACAGATTAGCTCAGTGTGTGTGTGTGTGTGTGTGTGTGCACGTGTGTGCATGCATGTGTGGTCGCTGCAGCAGTAATATCAGGTAATTACATCACTTTCTCCAGCTGTGTTGGAATAACAGCAAGGTGGAATCTTTCATTATTAAGTAATGAGGTGTGTGTGTATATATGTGTGTGTGTGTGTGAGTGTGTGTGTGTGTGTGTATATATATGTGTGAGTGCACACCTGCACACTTTCCAATTATCCTCTGGCTACATGGTTATACAGTGATCAGCACAATACACACACACACACACACACACACACACACACACACACACCTGTATACACACAAATGCAAAAACACGCACACACAGCCAAACATGCATTTTTGTGTACTTCTTAAAAAAGCTGCTTTTAGCTATCGAAGTGTCAGTGTAATGATTTTTAAAAAACTAATGAAAGAAATGGTAATGAATGAATGAATGGTCCATTTTTCTGCTCCCATGTGAGGATCCATTGCTTCCACACATGAAGAGATTTGTTCTCAGACTCTCTGTACTTTCTCTGTACTGTTAACAAAGTCATGGGTGTCACAGACGTCGTGTCCCCCGACTCCCACACGCTACATGATATTAACCCAGTTGGCCCAGAAAATAGTTCATGCGACATGTTGATCAGTCTTTACCACCTTTTTAATAAATCCCTCTATCTGGGCACTGAGATGGACGGAGTGTGTAAAGATGGACTGAGAGAGTGACGATAAAAAAGGAAAGTCAACGTATGTGCAGATGAGAAGGCCTATGACAGAGTCTGAAGTTCACTGAGGGTTCTTGGTTCTTTGAGGGTTCTTCATATACCCTCAGTGTACTTTATGCCAACAGTCGTGTTTATTGTATCCTCCCAGATTATCGTACCCATGGCAGACGCAGGACACACTTGAGAGATTATTACTCTCGGCTGGTATGGGAATGCCTGGGAATCCTTCAGGAGGAGTTAGTGGATATGGCCAGGGCGAGGAGTGTCTGGGTCTCCCTGCTGAGACGGTTACCCTGTAGCTCTGACCCGGATAATGAGACGAGACGAGACGGTGTTTATGGGATTTTAATCCTAATTCTGGTTTGCTGGTCTCCCACATAGATCATGTTGTTTGCTCATCGCCTGACTGCTGCCTGTTCAGTAGTTATGATTTTGACTCTTGTTCAGGGTTGCACTGTTTGTTTTATAAAATCCTAAATTAAAATTTCATCTGCTTCCAGATCTCGCCTCATTAGGATTAGGAAGCCCTTCGCTGTTTGAGAAACAATATTAAATCTTGTAGATCGTATTTAAGCTGATTGTGAGATGTCCCATGTGGTGGACAGACCACTTATCAATGGTCTACCAGGGGCTGGACTCTGTGATTCTCTGTCACATGACCAACACACTGTGTGATGATGTCACAGAGAGTGACTTCCTTCCTGCAGAGCTATACACGCTACTTCTAGTTTGTGACCTTCTCCGCTTGGCGGGAAAAGTTATGTTTTTACCAGCATCTTTTTGTTTGTTTGTTTGTCTGTTAGCAAGATTACACAAAATTTACTGAACCGATTTTTATCAATCTTGGTGGAGAGATTGTTGTATGGGCCTGGCAGGAACCCATTTTTGGAAAATTTTTTGGCAGGAAAACATTTTGGAGCAGATCGTAACAGATTAGATCAAGATCAGTATCGAGAAAGTGTTAAAAGTCTTATTAAGGATTTTTTTTTTCCTTTTTAGCACAATTACCCAAAAACTGCTGATCTGATTTTCATCAAACTTGGTGGAGGGGTGGGGCCTGGGCCTGGAAAGGACCCATAAAATTTTGGAGTAAGCCGTATATGGGATCATGTTAAAAAAAATCTCTATTTTTAACATTTTTTTTAATGTTCATCCAACGCTCACTAGGGGGAGACATTTCATTATAACTATTCCAAGTTATAATAATCCATTTATGCCTGGCAGAGGAATCTTACACTCTCTCCACTCTCCAGTTCATAATTTATCGACATGTGATGAAAAATCTGACAGTTTCTCCATTATTTTTGAAATGTTATGTGTTTAATTTGTTTTGAGTCCTATGTGATAGTGATGCTATTTTACCTTCATGTAAGTCAGGACAGAGAAATGTTAAAAACAAATGTGTGTGCTGTCTTCGGACTTAAAAGAATCTGTCTGAATTATTCATACCATGCAGTGAATCATTAAAATGAGTTCTTTGAAAGAAGGTAGTGGGAAAGACAAATGTTGAAAGTTGGAAAAAGTGTAAGTAATGAAATCTGTCATCACGGCTGTTGGTACAAAGTATACGTACAGTATATCATGTCAGCTTTTACAACATTCCGGGGACTTTGAGATTCGTGGCTGACTATAAATAAGCGATGAATCACATGTGGACAGCCCGAAGGCGGCGTCACTGGCGGTGTATAATGAGTATTCATTACTTCACTTTATTGGATTATAAGAGAATATAAAATTCAACGTCTCCCACTGGTGATGGAAATATCTCAGTTAATTCATTATGGCTTTCTAGAGGGAGGTAGAGTGGGGAAGGGGTGTGTGCGTGGGTGTGTGTGTGTGTGTGTGTGTGTGTGTGTGTGTGTGTGTGTGTGAAAGAGAGAGAGAGAGAGAGACAAAGAATATTCTCGATGTATCCTGCTGTCTGGCTCTTGGCGCTGAAAGATAAATGCAGGCAGTGCGTGGGACGTCGATGTCGACACAACTGCCTCTGTGCTCTATTTAGTTCCTCCATGACTCTAAAACAGAGAATTTCAGAAACAAACAGCCAAAGTGGATCTGAAATGTGTCTTTGTGCTATTTAAAGGACTCTTAGAATTAAAAAGGAAGTAAAATCAAAACAGATCACCTATCTGGGAAATTGGGCGGGACGATGGCGTAGTGGTGAGCACGTCCGCATCACAGCAAGAAGGTCCTGGGTTCGAGTCCCGTAATCTGCGAGGGCGTTTCTCTGTGGAGTTTGCATGTCCTCCTCATGCTTTTGTGGGTTTCCTCCAGGTACACTGGTTTCCTTCAGCAGTCCAGAGACATGCACAGTAGGCTAATTGGCTGTTCCAAATCACCCCTAGATGTGAGTGTGAATGGTTGTATGTGTATCACCTTGCAACGCACTGGCGAGCTGTTCAGGGTGGGCCCCACCTTCGCCCAGAGTCAGCTGATATAGGCTTCACCATTTTTCATGACCCTATTAGGATTAAGCGGTTTCGTAAATGAATGGGTGAATAGATGGATATCTGGGAAATCCCAAATACCACGTGGCTTGTGTCATTTAAAAAACTTTTTTTTTTATTTTTTTTAGCATTTTTACCTCTGCCATTGAGATTATGTTTTACCCTCGGTCTGTGTGTGAGTGTTAGCAGGATTATACAAAACATTATGTGTATTTTCATGAAATTTATACCAGAGTTGGGGCTTTGGACAAGGAATACTTTATGATTCTGGATTCAGGAATTTTTTAAATTGTGAAACAGGATAATATTTGACATTTTGGGTCGTATGGGATATTACTGGGTTAGGTGAGGACTTGTGCTCTCTGAGTGCTCTTGAATGGAAACAATGTGTTTTTATCTCTCCATCTTTGAAAATGGCCCCATAATGCCTTAAGTGTACAAAGGTATAATTGCAGAAATGCATTATTTACACAACATGCTTGTTAGAGGACACGCCCACTTTGCTGAGCTGCCATGTGCACACTCTGACAGCTTTATTCCACCAGGGTTTGGGTTCAGGTGTGTTTGGGTTTGGAACTTCTCTCAGTGCTTCCCTCAGGAGGTGTGTCATGTATAAAGTGGGTGTGTCTTGTCAGCTGCAAGAATACAGATATACCACAGGTGTCAAACTCCAGGCCTGCGAGCCAAATCCAGGACGCAAACTCCTTTTATGTAGAACCCAAGAGCTTTTAAAGGATATGATTATCATACATTATTTACATCAGCCATTACCATGAAACGTAATTCATCATCCTTCCACTAGGTGGCAGCAACGTATTTCAAATAAATATATTTGACTGCGAATCTATAATTTATGTAACAGTGTTGCACTTTTAAGGACAAAATCACAGTATTGTTTTGAAAAACAGAGAGGACATGCTTTTCTTCTACCGGTGATGGTGATGGTGATGATGACAATGATGGTGATGGTGATGATGATGATGATGACAGTGGTAATGGTATTGATGGTGATGATGATGACGATGGTGATGATGATGATGGTGGTGATGGTGATGATGGTGATTGGTAATGATGATGATGGTGATTGGTGATGATGGTGGTGATGATGATGATAGTGGTGCTTGGTGATGATGGTGACGGTGATGATGGTGACGGTGGTGATGATGATGGTAATGATGATGATGGTGATTGGTGATGATGGTGGTGATGAGGATGGTGTTTGGTGATAATGATGATGATGACGATGGTGATGGTGAAGATGATGATGGTGATGATGATGGTGATTGGTGATGACGGTGGGTATGATGATGATGACGATGATGATGATGACGATGGTAATGATGATGACGATGATGATGATGACGATGGTGATGATGATGATGATGATTTCGATGATGATGGTGATGATGACGATGGTGATGATGGTGATGATGATGACGATGGTGATGATGACGATGGTGATGATGACAATGATGGTGATGATAATGATGGTGATGATGATGATGACGATGGTGATGATGGTGATGATGACGATGGTGATGATGATGACGTTGGTGATGATGATGACGATGGTGATGATGATGATGACGATGGTGATGATGATGACAGTGATGATGACGATGGTGATAATGATGACGATGGTTATGATGATGATGGTGATAATGACAATGACGATGGTGATGATGATGATGGTGATGATGATGATGTTGGTGATGATGGTGATGATGATGACGATGGTGATGATGATGATGATGGTGATGATGATGATGGTGGTGATGAAGATGATGACAACGATGGTGATGATGATGGTGATTGGTGATGATGAAATGATGATGATCGTGACTGGTGATGATGGTGTTGATGATGATGATGGTGTTGATGATGATGATGATTGGTGATGGTGGTGATGAGGATGGTGTTTGGTGATGACGATGATAATGATGATGATGACAATGGTGATGATGGTGATGGTGATGATGACAATGGTGATGATGATGGTGATTGGTGACGATGATGATGACGATGCTGATGCTGATGATGACGATGATGATGATGATGACGATGGTGATGATGTCGATGGTGATGATGACAATGATGACGATGGTGATGATGGTGATGGTGATGATGACGATGGTGATGATGGTGATGATGATGACGATGGTGATGATGATGACAATGGTGATGATGATGATGGTAATGATGATGATGATGATGGTGATTGATGATGACAGTGGTGATGATGGTGATGATGATGATGACGATGGTGATGATGGTGGTGATGATGGTGATGATGACGATGGTGATGATGGTGATGATGATGGTGGTGATGAAGATGATGACAACGATGGTGATGATGATGGTGATTGGTGATAATGGTAATGATGATGATGGTGATTGGTGATGATGGTGGTGATGATGATAATGATGATTGGTGATGATGGTGGTGATGAGGATGATGATGACGATGGTGATGGTGATGATGGTGATGATGACGATGGTGATGATGATGATGATGAAGACGATGCTGATGATGACGATGGTGATGATGCTGATGATGACGATGGTGATGATGATGTCGATGATGATGATGATGATGATGATGGTGATGGTGATGATGACGATGCTGATGATGACGATGGTGATGATGCTGATGATGACGATGGTGATGATGATGGTGATGATGACGATGCTGATGATGACGATGGTGATGGTGATGATGACGATGGTGATGATGGTGATGATGACGATGCTGATGATGATGATGGTGATGGTGATGATGACGATGGTGATGATGGTGATGATGACGATGCTGATGATGACGATGGTGATGATGCTGATGATGACGATGGTGATGATGATGTCGATGATGATGATGATGGTGATGATGAAGATGGTGATGAAGATGATGAATTCCCTGTGTATTTTACAGAGCTGAGTAAGTTCGGGTTGGAGGACTGAGTGACTGAATTAAAAGTAACTCAGGAAGTATGTTGGGTTTGTGTACGTATGCAGTACAGTTTGTACCGACTGCTTTTTAAAATCCGAAGTGCTGTGATGAAGCTAAAGGACACCATTAATTATTTAACATGGAACAACTTGCTTAAGCCGTCTTTCCCATCATCGAGCCTTAGGAGAGCTGCTAGCGGGAGAGGAAAGGAGGCGCGACAGACGGGAAATAAAAGGAATAATCAAACAAATATATAATTTAAGATGGCAGGAGACGAACGAAAGACTGCAGAAAGAGTATGCATCTGTGTTTAATTAAAAATAAAGTCGCTGGCTTTTACAGTGTGTTACAGCTGTGGCTCCTTATTAAAGTGCCGTACACGATGAAACGTAAAGAAATTAGACGCTGCGCCTGGGCCTGGGTGTTTTTATTTATCTACAGGATTTCTGAACAGAAGCGTCTCACACAGAGTCTCAAATAATGTATTTTTCTAAATAATACGAATCATGTAGAATTCTTCCGAGATAATTTGATTTTAATGCAGCTGCCTGTGCAGGGGATGATGGGATTGTGTCGGGAAAATATATTTTTAATCATTTATTTGGACGTAACGACAGCAGTGTTTATTTCTCTCAGAAATAAAACAGTCATTATTGATGCTCCGTGCATTCTGAGGAACTTATGCACAATGATCACTCAAAGAGAGAGAGAGAGAGAGAGAGAGAGGAGGGAATGAGAGCATGAGAGAGTGAGAGAGAAGCAAAAAGTCAGCAAGAGAGAGACAGAGAAAGTGAGAGCAAGAGAGTGAGAAAAAGAGTAAGTGCGAGAGAGAGGGAGAGAAAGAGAGAGGTAGAAGAAGAGAGAGACAGAGAAAGCGTGAGAAACATATAAAGACAGACAAAGTGTGAGAGTGAGAAAGATCGAGAGAGGAATATTAGAAGAGAGAGCATGAGAGAGAGACAGAGTGAGAGAAAGTAAAAGAGGAAGAGAGAGGGATAAAAGGAGAGAGAGAGAGAGAGAGAGAGAGAGAGAGCAATATTATGACAGAGAAAGAGTGCATGAGAGAAAGACTGAGACACGTCCATCGATTCATCCATCCATCCATTATCGATACCGGTTACCTGTCAGGGTCAAGGGGAAGCTGGAGCCAATCCCAGCTGACTCCAGGTGGGGGGCGGGGTTACACCCTGGTCTGCTCGTCAGTCTATATAATAAGGTAGAATGAAATATCTGGATGGTAACAGGAGCAGTGCTGTAAACACTGATCGTTATTTGCGTGTACTGCGTCGATGAAGTGCCTCAGTTCTGTTTATATGCTCAGAGATTACTCTGAAGAGTAATATTGGGTTCTCATCGCTCAGCATCCTGACATCTGTTAAAACTTCGCCAGATGTCCTACGCCACCTTCGTCAAATCAGCTCTGGGGACCGACAGACTTATGGAAAAAAAGAATCTTTCCAAGCTGTTTTTTTGCTTTGAATTTTTTTATAGATAAATTGTAATATAGAGGTGAAATTTATTTAATTTTCGTCCAGACGCCATGAGGGAGGCAGACCAAACTTTTGGACAAACATTTCTACAATATTTTGGGGCAGCATGGTGAAGTGGTGGTTTGCACAGCAACAAGGTCCAGGTTTGAGTTCGAGGCTCAACAAGAATATTTAATTGTGGAGTTTGCATGTTCTCCCTGTGCTTGCACGGGTTTCCTCTGGGTACTCCAGTTTCCTCCCACACTCCAAAGACATGCATCTTAGGCTAATTTTCTGTCTCAAACTGCCCCAAGTGTGAGAGGTTGTGTGTGTGTATGTTGGCCCTGCAATGAACTGGCGAGCTGTTCAGGATGTACCCCGAATTCACCCAGTGTTGGCTGAGATAGGCTCCAGCCTCCCCGCGACCCTAATAGAATTATGCAGTTCACAAAATGAGAAAGAGAGAGAGAGAGAACTCTGTACAGCAAAAGTTATTTTTAAATGTGATATAAATATATTTGACTTAAATAACTGGTTGTACTTTGAACAGTTTGGTGTAGGGTTCCATGTAGCACCTTTACAGGTTCAACTTGAGGGTACAGCCAAAAAGTACAGCAGTGTGTCTTATAATTATTAAAAGGAATTTCAATTAGAGCCACTTTGGGACCCAAATAAAATCTGAGAGATGATGTAGATCCAAAAGGACCTTATGCATAACTATACTTTTTTTTTTTCCTTTTTAGATCATCTTCCGTAAGATCAGCGATGTGAAGAAGGAGGAAGAGGAACGTCAGCGCTCAAAGAACGAGGTTCCGCTGACCATTCCCGTGGACCACCCGGTCCGCAAACTCTTGCAGAAATTCAAACAGCAGAAGGAGCTCCGTAACCAGGAGGCTTCGGTCCAGATCGATGCGGGGAAGAACCAGCAGCAACTTCACACTCACAGCTTCCAGCTACGTTCACACACTCAGCTACAGCACACGCACACGTCCATCCCCCAGAGTACGCTGCATGCGGTACAGAACGGGAGATCCGGCATCACTTCCTGTAGCAGCGTGGTCACCATCTCACAGATCACGCCCATCCAGAACTCTTTGTCCTTTTCCAAACTCGGTGACTCGCTCAAACAAAACAACCGTGATGTCATGGAACTGAAGCCCGCCGGAGATCAAACGCCGAGCACGACCCGCCTGAAGCTGAGCAACGCCACACGCACCAAACCGGCCGCTACCAGTCGTGGGTGGATGCGGCTGAAAAACAACATGGCCGTCCCGGATTCTCCACCACTGGAGAGCAGGAAAGAAGGGATGAACAACGTAACGAAAGCAGCATCGATCGAGCAGCTCTCACCTGAAGTTAGAGTGCAGATTGAAGGTGTTGTGGACTTCACCAGGTCTAGAAAGAACTCGCTCCGGAAAACAGACTCATTGGATAGCGGGTTGACCCAAAGCGACCAAAGGCTAGATAATGTAGAAGAAGTGCAGAGTCCCGTACCGGCTGAAAGAGGCTGTGGTGGTGAAGACGGACTACAGAGGGATATGTTCTCGCACCACGAGCTGTCATTTCAGACCACGCTTCAGGAGGCGAGGCTGGAGCTTCGGGGCGAGATCCAAGCTTTGGGTTCCAGGATGGCCATTTTAGAGGAGCAAGTAGGACAGATCCTCAGACTGCTCTCAGAACAGAACAATCCAGCAGGTCAGACCTGTTCACCTGAAATACACAGACCCAAACCCAGAACAGAAGAACTTTTCACCCGCTCGGCACCGGGGAGTTCGGATTCACACAGCGATGAAGGGGTGATCTGAGGAAAAGGCAAAAAATGAAAGCGGAACCACAAAAAAAAAAAAAAACAGGCCTCCTAAAACCCTGATCTGTCTGTGAAGAAGACGGGGGTCTCTTGGAGGAAACTTTCACTGAAGTGTCGCGACCGCCATCAGGGCTTAATGAGTGGTAGTGTGGACAGAAGGAGCCGCGTGTCCACTCTGACTTGCTGGAATCTCTGGAACATTCTTCAGCAACTTTTGCACAACATGCTCTTTAGGATGGAGACTGAAGAACGACTCAGAAGCTATTTTCAGATTTAATTTATTTTTTACTCTGCATGCACAGCTGGGTTCTGGTTTGCCAAAGACCAAAAAGCCTGTCACACGTCGATCATATTTGATATCATACAGTACATGCTTGTATATTATGCAGATGACTGCATGCAGATGGCGTTTGCTTATTCACTCTGGATGATATTTATTCCGAATTTGGAAAGTTTTGATTAAAAATGAAAAAAAGATGAAAAACAAAAATGTGTTTTTATAAACCTCGAAGAAACCGCTGAAAGAATATTACATTCATGTCGAGTAGAACTCAAAATGCAGCCTGAGACCACAGAATTGAGTTTAGATTTTGTGTTTGTTTGTTTATAGGAGGAAGACGTTAACGTGGTAGAATGAAGGTTCAGGTAGATCCACTTAGTGCAGGTCAATAACGAGACTTCAGGAAGAACACACGACAGAAAAAAGGTAAGATTATCTTAACCTCATAAGTCTGCTTACAAAGGAATAGTGAGGGAAAAGGTCCTGGGTTCAAGTCACAGACTCGTGTGGATTTCCTTTGGGTACTCCGGCTTCCTCCCACAGCCCGTTAGGCTGATTGGCTGTTCCAAATTGCCCCTAGGTGTGAGTGTGAATGGTTGTGTGTGTTGGCCCTGTGATGAACTGGTGAACTGGTTAGTGTGTACCCCGCCCTTGCCCAGAGTCGGCTGAGATGGGCTCCAGTCTCCCTGCGACCATAGTAGGACTAAGCGGTTTAGCAAATGAATGAGTGAACTGACATGGATGCAATAAAGGAGAAAATCCACGAACGTGCACCCAAAACATTGTACAACCGAAAATACAAGGCGTGTCTGAGTCACTTCCTGCAGAACCGAATCAAGAACTGGTCTCAGACCCAAATTGAGGCCCCTCTCAGACGAACATATGTCATTGCTGTGATTTGGATTAAATGCTCAAAAAAATGTGCCACTTAATGGAGTTTTATGTGGCGGTATTGTATTCATGGGTGTTTGTGAGTCTGTTTGTCAGGTTGTGAACAAAATCCTGACCACACCCGTGCACTGATTTTCACCAAACTTGGTGGGGACACTACCCTACCTGAGTCCAAGAGATCATTTGATTTTAGAATGTCAAGGTCAAAGGCCAAGGTCAGAGCAAGGTCACAGAGTTTTGGACTGAGAGCATTTATAACATGGAAACGAGTGGCGGAAGACATGCAGTTACTAAAGAACACAAATAGAAAACCATATATGAACTTTCAGATGAGACAATTACCTCTGACCTCAAGTGACCTTAAAAGGTCAAACCCCAGGGGTCTTGGAAAACCGTCGAATTGGACAGTTTTTTCCAGAGTTTTGGTCACGTCTACATACAGTACAACATGTGGTAAGATGGGTATATGTGTACTTAGCATCAGTACACGTATAGGTCCGATTTACTACATTATCCATGTATTATTATTTAAGTGATAATCAGACAAATCCCACTCGCCTTAAGACTGCAGGTAATTTACATAGACCACCAATTATTGCTTTGAGGGTTAATTTTACCATCTTTTAATATTTTGATTGATGATTTGATTGTAGACTGAAGATTTCTCATCTCTGTGTATTATATCCTGATGCAGAGTTGATTCTCAGCTGACTTGACGGTAAGAGCTGTTGGCTGTGGACGTATGAGTGACTGGATAACTTCAGCATCAAGCCCAGTTCAGGAAAGAGCGAAAAGTTTTCTTCTCCACTCAGAGAAGCCTTAAGCGAAGAGAGTTCTTGTAATGCAATACAGGCCACATTAACTCCCACATCAGCCGCAGTAAATCGCTTTAATCTTGTGTTTTTTTCCCCGCGTGGTGTCAGTTCTCCTGCCATCGAGTATGTATGTGATCTATTTATTGTCTTGCAGTGAAGTTAAAGAGACTGGTTTAAAGAGACTTCTTTCCTTGATCCATTTGCGGTCTCATTCTGGATTGATTTCTTGTCTTGGAGTGAACAGGTGTTTACCGCACATTTTAGTGTTATTTATCTGCTAAGAGACATCTCAGATCCTAACGCATAACGAACAGGACATAAAGAAAGCAGGGAGAATAAAACGCAGGAATTTGTTATTCAGATCCAGGAAGAGTGAAGACACAAGGACGCTCTGGACTCCTGAAAGACACGGACTTAGATAAAGCTTAGTGTACACCGTAATCAAACCTAAGCACTGGGGGACATGGTGCTATGCCCAAAGTTGATTCTTTTCTTAGAACAGCACGTCCTGTAGTAGTTTATTCCTCATGATTACTGTGCTCTTCTTACACCGTCATGTAACAGAAATATTTCCGGGACCTCGTTCTTTAAACATATCATAGTGCCTTTGAAGCTGCCATGAAGGAAAACATCTCCGAATAAACTATTTAAAACTAGAATCACTCAGACAGCGCAAACCTCCGCCAAGTAAGGACAGTCTCTCTCCTGTTCAACCTCCTTTGAAGAGGTAAACGAAAAACTAATTATTTGTTCCTTGATCCATTCTCTACCTTCCTTGAAAATTTCACAAAAAGTCCATTTATAACTTTTTGCATAAAGTTGATAACAAACAGACAAACAAATGCTGGCAAAAGCATAACCACCTTGGCGGAGGTAATCAAAGAACAAAGAGGTGAGCCAGACAGTTCAGTCAGACGGGACAGTGCTTATCAGTGATTGGTCAGACGGGACTGTGGTTATCAGTGATTGGTCAGACGGGACTGTGGCAATCAGTGATTGGTCAGACGGGACAGTGCTTATCTGTGATTGGTCAGACGGAAGAGTGCATCAGTGATTGGTCAGACGGAACTGTGGTTATCAGTGGTTGGTCAGACGGGACTGTGGTTATCAGTGATTGGTCAGACGGGACAGTGCTTATCCTTGATTGGTCAGACAGGACAGTGCTTATCTGTGATTGGTCAGACAGGACTGTGGTAATCAGTGATTGGTCAGACGGGACTGTGGCAATCAGTGATTGGTCAGACGGGACAGTGCATATCTGTGATTGGTCAGACAGGACTGTGGTAATCAGTGATTGGTCAGACAGGACTGTGGTTATCAGTGGTTGATAGATGGGATTTATCGGTGAGTTTCTGTTCTCGTGTATGTTTGCGCAGCTGTAAACGAACGTCACCATCCTGCCTTTTCTCTCTTTAAGTTAACAAGAAAAAAATGCAGCTTCTCCTGTTACCAAAAAACCACAAAACGTAAACTGGGAAACCCTGCGGCTGTTACAGAGCGGTAACGCTGGAGATCATCTTACAGGAAGCTTCACCGAAGAGTCGCTGTAGAGGAGTTGTTGCTATAGAAACGATAATGTATTTGAATGCTTGTGTTATTACTGTATAAAGCTGCGTGTTGCTGCATCTCTGTCAGTCTGAGGGATTTACGTTCGTTCTGTTGTTTTTCAGTCCGAGTGCGTTCGCCGTAGTTTCGTCACGTCCTGACATACCAAGTGTCAGAGTCAGTCTTGTCTTTCACTTCAGTCCTCTGTGTCTCTGTAATTTCAGTCCATCTAAAGGACATGACTTTTCTTCTCACTCTCTCTCTCTCTCTCTCTCTCTCTCTCTCTCTCTCTCTCTCTCTCTCGTTCTCTCTTACACCCTCTCTGTTGCTCGCTCTCTCTCTCTGTCTCTCTCTCTCTCCCACTCGCCCTCCCTCTCTCCCTCACTCTCTCTCTCTCTCTCTCTCTGTCTCTCGCTCTCTCTTCCTCTTTGTCTTTCTCTCTCTCTCTCTCTCTCTCTCTCTCTCTCTCACTCTCTCCCTCTCTCTCTCTCTCCGTCTCTCTCACCCTCTCTCTCTGCCTATTCTTTTCTTTTACCCCTCATCTCTTTGCTCTTTCTACGTTCTTCTCTTTAAGTCTCTTTTTCTCGTTACACCTTGTTTCTCCTCTCTGTCTCTTTTCCTTCTTTCTGTCTCTTTTCACTCTGTCTTCTTTTTTCTACCTATTTCTTTCCTCTCTGTCTACCTCTTCCTTCTTTTTTCTTTATCTGTTTGTCTTCTTTCTCATCTTCATTACACGAACCCATTTGTACTCTCTTTCTTCTCTTCCTCTCCTTCTCTCTCCTCTCTTCCCTCACTCTCCTTTCCTCTCTCTGTCTGACTCAGCAGTCAGATATATTCTCTCTCTCTCTGTTCTCTCAATTTTGTCTTCTCACCAGTGTATTTTCCTTTCTTTGCTATATCACTCTCTTTTTCTTTCTCTCTCTCTCTCTCTCTCTCTCTCTCTCTCTACTCCAACATCATCTTTCTTTTCTGTCTCTCTTTTTTCTTTCTCTTACCTCACTGTTTTTCATCCTTCTTATTTTCCATTTTTCCTTTTCTCCCTCTCATCTCCCCTCTCTTTTTTTTCTGTTTGTCTCAGCAGATGATTGGATTCATATTTCCTCCTTGTGTTTCCTCTGTGTCTCTTTATTTCTCCATGTTTCCTTTTCTTCCTGTCTCGTTCACTTTCTCCTTCTTCTCGTCTCTGAGAGCAGCTCAGTGCATCTCTCCATTCCTCATCATCTCTCCTTTTACTCTCTCACTCATTCAGCTGCATGTCTGTCCTCTCCCTGACATTCCTGTCTAGACAGAATGGATCTTCACTACTTCCTGGAAGCACAGTTTAAAAAAATAGACATTCAATATTAAAAAACTTTATTTATCGATCACCTGGCCTCTGAAGCAAAAAAGATTTTTAAAATTTCGGTGTGAAATTGAGTAACATGAGAGACATGTCTTGAAGTTACTTATTATCTTTCTGGTGTATTAGAGGGGGTGGCGCAGTGGGGTGTGGTTAGTGCATCCGCCTCAGAGCAAGAAGGTCCTGGGTTCGAGTTCCAGGATGGCGAGGGCGTTTCTGTGTGGAGTTTGCATGTTCTCCTCAAGCTTGCACTGATTTTCTCCCACAGTCCAAAAACATGAACAGTAGGCTAGTTGACTGTTCCAGATCACTCCTAGGTGTGAGTGTGAGCGTGAACATTTGTGTGGGTGTTGGCCCTGCGATGGCCTGGCAAGCTGTACAGGGTGTACCCTGCCCTCGCCCAAAGTCAGCTGAAATAGGCTCCAGCCTTCCAGCAACCCTAGGATTTGGCAAATTAGTGAGTGAGTGAATAAATTCATTCATTCAATTATACATTCATTTTCTAAGTTGCTTATTTCTAATCAGGGTTGCGGGGAGGCTGGTGCCCATATTAGCCGACTCTGGGCGAGGGCGGGGTACACCCTGGACAGCTCGTCAGGCCATCACAGGGCTAAGTAAATAGATAGTAATTTCTAAGGGATTTTTGTGAGCATTAGTATCAGTGTAGTATCTCGTTATATTCCTATTACTCTTTCTCTGCCCCCCCCCCATGTGTATGAGAGAGAATTCATCATTAATGACCAGCTGCTCTTCCTGTAATAATCAGGTTTTCTCATCTCATGTCCTTCACCACCTATCTTTCCAAACTTGGTGATTATTATTTTTTTTTTCAATTTAAATCTTAATTGCATGGAACTGATCCGACAGAGATGAAGTAATTGTATCAGTTACACCAAGCAAGCTGAGGTGCAGCCAGAAGTAACCTGAACAGCTTTTGGGCAAAACAGTGCAGAACTCAAAAGACGCTTTGAATTTATTTAAACAATATTAAACCAAAACTATCCAAAAGTGTTTGAGCTGGGGGGAGAATGGGGGGACTGAGTGAGTGAGAGGGAAATAATGTGAGCAAGAAGCTAAGTGAGTGAATGAACATGTGGGTGTGTGTGTGTTTGTGTGTGTGTGTGTGTGTGTGTGTGTGTGTGTTTGTGTGTACAGTGCCTTGCAAAAGTGTTCACCCCCTTGGCATTTTTCATATTTTGTTGCCTCACAACCTGGAATTAAAATGGATTGTTTGAAGGTTCGCATCATTTCATTTATAGAACATCCCTACAACTTTGAATATGTGATTTTTTATTTTTTTATTTTTTTTTTTTTTTGTGAAGCAAACAAACAGGACTAAATAACAGAAAACGTCAGCGTACTATTCACCCCCCTAAAGTCAGTACTTTGTAG
>JAQMYF010000002.1:14695909-14713023 GCA_030014195.1 Neosilurus mollespiculum | reverse complement strand
GGATATTATACAGAGTGTTCAGACATTAGAGACAGTGTTTGGATATTATACAGAGTGTTCGGACATTAGAGACAGTGTCTGGATATTATACAGAGTGTTCAGACATTAGAGACAGTGTTTGGATATTATACAGAGTGTTCAGACATTAGAGACAGTGTTTGGATATTATACAGAGTGTTCGGACATTAGAGACAGTGGTTGGATATTATACAGTGTTCAGATATTAGAGACCATCCTTATGGCATGGAATTTAAAATTTGTGTCGAGTGTTTGGATGTAATGCTAGGTGAAAGTGTTTAATAGTTATGCAGTGTGTTTGTTCAGTTCATCTTCTCTTCCTCTATTCCTCTCCTGTTCACCATTTTGTGTTGTGTGCAGTGCTTCTGCACAGGACGACATTAATATTCCTTTGAAGATCTTTCTGCCACACACACTCACTCATTCACTCACTCACTTAGTCTCTCTCTCTCTCTCTCTCTCTCTCTCTCTCTCTCTCTCTCTCTCTCTGTTGCAGCAGTCCTAAGCTCTTAACAATTACTAGTGCTGCTGAGAGAAGCATTGTTAGGAATTCCCCTCACATACACACACACACACACACACACACACACACACACGCACGCACACACACGCATGCACGCATGCACGCATGCATACAGAGTTCTGCAAGGTGCCTGGTGATTGGGTTAATGGCGGTTCCTGCCTTCTTTAAAGAGGAGTGAGTGGGTTATTTTTAGCTGAGGGAGTTAACAGAGAGAAGAGGCGAGTAGTACTGCAGCTCCTTTAATGCAGCATGCAGTGTTTCGACACCAGGGCAACTCTCTGCTTCTGTTCACTCTCTCTCACACACACACACACACACGCACACACACTTTAACTCAGCTTTATTTTCATACAGTACACTCAATGTCAGAAAGTACAGATCTTAGAGGTGTGTATGTTTAAAATCAGTTTCCAGTATTATGCATCTTATCAGTACAATCAGTGAGGTACATTTGATGTGATAATCATTTGTTTGAAATATTTGAACGGGGGGTAATTAAGGACTGGGTGGCCACGCCTGTTATGTATTGCGACTCAATACATTAGTCACAATGACCCAGGGCTGGGCAGACGAATGGGTGCTTAAATTAAAAAAGGGGCAAGATGTTAGTAAACCAATTGCAGAGTGAACAACCAGTCAAACAACCAGTAATCAACCAGTAAAAACCAATGAAATGGAATCTGATAAGTGTTTAACTACGGCTTTAAAAAGTTTGGAAATTATTTACAAATTTTTGTAATGATGATTAAAAGATTACTCTATTTAAGCTACTTCTACCCTCAAATAGTTGTAGGACATGATCAGGTGGTGTTTTAGAGAGCTCACAACATGACCTTCAGGATCAGACCGGCCATATCAGAATCTGAATCAGTAAACTTTATTGATCCCTAAAAAATTGCTTAAGATATATGGCTTGTTGCTATACTATTGCATGGTGTCCTGATGAAGTGTCATTCATTCATTTTCTAAGCTGCTTAATCCTAATTAGGATCGTAGGGAAGCTGGCGCCCATCTCAGCAGACTGTGGGCGAGACTGGGGTACCCCCTGGACAGCTCGCCAGGCCATCGCAGGGCCAACACACACACGACCATTCAAACTTACACCTACACTTAGGGGTGATTTGAAACAACCAGATAGCCTACTGTGCATGTTTTTGGACTGTGGGGGGAAAGCGAAGGAAACCCACGCAAGCACGGGGAGAACATGCAAACTCCACACAGAAACACCCAAACCTGGGAATCGAACCCAGTCCTTCTTGCTGTGAGGCTGACGTGCTAACCACTACACCACCGTGCCGCCCTCGGTATAATATGATAACAAGTAAACGAGTGAGAGATCAGCTGACTGCTTTGAAATAAACAATATAATTTCATCATATCTTAATATTATCTCTGTATGAAGTGGGTCTCATCTTTTGCCAGATCAGATATTATAACGGTTCAGGTTGAAACTGGCAGGTATGGAGAACAAGAAATTACTTTCTGTTAGCCCATGTCATTCACTGCTGCGTTTTCAAATTCACACATACATGCCAGCTGGTGGTTGTTTGCTTAATGTCTACTGGTTAATGGATGCTTATTTTGTAGAAAAAACAAATTTCCTTTTTGCAAAAAAAAAAAAAAAGTTGGGGGGAGGGCTGGCATCATGGCCATTAGTGTTATGGCCAGGTCATTTTAAGTGCTTAGGGCTTTTTTTGGAGGGAGTCACAGTGGCGTAGTGGTTAACACGTCCCCCTCACAGCAAGAAGGTACTGGGTTCAATTCTTGGGCTTGGTAGTTGTGTGGGGCTTGTATGTTCTCCCTGTGTTTGAAACTCCAGTTTCCTCCCACAGTCCAAAGACATGACTGAAACAAAGATTAGACTGGTTGGCTGTTCCTAATTGCCGCGAGGTGTGTGTGAGTGTGAATGGTTGTGTGTGTTGGTGCTGTAATAGTCTGGCGAGCTGGGCAGGGTGTACCTCACCTTCGACCAGTGTCTTCAACCAGCCTTCTCGTGACCCTAATAGGATTAAACAAGATGGCGAGTGAGTGAGTGAGGGCTTTGCTATTGAGTGAGGAAAGCAATATGGGCTGTACTGCTTAAATACAGTATATCCCTTAAATATAACCATACAACCTTATAACCTTTTTAGTTTAACAATAACTTAGGGATGGGATTTGTGAATATATCTTATCTTGTGACCTTATCAGTATAGGGTTGGTTAAAGTTCGCTTCTCTCTCTCTCTCTCTCTCTCTCTCTCTCTCTCTCTCTCTCTCTCTCTCTCTCTCTCGCTCTCTCTCACACACCCCCTGGCCCTCGCGTCTCCCGCTCTACCCTCTAACGCTTTTTTCCCTGTCTCTTTCTTTAGCTTCCTCTTGTTTGACAATCTGCGTAAGTGTGACTCATGTGGTCGACACCTGCTCAGCTGTCATTGGTTGTTGGGTGTGTGTGTATGTGAGAGAGAGAGAGAGAGAGAGAAAGAAAGAGAGGGAGAGAGAGAGGTGTGAGACTACGTGGATTGTAAATTAAGCTATTTGTGCAAATGGATGACAACATCATCCAGACACAGCAGTTAAATATATTTGATTCATATATATATATATATATATATATATATGTTTTTTGTTGTCGTTGTTGTTTGTTTTTTGGAAAGGGGTATCTTCCAGACAACGTATTATAATTTCAGTGCCAGGCAACATGTTTTTGCTTTGGAGAAATTGGTAATGTGCGTACAGGGGAAAGGTAAACCACAGCAAATAAAAGAAAAAATATAGGAAATCTGATGCCTGTCTGGTTTTATGTCTCTGTAGTAGCAATACTTTAACAAATTATGTCTTTTTTTGTCTTACAGTGAGCGACAGCTGTTTTCGTAACCTTGCCGAGGATCGCAGTGGCATCAACCTCAAAGACCTTGTGCATGATCCCTCCTTGTGAGTGAACACACACACACACACACACACACACACACACGTACACGCAGCTGCATTACTGGTTTTGTCAGGGATTTGGCTAATTATGCCTTTACAGACAGAAACATCTTATTAGTTTTCTTTATGAGGAATGGAGGGTTGTTGCTGTTTTCAGATTTATTTCGTTATTTATGAAAAGAATTAATTATGTAGTTGTTAATTAACATTTAACAGTGTCTTAATATTACCTGTAGCTTCTGCTTGCTCTTGTAGACATATTTTTATTTGCCTCTAGTTGTGAGTGTGAATGGCCCTGCAGTGGTTTGGTGAACTGTTCAAGGTGTATCCCTGGTTCGCCCAGTGTCAGCTGAGATAGGCTCCAGCCTCCCGGCGACCCTAGTAAGAGTAAAGTTTGGCAATTTAGTGAGTGAGTAAGATGATGAGAGGAAACCAACAGCCTGTGCACTGATTGCAATGTTCTCTAGACATGAATACATTGAATTCTGGTGGGAAGAGGTGTTTTTACTTTCTTTGCATTAAGACTTCGAATTTATATACAGAAAATCCCAGGCCCTTTGGAGAAGCTGGTGTGAACTGCTCTCTGATCGCACGGTTGCAAATGGGGCAGTGAGTGTGGACAGGACAGCTGCTACAGTCCATGCAGATCAAACACATATGTCTTAAATGAGACTTTGTCATGATCATACAGTGTTGCTTTTTGTGCAGCATTATAAAATTGGGTTCTCAGTCCCGTGGGTGAGGAATACGACCCCTCGTTTAATCGTTTGGTGTGCATCTGAGTTTGGGTGGAATGTTCATAAATGTCAAAAGAGACAAACTTAAGAAAGATGATGTTTAATTGGTCCACACAAAATGAGGTAGGTCTGAAAGCACCCATAGTAATCAAAGCGCCATCAGTAAACATTGACATAGTTACAAATGTGGTTAATTAATGCCACATCTACACTTAAATCTAACCCAAATCTTAATCCCAGAGACCAAAGAAAATGTTTTAGGGGGAAAAAATCTTTCCTTTTTTGATTTGCAGCTGCTCTTTCTTTTATCTTATAATGTCAACATGTTATATGGACAGTATAAAAGAGTTTAAATCTCTTTATAAGGTGCAGGTGGGTTATGTGATCAATACAAGAGTATCTCTGGAATTGTAGTCAAGTCCAACTCAGTCCTGACAGACATTATTTATGGACTGCGTGTACATGCTTATGAAAAGGTCATTCCATAGTTTCCCTTTTATAAAATGACCAGTTGGAATAATCCCAGGGAATATACCTGCATATCCCACCCAAGCTGCAGAAGATTCATTATTTCCTGTTAAAGTTTTTTGTACAACAATAAAGTATATAAAGTTTAAAAGGACTTGTCAGGGCTCAGGGAGTGATGCTTCCAGGGTATGTTTTTAGGTAAGTTCTTGCACAGGGACATCCTACACTGATATTATGGTCCAGGATCATGATCAAGAGCAAATTGTACAGCCATCCATAAGCTCTACACAAGTGATTATTATAAAGGTCATATACTGTATTTAATTACGGTGTATGTAGTGCTCATAGAACTTTATATGTGATTTGAAATTGCTCATCCCTTTTGATCATAAGAACTGATATATAGATTTACTGATGGATGTCCGAGCCTGGGTTTGCTATTCAGTGCCCTCACTAGCCACCGATAGCAACCAGGGTGTTTTTGGCGAATGTTAGATGAGCACTTATGTTCTTCTCGCTTAGCGGTGGTACTCTCCCAGAGTTGCCATTTTTGCCCAGTGCTTTTCAGTGTCTTTGAGATTATGAACACTGACATTAACTAAGCTAACTTCTCAGATGAGGGTTTTTTTGTTTGTTTGTTTGTTTTTTGCTAGGCTGTCACTCCTGGACAGTTTTACCACTCTTCCATGTATTCACCATTTGGGGATGATGGCTCTGACAGTGGTCCTCTGGAGTTGCAGAGTTTTAGAGGTTGATTTGTAACTCTTTATTTTAGTAGATAATGGGGCAATTACTTTTTCACTTGAGTGATATACGTGCTGGCAAGTTTTTGTCCCTTTGTACGTCATAAGATCATTTGAAAATTTTTCATTTTGTATACTCAGGTTTTTTGGGGGTTTTTTAATTTGTTTTTGTATTACACTAAATTTATTTGTAGAAAACAAATAAGTGTCATGGATAAATAAAAAGAGGAAATCAGAAATGGGCAAAGACGTTTCATGGTACAGTATTAAGCCAGATTGACATGTTGCTGCATACAGGTACACAGTAACCCAAACATAGTAAAAATATAGCAACCTTGTCGCAGTTTTACACCTGCATAGTAGAAGTATAATATATAGACCTAGGGGTATGACCTGCGCTTTTAGAAAAATATTATGCACACTTGCCGCCCAGTCAGATTCAACCACTAATGTCACTGTGCCACCACTTGAATCTAAATATCTAAATATATTTAAATAAAGAAATAACTATAACAAATATATCTAAGTTGATATATAATATAAATATGTTATAATAATGATAGGAGAATATGAGAAATGATTAAATGAATAATAGCTGACAGGTGGGATGACTAATTATTATAAGTGACTAGTGCATGAATATTTACAATTAATGCATTTGGCAAATACCCTTATCTAGGGATTACAGAAGTGCTTTATAGTCCCTACTGAAAACACTTTCTCATGCTGGTTCACTAGGTCGGGGACTAAGGTTTCCATTAATCTAAAACCCTGCTAAATTGGTTAGAACAATAAAAAAAAACATGCAAGACAAGGATTTTTTTTTTTTTTTTTTTTTTTTAATTTAAAATAAATGTGCTAATTTAGGTGCTTGGTGATGAGGTAGGTCTTTAGTCTTTGGTTTGAAGATAGCCTGTGACTCAGCTGTCTGGGTAGACAGTGGAAGTTCATTCCACTCCCTGTGTGCCAGAACAAGAAAATCCTTGATACGTGTCTTTCTTGTGCCCTGAGAGATGATGGGCCCAATCCAGTAGAGGCTCAGAGCAAGGTGTGGTAAGTGCTGTAAGGTAGCTAGGATAGGGTCTGTTTTTGGTTTTGTAGGCAAGCATTAATATTTGAAATCTGAGGCAGGAAGCTACAGGAATTGAATGGAATGAATGTTGCAATAGGATAGCATGAGAAATCTTGGCAATTATTTAAAAAAAAAAAAAAAAAAAGGGAATTCAGCTGCATTCTCGATTAGTTGCAGAGGTCGGACAGCCTGCTGAGGCAGACCTGCCAGGAGTGAGTTGCAGTAGTCTAGTCTCGAAATGACAAAGGACTGAACAAACACCTGAGAGGTCTCTAAGGATAGAAATGGCCAGATGGTGGGAGGAAGTTTGCTATTAAAGCTTCTGACAGCTGTTCTGGAATCTGATTGACTTGGTCTGCTTAGCTATAAACAAAGACTTTATGAGAGGGCAGGGAGATAGCACTTGTGGTATATATCATGTATCAGCAGCAGAAACACCACAGGATGGTGTCTGTTGAATTCACTACCTGCTGCAGTGTCTTGCAGTCTGGTACACCACAGCTGCCATCCTAAACAATGACGCAGCTAGGATAGATAGTCTCAGTGATTCCTCTGTAGAACATGGCATGGATGGGGAGGGGAAGTCTAGCTCTTTTTTAGTCAGTACAGGAAGTGGGACATGGGACTGTGAGACTAGACAAAATCATCAGGCATGTGCAGACCTAGAAGATTTGCAGTTTGCCACCATCTCCACAGGACAGCCATGAGAACAGTGAGGAAAAATTCCTACAGAGGAAGTCTACAGTTACTCCTTTGTCTTTGTCAAAATTAAGGGGAAAATTGTTAAAGCTGACACCAGTCCACAAGCTGCTCCACCTCTGCTCTGTATGCCATCTCATCATTGTTACTGATGAATCCCACTTCTGTGATATCATCCAGAAACTTGGTGATGAAATTTGAGCTGTCATGTATCATCATGTATGAACAGCAATGGGATGAGTACACAACCCTGAGGGATGCTGCTGCTGGAAGTGTTGCATCTGATCCAAACAGTCTGTTAGTCTATTCGTTCAGAACTCCATGATCCAGTTGGAGAGGGAATGTTGCCTGGCAGATTCAGATGCACTAGAGAAGTGTTTTGGAGAAGCTACAAACCAGCCAGGATTTAAAAGGGCTAAGTTACAGCAAAATTAATATCTCTCTAGTTAGCTACACTACAAGCTAATAAGAAAAAGTATTGAAGATGTTAGTGCAATCTCATCTTTACATGGGTTATAGTGGCAGAAGATGTAGAAATACGGTGCCCCCTTTTGGCCTGTTCCGCAGTTATTTTTTTATCTCTATATTTTTTTCTCACAGCGCATTCTGAGTGATTTTCTTCCCACTGCCCTACTGCGCATTATGAAAATTTTTTTAAACCATCCTGGTCCATATCCGGATCAGCCAAAATTTAATCAGTTCTTTGTTAGCCTAAGTCCCACATTTAGTTAATATTTAGTTGAAATTCCTCCATTCGTATTCAAGTCATAAACACACACAGACAAAGGCATACAACCAATCGCATAATCTGTCCCATTGATTGAGGTAATTATTTTACTGTAAACCAGAAATTAAAAAATCTGAAGTTATACTATTACTGCTGATCACCTCTGTAACTCATTCACTCAACAATAACAAAAACAAAAAAACACCTTCATATGTGTTCTTAATTTAAGACATCAACAGCATTTTCATTTTCAGTTTGCCTGTATTACAATACAATGTGTATCAACTGTAATGTGACTCATAAGCCTTGATAAATACATTTACATTTACATTTACATTTACATCATTTAGCAGACAGATTTGATAAATACAGCAATGGATGTTCACTTTTCTTATTATTGCTAAAAGTATTCAGCTTCTTTAGCTGTAGTATAGAGTAATCCTGTTGTTTTCCATTTCCATTTATAGCATTTGGCAGACTTTCAGACATTTCCAGAGTAACTTACATTTTACATTATTTAATTTATACACCAGTTAAGGCCTTGCTCAAGGGCCAACAGTGGTAGCTTGGTGGTATTGGGGATTCAATCTCAATTTTCTGATCACTAACCCAGAGCCTTATGTGCCACTGCCACTTCACAGATAACCTGAGGCACATATGAGTGTGCACTGTACATTAATTACAAATATGGAATTCCGTTCCTGATGGACGCGGTAGAATCCACATAGTAGTTTAATTTAAAATTACCATTTCATCAATTTTTATGAATTGTTTTCTATTGTATTCTGGTTCTGATGCAACTTAAAATGTACTGAAGCTTGTAGCAGTACTATTTCTAGCAAGCAAGTCCTTAACATTGGTTACCACCTAACTTTAATAAATAAACAGTAAATATATTAAGTGAGTAGTACTACTGCTTAAGAGGGCGAAGCGGCTGCTTTCAGTCATTGCTACCAGCCAGTTGCTGCCAGAAGTGGGCGGGGTATTCAGATGATTCAGCTCCATAAAGTGAATTTTTTATTCATGTCGCCCCTTTTTCTGACCTTCCAGAAGCTTTAGAAGGTTGTTTGGAAGAATGCATTAATTAATTAGGCTTAAGCACCAATTCAGCCTGCTCCTCTCAGAGTGGTGTATACCCTCAGTGTGGAGGTGTGAGGGTGCTGGGATTTAGATTGGGTGGGGCAGAGGCAGTGGCAGGTGGAGCATTTCTCTCAAATCCCAAAAAAAGTGAATTCGGTTAAAGCGTATAACTTTACATTTTAACAGAATATAAAAATATGGGAGGGAAAACTCAGATGAGAGACTTAAGTCAGATATCAGAGAGAGAGAGAGAGAGAGAGAGAGAGAGAGAGAGAGAGAGAGAGAGAATTAAAGAGAAATAGGAAAAAGGAAGAGAGAAAATAGGGTCAGAAAGGATGAGAAGAAAACAAAGAGAGAAGATGGGCAAAACATAAAAGTTAAGACAAAAGAAGGACAGAGGAAGAGAGGAGAAGGTGTGAGAGAGAAAGAGAATGAGATACAGAAAGAGGGTGGCAGACAGAGTAAGAGGAAGGACAGAGGGAGGTGTGGCCGTGTCCCCCTATGTGTGTGAGTTGTGCTGAATCCTTCAGTACACACACGCACGCACGCGCGCGCACACACACTCTGCATTATTAATAAGAGGAACAGCAGCAGATGGGCTCTTATAGAGCCAAGGCAGGAGGAATCCACATCTGTACCACAGCTGTGTACATGACTGAGAGAGAGAGATAGAGAGAGAGAGAGAGAGAGAGACTCACTCTCTCCCTCTCTTTCACACCTCTCTTCCTATCTGCTTCATCTTCTCACCTCCCTGTCTCTCTCGCACTGTCTCAGCCCTTCTCCCTTTTCCCCTCTCTGCCACGCTCTCTCATCTCCTTTATTCCTCCCTCCCTCACTCCCTCTTTCACTCTTTATCTTCACGGGCAGTGACAAGGGCTTCTAGGCCACACCTGGTGTATCTGAAGGACAAACAGATCTGGGCCAACATAAAAAGAGGAAAGAAAGAAGAACATAAAGGGACAGTGTCCTTTCAAAAAGTCCTGGAGTAAATGGCATCTGGAATGCACAGGTGTGTAGAATGAATGTCAGTCTCTTTCTACACACCTGTACATGGAAGGGTACCACCACAGGACTCCACCACCGACAAGATATTATTTGTACATACTTTTGGATCTTTCTTATTACTGCAGGGTGACTTAAGTATATTTGGCTTACTTGTGAGGAATCATTCGCCCCATCGTCATAGGCCATTGCTTTCCATTTTACAGCAATACATCTGTAATATTCATTCATTCATTAATTTTCTAAGCCGTTTAATCCTAAATAGGGTTGTGGGGAGGCTGATACCTATCTCAGCCAACTCTGGGTGAAGACGAGGTACACCCTGGACAGCTTGCCAGGCTGTTGCAGGGCCAACACTCACACAACCATTCACACTCACTCTCACTCCTAGGGGCGATTTGGAACAGTCAGTTAGCCTACTGTGCATGTTTTTGGACTGTTGAAGGAAACTGGAGTACCCAGAGGAAACCCACGCAAGCACAGGGAGAACATGCAAACTCCACACAGAGACGCTCGAGCTGGAAAACAAACCCAGGCCTTCTTGCTGTGAGGTGGATGTGCTAACCACTACGTCACCGTGCCGCCCCACATCTGTAATATTTATAAGTTCCCCAATCTATCATCTTTCAATATTAATAGCCTTGACACCTGAAACCTGTGCCCCAAAGTTTTCTCATGCTCAAGGAGACTTCTGAGAACAGATTGGAAAAAGACGTCTAGGAAATGGAATGGTGCACTTCAGAAACACTTCAGACCTTGTTACTGTAGTGTATCACTGTAAATATCATTTTTGTAGAATAAGCAGGATTAGCTGTTAGGAAAATTGACTGGAGGGTGTTTTGCATGCAGCCCAGTGCAAAATATGAAGGTGGGCTGAAAAGTTCATATGCTCGCCATGATGCATATGGTCATTTTTCAACAAAGTCTCTCTTGCATTCTATACGTCTTCTTCCATCAGTGTTGCAGCGCTTGGATCCCCTTGATATAGAAGCTCTCATCCTGATGGTGTGATGGATTACAGCCCATCCTCATACAATCACTGTTTCCATGTAAAACTTGTTTTTGAGGGTATGGTTACTATAATTTTTTCTTGTTATTTTCAAGTGAAGTTCATTCCCAGATAGCTTCCTGTTTGTTATATACTGTATGCTCAATACATAGGGCATAACGAAATTGGGATAATAAACTATATCTAGATTTGTGATTCTTGAAGCAAATACTGTGTATATTGCTCATAATAAGATTAAAGTGAAAAATAATATAGGTGTCGTTGGGATTAAAATAGGACAAAAGTCAAAGAAAGAGGAATGAAAGTAGGGGAAATGAAGAGTGTGTGCAAAAAAGAGAGAGAAAAAAACAGAATAAAAGTAGAGAAATAACAAAGCAATGTCTCTGTCCTTCTGCAGTGAGTGTCAAAATCTGACAAGATCAAAATGGCAAAATAATGATGCAAAGTACTATAGTCTGACTCTCTTACTGACGAAGGGCACACGATGCAGCCGTATGTCTTAAAATAGTGCACACTAGAGGGAAAAAAAGATCCCTTACATAAGACCTGTCTACACTTTAAGCCGTGGAGGCCTCCTTCAGTTTAACACACTGATCAGTGATCAGTCCACAAGAGGGCAACAGGACATGCACCAGACTTGTGTACACACAAACGATTGGTTGGTGTTTTGGTGACGGTGGTGGAGAGAGCTGGCGAACACATCATAATTACACGTACATGTGTCATTTGTTCATGACAATGGTGGCTAGAACATTTTATTTATATAATTTCTCTCTGAATCAAAGCATTTAATCAGCGTTCATGCCTGGTGGATGTGGGCGGGGTCATCTTGAAATACTACACCTTACAGCAAGGAGGTCCTGGGTTTGAGTCCCAGGCTTGAGCATTTCTGTGTGGAGTTTGTATGTTCTCCCCGTGCTTGCAAGGGTTTTCTCCAGGTACTCCGGTTTTCTCCCACAGTCCAAAGACATGCACAGTAGGCTAAACGGCTGTTTCAAATTGCCCCTAGGTATGAGTGGGAATGGTTCTGTGTGTGTGTGCATGTGTGTGATGGCTCTGCAATGGTTTGTACCCCGCTTTCACCCAATGTTGGCTGAAATGGGCTCCAGCCTCCCCATGGCCCTTGTAGGATTATACGGTTCAACAAATAAGTGAGTAAGAGAATAACTTAAATAAGGTTGAATCAGTAACAATGCTTCTAGTGTGATTAAACAGATAACAGGCTTATTTACACATAATTGTAAAATTTGTTCTGATACCATGTGAAACATATGACATAAGCCTAGTCTAGATATCTCGCTAATGAACAGATGACATGAAATGACAGCGATCTGGACATATATCAGGATTAGTGATGGCACTCAAAGCAGAGCAGACTTCAGACTGTGCTCTGTGAAAATGGCAAAAGGACCTTCTACAACATCCTATTTCGAGTCACAGTATAAGTCTCCTCATGAAACGTAATCCATACATTCTTCTTCTTCTTCTTCTTCGTCTTCTTCATGCGCCATGCCTGTTCCAGGCTACAGCTGCAACTGAGCACCAGGTGCTCCTGGTTGACTAGGCATATTACATCAGGGTGGTTTTCCTTCCCTCAGCACCCCATGCAGGGCACCTGGTATTCCCAGGCAGTCTCCCATCCAAGTAATAACCAGGACCAACCCTGCTTAGCTTCCAGATCAGATGGGGATCTGGCATTCGCAGGGTGCTATGAGGAAGCCATACATTGCTAATAGAGAAAAACAAAGTCTACAGACAACACTGTGAAAATCACAGCATTTACATTTACTTTCTATATCTGTCATTGACCATGAGGTAGTCCACTTTTAGTAGCCAGGCAACTATGAAATAAATTCCATGGGCTGCTTCAGTACGGGTTTATTTTATTAACATTATTCAAATGTGTATAGTCGTATGTTGTCTATTTTTTAGCAGAGTTTTCTATTCCTAAATTTTTCTGTGACATTATTTATAGCATGAGTTGTTTTCAAGGGTTTCCTTAAGTCCATTCAACTTAAGTGACTGGTTAAACAGGTTAATAATTATAAAATGATATAGCAATTTATTAACGTTGGCTTGTGATTTCCATCACTGTATATAAAAGTTCCCTTGTTTAATTGCAAACCCCTTGGCTGTGCATCCCAGACACCAATTTAAGAACCACTAAAGTAGGTTACTCATTTCGGTATGAGTAGCACTATAATGGGAAGTAGCAAAATGCACCCTTGTATTTTTACTCTGAAAATCATGACATTAACGCATCTGTGTTTGCAAGTTTTAGGTCATAGTTTGTAAATTAGGACACAGCTTCACTTCTGCTAAATGGCTTATAAACATTGCTTGAACTATGCTGTAAAATGTATGTGTTATAACATTTAATTATTTATTAACCTTTTTTTTTCAGGCTTGGAGGAACTATTTCAGCCTATAAAATAGTCCCAGATGAAATCGATGAGATCAAGGTGAGTGTGTACGTGTCTGTGCCTGTGGCTGTTTAGCAATGGCACGGTGCGATTGGTTTGCTAAGTCGGGTTAACAGACATTTCCACCCTACAAGTTCGGGAAAATTCTTCAATAAAATGTAAACATTTTAAAAATAATAATAATTAAAAAAAAATCAATAATCTCATTTTATTTTGCTTTTCTTATGTTCCTGTGTAGTATATGCTATAACAGTTTATCAACTCAGGCGCTCTCTTTCATGGGTATATAGTTTCTAACTAGCCATCTAGGTACTACATCTAGCTGTGTAGTGTGTACTATGATGTACTGTGTCTCACTCTTTGCTAGTTAATGCTTACTAATATATTTTTACATGTGGTTTGTATTAGAGAACAAGTATTAAGTGCCTATGCTGAGAGCACAAATTGAGTATTGTGTGTGGTGTTATTTGTTTGTTGGTTGGTTGGTGATTGTTGTTGATGAGCTTGTTTCTTCTTCTTCTTCTTCTTCTTCTTCTTCAGGAGACACTTGTGGATTGGTGCGATGAGAAAGAGCTCAATCTCATCCTGACCACTGGGGGCACTGGCTTTGCCCCTCGTGATGTTACACCAGAGGTAAGCCAACCAGCACTGTGGATATTTTTTTGTCAATGATTATGAACAAACTTTATTAAATTTTTTTACTTAATATCCTATTTCTTATAAATATAACTCCAGTACTGTATGTTTTTACTGGTTGAAAGACTATGACCTGTAATGCGTAGAAGAGTGTATGAAACACAATCAGGTGGCTGTTGAGTGTGGTGGTTTCTGATTGGTGTGTTAGTGCAGGCGGGCTGATAGGATGAAGAGTTGAAATATTTCAACATACATAGAGGGTTGTCAGGCAGGAGGATGCCCATCTCAGCTGACTTGAGGGCGAGGGCGGGGTACACCCTGGACAGCTCACCAGGCCATAGCAGGACCAACACACACGCAACCATTCACACTCTCACTCACACCTAGGGGTGATTTGGAACAGTCAGTTAGCCTACTGTGCATGTTTTTGGACTGTGGGAGAAAACCGAAGTACCCAGAGGAAACCCAGGCAAGCATGGGGAGAACATACAAACTCCACACAGAAATGCCTGAGCCAGGGAACCAAACCCAGGCCCTCTTGCTGTGAGGTGGACGTGCTAACCACTACGGTCACCGTGCCACCTTTCCTCTTAACTGAAATCTGAAAACACATTGAGAAGTAAAATTGCTACAGATAACTTCCATGTTTTTCTGGTGCCTTGCAATGGACTGGCAAGTTATTAATTATAAGGATGTGGGTTTTTTTTTTTTTTTTTTTTTTTGTCTTTCACCATCTTTCTCTCTATCTCTCTCCTCCACTCTCTCTCCTTGCCTCTGTCTCCTGAGATCACTGCCTTTCTCATTACTCCGTCTTTCATGTGTTCCCTCGTGCTTTCTATGTTTGAAGTGTCATTCAACTAAAACCAAAAAAAAAATACTTTACAGAGTGAATGTACTTTTTGCTATGATACATGACCATGTATCGTACACTCTGTACTTCAGATCAGCTCACCACCACAGCCTTCAGGAGGTCTTTTAGCACAGGAAAAACACAAAAATAGACATAATAAGGAGCTCATGCACAGCGCGAGCTGTGTTGTCGAGTGTTCTAAGCAGCTTGGGGTTTTATGGTGTTTTGACCTCACAATGTCTTGGGGTAAACTTGAGGGCACAGCATAAAAAAACTCCAGCCAGGAAATTGTCTAGATCAAAAGTTAATATGGGATCATGTGTTTCAAGCAGAGGTGATCGAAAGGCACTCCAGGCAGCAGCAACTAACCTAACCGACAGCATCAAGAGAGCCAAGGCCTCCTACACAGAAGATACAACATCATTTCACCAACAATGACTCACAATACATGTGTCAAACCATCACTGATTGTAGAAGAAAGGATCACCCTGTGTGCACCAAACACATCTCCCTCTGAGACATGTTAAATGACTTCTCTGCCTCCAACAAAGAAGCAGCAGTAAGCAGCACAACTCCCCTCATGACCAGATGCTAACTGTGACTACAGCAGACATAAGGAAAACCCTGCTGAGGGTGAACCTGCATACAACTAGGACTCTGATTCTATGCCTGCTTACTGTATGTGCTAAAGGAAGGCATCTTTAACGTCTCTTGAGCAGCAACTGCTGTCTCCACCTCCTTCAGATCACTTACTATCAAGATATCTCTGGTTATTTGCATTAATGACTACCACGTTGTTGTCATAAGCACATTTAGGCCTCAATTCCTTCTACATTGGACCCTCACTAGTGTGTACCCTGGCTAAATCACCATCACAGATGCTATTTCTCCTACCATCCACCTGGCCTTATCCCACATGCACAATGGACAAGAACACTTGTGTTAGAAAGCTGACCTCTAGTGTTTCACTGTCTGGTATGTAAACTGCTCTGCCTGCTCATTTCAAGGACGTCTAAACCTATTGGTGTATAAAGAAGACCTGTAACATTAGGAAAGATTTGTCCCACCCCTTTTTATGGATTCATCCAGGCTTCTAGGTCTACAAGATTCATAAACAGTTACTGCCCACAGGCCACTAGACTCCTACAGATCTGCCTGATGGCCATTTCATTTCATCTCATTACATCTCATTTCACCCAGTCATCCTATGTACTCCCCCACACATACTTTCTTTAAAAGAGAGACAGATTATAATAGTATTGTTTAAAAAAAATATATTCGAATCTAGAATTTATTGTAGAATTTGCAAGTTCTCCATGTGATTGCATGGGTTTCCTCACAGGACTCTAGTTTTTTTCCACAGTACCAAGACATCACATTAGGCTGTTCCAAATTGTCCCTCGGTGTGTGTGTGTGTGTGTGTGTGTGTGTTGGCCCTGGAATGAATTGGCAAGCTGTTCAGGGTGTATCCCGCCTTCACCCAGAATCAGCTGAGATCACCCTGTGACCCTAATAGGATTAAGGACCGACCACGTACTCGTGGACAGGCAAACAAACACACACACAATTTCCTGCAGAACGAAAATTGGCACTTCACAGTACCTTCCGTGTAGCTCACACGAAAGGTAATATTGATAATGATAATTATAATAATGAGTGGAATGATCAGACCAATATGAATTCTAATAGACTGTCTTGATTAGATTAAGGATTCATTTCTATAAAGCAGATCTCTGTGATGTGGAATAATGTTAATAGACCAGAACTTTGTGACCTTATGGGTGATACCACATGCACAGGCAATGGGAAATTGATTTTTTTGTATATCCATGTAGTCCATTTTATTGTTTTCTGGTTTAACTGTAACAAGTTATATAATGCTAGTGAAGTTGGATAGCAGTGTAGAATTATATTAAAATCAAAATGCATTATGGGTATTCTATACCTGCTATAGTACATGATTTGGACACTTATCTTTTATGGTGGATTGTAGAGTTTCAAGTGCTCAAGATGTTCTTCACTATGCTCTCGGACATTTTTGCAGAATGCCTCTAAAAATAGTGCATCATATAGCATCTCTCTCTCTTTCTCTCTTTCTCTTTCCGTCTTCCTGTCTCTCTCTCTCTCTCTCTCTCATTCTTGCTGTCTCTCTCTCTCTCTCTCTCTCTCTCTCTCTCTCTCTCTCTCTCTCTCTCTCTCTCTCTCTCTCTCTCTCTGTC
>JAQMYF010000002.1:14679040-14693643 GCA_030014195.1 Neosilurus mollespiculum | reverse complement strand
CTCTCTCTCTCTCTCTCTCTCTCTCTGTCTCGCTCTCTCTCTCTCTCTCTCTCTCTCTCTCTCTCTCTCTCTCTCTCTCTCTCTCTCTCTCTCTGGCTCTCTGGCTTTCTCTTATGGCAGTGTTATGTGCTTTTCTACTAATTTAAATTTAATTTAAAAGCTTTATTGTCAAAACTATTTAGTTATACAGTATTGCCAGTATATAGAAATGTATGGATTTAAGATTAAAGACATGCAGCACAATAATAGATGACAAGGCATGTAGAGTTAGATCGCTAGTAATTTTGTCTTTCTTCATCTCTCTTGGTCACTCTGTGCAGGCCACTAAAGAAGTGATAGAGCGAGAGGCTCCAGGAATGTCTCTGGCAATGTTAATGGGGTCTCTGAATGTGACTCCACTGGGCATGCTGTCCAGGTGAGTATGAAAACAAGCTTCCTGTCTTCTTCTGTGTCTAAGTATGTGATACCTATTGTCTGTACTCTAAGGTACTCTTCAGTTGTACTCTTACTAACTTATTGCCCATATGTGTATTGGTGTATAGTACCTTTTTCCCATATGTGTAGTTCTTTTTTTGGTCAGAACAGCTGTGTAGTGTATTTTCTTTAGATGTGAAGTATCTCCTCTTCAGATGTTTACAGCTGTGAAGTATCTCCTCTTCATTTGTGTAGTATCCCTTTGTCAGGTGTGTACAGCTGTGTAGTGTCTCTTCTTCAGGTGTGGATGGATGTGTGGTAGCTTCATCAGGTGTGTACAGCTGTACAGTATGTCTTCTACAACTGTGTAGTGTCTCTTCTTCGGGTGTGTAGTATCTCTTTTTGTCAGATATGTATAGTTGTGTTGTATCTCTTCTTTGAGTGTGTAGTATCACTCTGTCAGGTGTGTATTATCTGTCTGCCAGGTGTGTACAGCTGTGTAGTATCTCTTCTTCAAGTGTGTAGTATCTCTTCTTCAAGTGTGTAGTATCTCTCTGTCAGGTGTGTAGTGTCTCTCTTTGTCAGTTGTGTACAGCTGTGTAGTATCTCTTCAGGTGTGTATTATCTCTCTGTCAGGTGTGTCGCATCTCTCTTTGTCAGTTGTGTACAGCTGTGTAGTATCTCTTCAGGTGTGTAGTATCTCTCTATCAGGTGTGTAGTGTCTCTGTTTGTCAGGTGTGTACAGCTGTGTAGTATATCTTCTTCGGGTGTGTAGTATCTCTCTGTCAGGTGTGTAGCATCTCTCTTTGTCAGGTGTGTACAGCTATGTAGTATGTCTTCTTCGGGTGTGTAGTATCTCTCTGTCAGGTGTGTAGCATCTCTTTTTGTCAGGTGTGTACAGCTGTGTAGTATATCTTCTTCAGGTGTGTAGTATTTCTCTGTCAGGTGTGTAGCATCTCTTTTTGTCAGGTGTGTACAGCTGTGTAGTATATCTTCTTCGGGTGTGTAGTATCTCTCTGTCAGGTGCGTAGCATCTCTCTTTGTCAGGTGTGTACAGCTGTGTAGTATATCTTCTTCCGGTGTGTAGTATCTCTCTGTCAGGTGTGTAGCATCTCTCTTTGTCAGGTGTGTATAGCTGTGTAGTATATCTTCTTCAAGTGTGTAGTATCTCTGTCAGGTGTGTAGTATCTCTTTCTCAGGAATGTAGTAGCTTTCTTTGTCAGTTGTGTACAGCTATGTAATATCTCTTCTTCAGGTGTGTAGTACCTCTCTGTCAGGTGTGTAGCATCTCTCTTTGTCAGGTGTGTACAGCTGTGTAGTATCTCTACTTCAGGTGTGGATGAATGTATGGTATCTTTCCATCAGTTGTGTACAGCTGTACATTATATCTTCTACAACTGTGTAGTATCTCTTCTTCAAGTGTGTAGTTTCTCTTTGTCAGGTGTGTACATCTGTGTGGTATCTCTACATCAGATGTATAGTATCTCTTCTTCAGGTGTGGACAGCTGTGTAGTGTCTCTTCAGGTGTGTAATATCTCTTCTTCAGGTCTATACTGTTATGTAGTATCTCTTTCTCAAGTGTGCATAGTATCTCTTACTAAGATGTGCAGTATCTCTTCTATCCTTGTATTTACATATGCACAGGTGTATAGCACCCATTGTGATGAGTGTAAATGTGTTTAATATATTTTCCTCTGATGTGCAGTACCTCTTTCTTAGTGTGCACATATGTCTAGTATCTCCTTTCAGGTGTATAATACCTCTTTTGAAGATGTGAACAGATATACTTTTTTTCTGAGGTGTATACAGGTGTGCAGTTTCTATGCAATGGGTTTGTAGTGCCTCTTTCCCAGGTGTGTAGTATTTCTACTTAAGGTGTGTAGAGATGGGTAGTACATCTTCTTAGGGTATATAGTATCTCTACTTAAAGGAAATCAGTCAACTAAACATGACACAAATACTGAACACATCACACCACGCCTTATTCAACCACGGCATGCACTTTCCAGGGCGAAGTACCTACGTCTGCTAGGTCCTCCAGAAATTTCACATTGCACATGCAGGGTGCCCCATGTAACATCAGCCGCCCACACAAGATTAGGCCTTCTTCCATATATGGTAAAGTACTCTGGCACATGTCTTTTAAAGTTATTCTTTACAGGGAAACATCTGTGGGCAGTACCTCTTTCTCAGGTGTGCAATATCTCTAATTAGGTTGTGTACAGATATGTGCAGTATCTCTTTCTCAGGTGTGAAGTATCTGTAGTTCAAGTGTGTACAGGTGTATGATACCTTTTCGTCAGCTGCATAAAAATGTCCATGTTCTGCTTGAAATTCTGCTTGAAAGGATTTGAATCCTGTAGCATACAAATTTTGGATTTTGAAATGTAAAATTTCTTTTAATTCTTTTTGCAGGCCGGTGTGTGGTATCCGTGGGAAAACACTTATTATCAACTTGCCTGGAAGCAAGAAAGGCTCACAGGTAGGGAGTGCATCTCTCTCTATGTGTGTGTGTGTGTGTGTGTGTGTGTGTGTGTGTGTGTGTGGGTGGGTGAGTGTGTGTGTGTGTGTGTGTGTGTGTGTGAGTAAGAATGTGCACGTGGGGGTTCCATTTCCATTTAATTTCCACTGTCCTTTCTCTCCTCTCTCTCTCTCTCTCTCTCTCTCTCTCTCTCTCTCTCTCTCTCTCTCTCTCTCTCTCTCTCTCTCTCTCTCTCTCTTTCTCCCTCCATCTCTGCCAGCTTCTTTCCCATCTGTTTCTGCTTACAGATCAAGTTTCATCATTAATATAATCTCTTTTTCTTCATGAATCGGTTACAGTACCTCCACCCATCTGCTGCCATATTACCTTCAGTCCCCGGAGCAATTAAAGTTACAAGTGTAAGGACTATACACTCTGACTTTTATTAGACCCTACATGGTATGAAACTCAATGGAGTGTGAGAGATCAGGTTTGGCAGGACCCTCTGCTTAATGGCTTTTCCATGTTATTGATTTCACTGACTTCATTCCCTGCCCTGATTGTCCAGGAATGTAGGTTCTGTTCTTCTGGAACATTCTGGCATGCTGTCTATGAATCTGTGTGAGTTTCCTGGTCGCAATATTTTAATTTTAAGTTGAAAAAAGAAATAAATAAAATCAAACAGGATCCCATACATAGCATTTTCATTTTGGAGTGTTTACTCCAAACTCAGGAACATCTACTGCTAATATTTAAAAAAGGGTTATGTACAACTAATTAATATTCAGCAATCTGCTACGTCATACAACCAATCAGTATTCAGTACAGCATTGTTCTACACAACTAATCAGTATTCACTGTAATACTCTCCTGCACAACCCGTTAGTATTCTGTATAGCATTGTCCTACACAACTAGCCAGTATACTACTGATGCACATATTTCTGTTTGTTTCATAGTAGGCGTCAGATAAATAGCTCATGTGGTATATCCAAAGTGTTCTGTTTTTCATTTTTAAACCAACCAATCAGTATTCAGTATGGTTCTTCACAACCAATCAGTATTCAGTATTGTTCTTCACAACCAATCAGTATTCAGTATGGCACTATCCTGCACCCCAGTCTCTAAGATCCTACTGAACCAATTAGTATGCATAATAATAATGCCTAGTACAACCAACCAATCAATATTTAAAATAGCATTGTCCTGCACAAAACAGTAATATTACGTAGTGTAATATCCCACCTCAGCAGTATTCAGTATACTGCACATCTGCACAAACATTTAGAATTCAGTATTCTGCATATAACATGGCTGAGAATGCAATCAGGAAAACAAGTCACACCAACCTTCCTGCTCATTACCGCCCTCCACAGGAATTGTTCTACAGAGTACTACAGAGTACATATCAGTGCACACCTTGATATTTAAAATGTCAAATATACAATACATTTAAAGCAGTTCCTGATTTAATGTGATATGACTCATGGCTGTTTGAGTGGGATATGATGTCATTTAGTGTGGATGAGAAGAAATGGGCTGTTTGATCCACTGAGCTGAGCCTTTACCACCACTGACCTCTCTGCTCTTCTCTGAGGGTGAGGTGTCACACACTGAACCCAGCTGAGTGGTTAGGCAGCCCCATATGCAGCAAGCGGCAATGCACTCTGTGTTCTGTCACCTTTCTGTCATATCCAGCATTAACATTTTCAGCAGTTTATGCATGTATACAGTAACTCTTTTGTGGGATCAGACTAGATGTACTAGCCTTCGCCTTTCCATTTACATTTTACATTTAGGGCATTTGGTAGATGTCCTTATCCAGAGTCACTTACATAAGTGCTGTAAGGTCATTCAGAATAGATTCTGATACTGCCTCACTAGTACTACTCCCCACATGAATCAATGATCCTTAAGCACCCATGACACTCTTGCCAGATCATTGGTTGTCCTTCCTTGGACTCCCTTTGATTGGTTCTTATCAGTGCATACCAGGAACACCTCACAAGTCTTAAAAAATAAAAAAAAGGTGACTCAGATCTTTACACTTGCTTTCTTTTCCTACTCCCAATACATCAGCTTCAAGACTTGATTCTTTCTGCCAAATACAAATCACTCCTTGGCACCTGTCATGAGATAACTGATGTTGCCAGTGATCATAATGTTGTGGCTTATTGATGTATAAACTTAATGCCATGCAAAGCTTTAGTGTCAAAATATAGGCTTGGTCTCTAGTTAAAGAAAATGTTTTATTCATAGCATACCACAGCAATTTGCCAATTAATTTATTTTTATATTTATTTTTAATGCCGTGAAATGTCTATTAGATAAGTTAGTTATCACTTGCACTATAGCAGCTGTAAAGAGGCATTCCCGGTCTCATTTTTTCTCTTTATTAAGTTAAATGGTAGAAGATTTATTAACTCTCAAAATCCCTGGCATCCAAGAGGTTAAAGAGGACAAAGGTCACCATATTTATTAGCTTTCAATTATGTGTAGTGTCTGCCATACAATTCTCTTTGAACGAGTTGGTATTAAATAAATAACAATGTTTTTGAACAAGTACAATAATATAAACCTTCATTCATTCATTTATTAATTTTCTTAGCCACTTAATCTTAATTAGGGTTATGGGGTGGCTGTTAAATCTGATAAATGTCATGTCTCATTTCCTTGCAATGCACAAAATCCATAATTAATCCATAAATTATAGATGGTACATATCTGGTCGGCTGGAAACAAAATGATTTAGGCACTTTATTGACCAATCAGAACTGTCCTAAAGCTTTCTTTGGTTTTTATTATATGTTGTTAGCAGAAGAGATGAGTTCAGTCCTGATCTCAGTGTAGGTGATTTTTGTATCTGTAATGCTGTATTCATGATTGCCGTCATCTCTTCTGCTAATAATAAATATTAATTCATTAATTTTCTAAGCCACTTAATCCTAATTAGGGTCGCATTGAGGCTGATGCCCATCTCAGCCAACTGGTGAGGGTGGGGTACCCCCTGGACAGCTTGCCAGGCCATTGCAGGGCTAACACACACACATCCATTCACACTCTCACTCAAACCTAGGGGCAATTTGGAACAGCTAATTAGCCTGATGTGAGTACCCAGAGGAAACCCGCACAAGAACAAGGGAGAATATGCAAACTCCACACAGAAACGCCCAAGCCTGGGAATCAAACCCAGGTCTTCTTGCTGTGAGGCGGATGTTAATGTTTGGTTGAGCCCATCTTCCATCTTTCTCTTTTCCCCCACAGGAGTGTTTCCAGTTCATCCTTCCTGCTCTTCCTCATGCCATAGACCTACTGCGTGAGGCTGTTGTCAAGGTGAAAGAAGCAGCCAATGAGCTGGAGGATCTCCCTTCACCACCGCCCCCACTGTCCCCACCTCCTTCGTCAAGCCCTGCCCATCGCCAGACTGAAGACAAAGGAGTGCAGTGTGAGGAGGAAGAGGAGGAGAAGAAGGACAGCGGCGTGGCCTCGGCTGAGGACAGCTCCTCCTCCCACATCACTGCCGCCTCTATTGCTGCCAAGGTACATAGACGTGCTTTAATTAAAATTAAAGGTATAAAGACGTGCTTCCAATAAACAAGGGGGGGGGGGGGGTGTTAATGTCCCTGTATAAAAATATTGTATTCCTGCACCACCTCCAAACTGCTAGGAACTAAAAAAAAAGAGAGAAAGCCATTTGGGTCTTATTATTATTATTATTATTTTATATTTTGGTTTTAAATAAATATGTTTTTTGGACTGGGGTGAACAATATAAAATAAAGTCATATCACTACACTTGAAAACATTTATAATAAATAAATACTATAATAAAACTATGATAAAGTTACAATAAAGTTATCTTCTCTAAATTTACTAGCAAGCCAGCAAAATGAATAAACACATAAACCTGAAAATGAGCAGAGTTGGATGAGGGATTAAGGATTGAGTTTAAAATCAATTTAATAAAATTCAGAGTTTGCCATTTCACATTTTGTAAAATGTGAACATGCATCCATTGATTTGCTGAACCACTTAATCCTTGAAGGGTCATGGGGAGGCTGGAGCCTATCTCAGCCGACTCTGGGCGAAGGTGAGGTACACCCTGAACAGCTTGCCAAACCATTACCAGGCCAACACACACACACAACCAGTCACACTCACACCTAGGGGTAATTTGGGACACCCAGTTAGCCTAATGTGCAGGTGTTTGGACTGTGGGAGAAAACCAGAGTACCCCAAGGAAACCCATGCAAGCGTAGGGAGAACATGCAAAATCCAAACAGAATCGCCCTCACTGAGTCCGGGACTAGAACACAGTACCTTCTTGCTGTGAGGCAGACGTGCTAACTACGCCACCATGCCACCCTAAAAAAGTGAATAATATACATAAAATATAGCACTCTGAACAAAGCTTCAGAGCTTCGGATTAGGAAATAAACAACTTTCCATATTATGTAACCAATTAATTTCCCTGTTTCCCAATTCCAGTCATATGTGGACTTTTTTTTTAAGTTAGGATTTTTTTTTATTCTTATGTCTACCTTTTTATATTGCATCTCATTAAAACAGTTTCAAATACAAATACATTAAGCATCTCTTATCTTAATTTTTTTTGTGTGAACATCTCATGAAATGAATTCATCCTCATTATATGTTGAGGCATGTGTGTTATTTTTTCACTACGTGTGTGTGTGTGTGTGTGTGTGTGTGTGTGTGTCTTCCGTTAACCAATACAACTGTTATTGTGAACAGAACATCTCCATCCACACCCTCATTTCACCGTCCCGCCTCCCACAGATTGACAGGTATGCTCAGCCAATCCACATTCACTCCACTTTTTTCAATTTTAAAATGCTTGTGTGCATCAAACATTGTAAAATAACTTTTTTTTTTTTGGAAACAGACACTTAACCAGACACACTGAAAACCACAGTTGTTAACTAATCTAAAACTACAACATCCAAGCTACATGTTGTAGAAAATATACCACTAAGAATATTAACACATATAAACTGAGATTATATTAGATCAATTTAAGCATCACAGCACTGGCTGCCTGTTTCCATTAGAATGGATTCTATTGTATTACTTGTTTATAGCACAGTAATATATCTTTGATTCTAGTAGACTAAACCATCTTCATTGTTGATACTGTCACTTCTCATATTATTCTTGTCTATTTTTTGTCATGGCCATTGCTATTGTTCTATTATTGTCTTTTCCCCCCATTCCTATTTTAATTTTCTCTCATTCTTACCACCACATTTAGTATAAATATTCCTTTTTTGCTCTCTAGTGGGTGATGTATAGTATAAGATGTATAAGAGTGTATATCTGTGGAGGGGATGTACAACGGAATCTGAGTGTTCACTTTGTAAATTTATCAGAGGATTCTGGCTGATCCTGTCGTCATACCTTCATTATGTGTACCACTTATCCACTGTGGGTCAGAAGTGAGCTGGAGCCAGTCCCGGCTGATTTAGAGAGAGAGGCAGGGTGGGTTGCCAATCTATCGCAGGGGTAACACAGACACAAGCTCATAGTTACACGTATGGGTAATTTGGAGTAGCCAGTTTACCTAATCTTCATGTCTTTTGGGCTACGGGAGGAAACCGGAGTAAGTAGGAATCCAATTGACTTGGGGTAGGTGTATCGGAACTCTCTTGGTGGTTTCTGGCACTTCCTCAAACATTTATGGTGGTTTCCACTATTGCATAGGGTTTCCGCAAGTAGCAGCCATATTGCTTCTTGGGATGACTGTTGTTTAAACTTTTATAAATTATCTTAATATTAAGCTACCTCAAACAATTTGATTCCTTTTTCGTCTCGAAATGTTTTCTTTAATGCCAAACGTCTACATTTGTATACAAGAGTGTTATTATACTGCACTACTTACTGGTTTGGTTTGATACAAAAACTGGTTTACTCCTGCTGCTTTTCCTCAAAAACCAAAGATATAGCTCTACGCCAGTATGGCGCTTAATGCACCTGCAGTGATACTGTAATATCGGAAATTGCCAAAAATAGCAGACAGAGTCCCAAATCCTTGTCTATTTAGTGTCTTCTTTCATTCATTTTGTAAGCTGCATAATCCAAATTAGGGTCGCGGGGAGGCTGGTGCCCATCTGAGCCGACTCTGGGTGAGGGCAGGGTACACCCTGAACAGCTCACCAAGCCATCGCAGGGCCAACACATAAACAACCATTCACACTCACTCAAGCCTAGGGGCAATTTGGAACAGCTAGTTAGCCTAGTGTGCATGTTTTTGGACTGTGGGAGGAAACTGGAGTACCCAGAGGAAACCCACTCAAACAGAGGTAGAACATGCAAACTCCACACAGAAACGCCCAAGCCCAGGAATCGAGCCCAGGCCTTCTTGCTGTGAGGCTTAGAGTCTTTTTATATGTATTTTTAAAAGGTTTCCATCATAGTTTTTTAACCCCTACCAAGGAGGTTATGTTTTTGTTTGTTTGTTAACTCCATTAGATTTTGGTTGATTCTTGATCCAGGAATTTTTTTAAAGGATCCTTTAACATTGTGAGATTGGATGATGGGTTTTTTTTTATTTTTTTTTGTTTGTTTTTTTTTTGAGTGTATAATATTACAGCAAGCCCAGCAGGGGGTGCTTTGTACTTTCTTTTTTTTAATGTTTTTAGCTTGGCAGGGGTTTGTGCTCTCCATGTGCTCTTGTTTGTTTGTTTTTTGTTTTCTTGAGGGGGTTTTTTACATTTAGGATAAAAAAATTTGCATGAATAAGATGGATGGAAAGTTAGCTCATAGACAGAGTGACAGGCGTAACAGAAAATAAAAATGTTCAGACTGACTGCGTCATCAAAAATATAATAAAGGCTGTGTAATTCCTCTTCTTCCCACTGTATTTTCTCACAGTGCATGTGTGTCTGTGTCTGTGTGTGTCAGATTCCAGACTCCATCATCTCACGGGGTGTTCAGGTGCTCCCTCGAGACACGGCATCTCTCAGCACCACGCCGTCCGAATCTCCTCGAGCTCAAGCCACCTCTCGCCTCTCCACTGCCTCTTGCCCGACACCCAAGGTAAGAACCACAGCCATGTTTACTTCCTGCTTCCTGTTCACCCTTGCTTCCCGCTTTCTGTTCCCACTACATCCTGTCCACTTGCTGTCTGCTTTGCAGCCCACTTGCAACTGCTCACACACCCTGCTCACATGCTCTACTTCATAGGATGCTTATGCGTTTGAGTGTATCTATGTGTGTGCAAACATGGATGAGTGTAGGTGAGAGTTTTCTTCACGTTTCTTTTGATACAATACAGTCAGTTGTGACATTTTACACATTAAAGATGTCCGTGATGGCAGGATGTGACATTCACGTAATGTGAAATTGAGTACACTGAGCTGTCAGTTTATTATGTTCCTTTCGGTGAACTTTAACTCTGCTAATCTGAGAATTGTTAAAGCAAGCGCCAATTAAAAAGAAAACAACAAAGGCAATTGGACAATACTTTCTGAATATGGCCTGGAAGAAATTTTTACAATAATAGTCATACCCCAGATCATGCATCAGTATCAATCACTTAAATGACTGAATTTTTTTTTTTAAGTTGCCATATTCAGGTTTCTGACTGTTTAATCATGCACAGATAATGAATGGGGAAAATAATATATAAAATATCAAATAATATCAAGTCATGTAGCATCTTCCCCAAAAATCTGAGCTGTCATTTAACAATGATGTTGAAGCAATTTCCGCTCGAGAAGAAACACGATTTTATGCTACATGGTGTACATGGTGTACATGGTTTTCTCCATCCATATGCAAGGTAGGTAAGTCTGTTGGGCTTTTTACACCTGAGCCTAATGGCTCATCACAGCCGGAGCTTATTCAGGTTTCTGTAGCATGAAGCAACTAGGAGTTCAACTCTTCCTGGATGGGATGCTAGTCCATTGCAGGTTACCTTCCCAGTATTTTTAGTGGTACCCATTTATACTACTGGGTGGACAGAGGTACTGTTGTGGTTAAGACGTTGCCCGGGGCTCTTACACGGTAGGGGTCTAACATCCTCCCAAAGCATAAAAGTGCATATTTTTCCAATTTGGTTTAATTCACTAAATAAGCAAAAGGTTAGCGATTTTGCGCCCTGTGTACAAATGTGGCATGCTCCATGTTTTCGGCCAGTTGTATTCCGTCTTTGGGCAAGAGAATGAAAAAGGGAATGAGAAAAAAATTCTGTATAAATTACCCATGCTCCCTATATACTTACTTCCATAGAATATCATGTGTGCCATGACTTTAAAAAATTCAGCAAATATCTTCTTACAGCCCAATTTTCTACACAACCCAGGCTCTCTGCGAGCCACACAACACTATCCCAGCCAGTCAGCAAAAGGGGATGTTTGTGCTCATGCACAGTACAAATGCACCCACATGTTGTGGATTGCTTGGATGGGAGATGGGGGTGTTGTTGCTTGGGCAAAGCCTGCCAAAAGAATCTTTTTCCAGAATTGATGAATCCCTCTTTAAATATAAACAAGTAGAAATATAGGAAAGGAGCTAGTAATACACATTACTCAAATATACATCAAATGAGACATAATGGATATGTATATTGCTTTTGTTTTATTAAATATTGCACAGTAAATGTGTCGACTGGGTCATATATTCACGTGGTGCAAAGCTTTAAAATATATAAATTATGTACTAAGTGTAGACATTATTGCAGAGACAGAACTCAAAGAACAAGAGGTTTGGTTTTGAAAACACTAAACCACACAGTCTACCAGGAGGGGGTGCAGAACTGCAATTTTACAGACAATTTTATGGCAATTTAAATGCTACATTAATCTATATTTATGTGTTTTATATGGCAAAAAGCTTGGGCATGTAGTACTGTATATATTACAAGCAACTACTGTGTATGCACTGTGAATTTTTGTGCAAAATGAGAGCTTCCTTCGTGTAATAGTGTAAAACAAGATATTTTTTTGTAGCACAGAATAAGTTCACAATAAAACACAGTAATACAGCCATTATTGCTTTACACAAACCTACAAAGGGACACATCGATAAACCATGTTATCTACAAAAGAAATTATAACCTTATGTGTCATATAAGTAAGGCTGTTAGGCGTTTAATACCCAAGCCTAATGGCTCATCACAGCCTGAGCTTATCCCAGTTTCTGTAGAATGAAGTGACAAGGAGTTCATTTCGTCCTAGATGGGATGCTAGTCCATCGCAGGTTACTTGTCCAGTACTTTTACTGGTAACAGTTTGTGCTGCTGGGTGGACAGAGGCACACTTGTAGTTAAGACCTTGCCTCTGGGTCTTAGCATAGTGGTGGTCTAAAGGGGATTGTGTCATATAAAGTATCTTTTAAATATTTCTATTCCAAGCACTAGTTAGTCATCGCCGTCATTGTGCCTGCTCCCGAAGTCCAGCTTTACAATCAATGAAATTCTGTCCAATTTTACCGCTGCACACAAAAATGTCATTAAAGAGTTCTATGGTAGGGAATTTACAACAGTGATCTTAGAAGATGTAAAGCCTACCAGCAATCAATTAAATGCCTTTGTCACCAAAGACAGCTAAGTTCTGATAGTTCAGAAAATGTTTTATTAATGTCTCTGAATGAGCCTCGAAAAAAGTCATCCGTAGGAGGATAGTGAATTCTGGTGTAAACCAGCTGCTTAATTTTATTCATAAATTTGCCTTGGTTAATTCCAACTACAAGCAATCTTCCTTCAGGACATGTGAAACCAGCCACTCACATCTTCTTGCATGCAGTGTCACAGGACAGTGTAAGACCGCCCCGCCCTCTTTTGCATACATGAGCCCAAAGACATCCACAAATGGTTAGTGACAAGAGAGAGAGTGTGATATTCGAGGCACCCAAAAACATGCCCAGTTTTGCTTTCTTGGACTCAGGGCTATAGATAGCAGTTCCATCATCAGGATCTAAACTCTAAATCTACAGAACTCCAGGGCAACCATTTTTCTGTCGTGCCACTTGGGAGCACTGTTGTGTCTTTAAGCAAGGCCGTTACCTTTCATCTGCTCAGCGTAATTATAAGCTGCTGTGGGCAAAATGAACAAATCTAAATATAAAAGATTGTGTAAAACCCAGGACAGCTACAAATATATTGGGGTCAATTAGAAAATGTAAATGAAATATAAACGTTAAAAAAAACACCCTTAATCCTTGGTAGAGAATGGATATCATATCTGAATTGATGAACATGGTATTGCACAGTCTGTTACAAAATTCAGCCACATTGTTTTTTTGGCTCATACAGTGTGAAAAGTGCATTATTACTAGACACTGTTTATCACCTTCTCTAGTATTTCTAAGATGTTTAGCATCTTTTTCTAAGTGTTTTACATTCAGAGAGAGAGAGAGAGAGAGAGAGAGAGTGAGTGTGTGTGTGTGTGTGTGTGTGTGTGTGTGTGTGTGTGTGTTCTCACTGAATGGTTACAAATTTGTGTGTTAATGTCTGGGGCAAAAAGGATTGCTGTAGCGTGGGTGGCCAGTAAAAGACGTGATGAACTGCATGACATTCATCATTTCAGCATGTGGCAAAATTACAGCGACATTTCAGACTTAAGTGTGAACTGTTGTTATTTATTGCTTAAAATATTCAGGGTTTTCCGCTCTACCTATGCTAATTTTAAACAGAAATGAATGTGTCAAAAATTTGATGTGCGTTCTCAGAAATAGATGTTCATTAGGAGTCCATTTCTGTCTCCTAAGGGACAATCTAGGCAAATGTACCCCCTAGGGCTATTTATAGGACCTCAAAGTAGCTTGTGTAGCTTTTTAGGGAAAAAAAAGTACAAATATGTTCCCAAGCAGTATATAAAAAATACTGATAAGTATTTTACTGCCCCAAGCCATCGGACCCCCTAAGAAAATAATAATGTACATTACATTCTCTAAGTGTAAAATATAATGTATAAAATGGCATTATGCACATTACAGTTATGAATGAAAATGAATCACATTATGTAATATAAGGGTTTATAGCGCATTATGAATTATCAACATAATGAATTATAAGTAGCGGCTTGATTCGACAGCGAGAAATATAATATTGTAAATGCTTTGAGTTAAATAATTGTTCTGATCCAGTCTCGGGTTAGACATATTATTAGACGTAATATAAATATGTTAGAAAAAAGATATTGAGCTCTCAAAATGTAAAAGATATTTTTAAAAGAAAGACAGGACCAGTCTCAGTGTGTCTATAAACATTAAACAATGTTCAAGCTATGGGGCTTTGCTCTCAACACTGTGTTACTAACACTACTTATAATACATTCTGTTAACAATGCATAATGCAGAATAGACTTTCCTATAAAGTGCAGTGCATTTTCGTAATAAATTCTAATAATATATTATACAGATATAATGCCTTATGAATTTTCAGAAGACAAAATGTTTTATAGTGTTGTGAGTTTATTACATCGTATTTCAGGCAGTTATCAGCCATAAATATGTCAAGAATCGTGCTTACTGCATTCAGTACACACACTTCAACAATAAGTTTAATGAGGAGAAGAAGGAAAAGATTCCGGCAGTGAAAAAATATCTGTAGACACAAATGTGTGCTTTCTTTTATTCTGTTATAGTATTCTATTTGCAAATTTTTTCATAGAGTCAGCTTCCTTCTCTCTCCCATCTTGTCTATATCCACATCCCAACTGTTCCACCTCAGACAAGTCAGTTTTTGGTGAATTTAGAGGTTTTATGTATATA
>JAQMYF010000002.1:14587750-14615223 GCA_030014195.1 Neosilurus mollespiculum | reverse complement strand
TATAAAACCTGAAAGTATAATGTACTCTCTCCTGAAGACTCTTCAACAGCAGAAAACTGTTACAAAGTTACAAAGCACTGACTCCATTCGCATATCCTTACAGAAAGCCTTACCTCATCACTGATGACACATTTTTCTTTGTTAAATAACACCTTTTTATTGTGTGGAATATGACCGCGATCCTTGTCCTGTATCTGTGCCTGAGTTGATGCCACCACTGCTCAGACCCACACAGAATAAAAACACACAATCTAACTCAGGTAGGCAGAAAACCAAATGGGAACATGTAACATTTACTCATTAAACGAATAATACACTAACAGGACAGGTGATACAAAACAAACACAAAAATCAGCTAGTGGAAGGCAGTGAAAAGAAAACTCAGTGTTAACCTTTCCTGCTTTCACTCCAGAGCATAGTCAGGAAACACTGGGGAGATTTATTTATTTATTAATCTTTCTTTCTCTCTCTCTCTCTCTCTCTCTCTCTCTCTTTCTCTCTTTCTTTCAGGCTGAAGTTGATTCAGCCCTTAAAGGAGCCACACTATCAGTAGAGATATCTATCAGGAGCGCCGCTTTTAAGCAGTGCCTAAATCTATGTATTAATTAGTTTAATCCGAAAGGATGACTTTCACTCACACTAGACTGAATGCAATAATATAAAATTGTGCTTTGCCTTGTTGAAAATTCGTCATATTAATTTTGTTACAGATAGTGTTACACCATTTAGTCACAGCATAGGACAATAAATATGACGCATATTTGAAATGCGCACCTGCTTTTTGACATCTGACTCAGAACTTAACTATCTAACAAGCCCTAACTAGACCACCCAAATCTTGAGAAGCTGAATAATATCTTCCATAGTTTACACTGTATGCAATGACTGCAGTGAAAAATCGTGACACATCTGTAGTAGGGGGTATGAGTGTGTTTCTGCTACTTCGTAAATCCGACTAATGATTAAATCCCACATGCAAAAAAAAAAAAAAAAGGAAAAAAAGAAAAAGACAGACATATTTCTTCAAGGGTGGGGGTGAAAAAATGATAATCTGGTGGATCCTAGACTGGTAGAGACAGCTGGAGAGAGATGGTGTGTGTGTGTGTGTGTGTATGCATAATGCATGTGTGTGGTTTAGTGGGTTAGTAGGAGAGAAGGCTCTCCCCTTCCTGATGTGAAATTGATTGCTGAGCTCCTCATCAATGGGGATGATTCATCCCAGACGGCAGGCAGCCTCCATTCTCAAAATGCTCTACTGTGGATTCCAAGGGCGCCTGTTTTGTGAGAGTGTAATCCCTCTCGGATCGACTGAGGTAATACACTTTCCATGAAGTGCTTAGGAGTTAGGAATGCACACCCTGCTTTCTATATGTGAGGTCTACAAGTACTCCAGGCTGCTTATCACCAGCACTTTTGTGCCACACAAGAGCATTTCAAAATGTGGATATGGTGTTGAAATTGGAAACTGCAGCCAAAACTCTTGGCTTTTCTTTCATTGCACTGGCAACAGGAAAGAGAAAATGTTATCAGCAGATGACCATTTTAGCCCACATTATCATGTGTCTTGCTCGCAAATGGTATTTATAAACAGGAGATTATCAGCACAGACTGGACATTAAAACCTGCAACAGACTGGTTCTTTCTCTGTGATGACATATAGCTAGACCTTACACTGTGCGCACAATAAGCAATGTGGCTCCGGTCACATATGACATGCGCTTTATGGCCTGAATTTTAAACATTGGTAAAAAATGTATTTGCTTTCCTATAAACATCAATATAAGAGTCCCGCGGATGAACGCTTATGCGCTGCCTATTCATACTGTATGCATACTTCATAAATGATTCATCACTGCTGATATAGTATATAGCAGCACTGTTATAGTTGTCATAAATAACTCATAATGCATATATTGTACTGTCATTTTTATGTCATTCCTGATCATCAATGCAAGCAATGATATCCCTGGAAACAAAGAGAAAAGAAATAAAACATCTATCACCTTCACAGCAAAATCAAGTAGAAACCTTCCTCAACTTATCATTGCACTGTCATGCCTATATTGTATAAGAGGACTCAAGTAATACCAACAGAGGAAATAAAATCCGGCTGACAAGTCTTGCACATATCTCTGAACTGCAGGGCTCAGGCGTGTAGGCCATATCCTGAATGTTAAGCAAAAAACTAGTAAGTCTAAAAATGGGAGATATTCAACTTATGTGCTAAAAGTTACTTGGTTCTTTTAGAGTCTATAATGTGTGTGAATTAAAAAAAAAAGTACTGCATATTCACAGAGATTTTGTCCTGGTAAAACTGAGTAAGTCAACAGTTTTCAGAAGTCTGCTGAGGGTTGGAAAGCAAAAACCTAGCAAATCTCAAGGACAATCAAATTTCTCATTCTGGTCATATTAATTCACATTCATTCATTGTCTGAACCGCCTAATCCCCCACTCTGGGCGAGGGCAGAGTACACCCTGGACAGCTCGCCAGGCCATCGCAGGTGGCACTGACGGCTATGCAGCCTACTCTTTACAAAAATCAGCAATGGTTCTTTTACATGCCTCTCTCCACAGACAGTGAGAGACATGGCCGGCATTTGATAACCCAGTTAGCTGCACTATGGGGGACAGCAGTGAGAACCCATTGATAGCGGGGCTTGAACCCCCAACCTTGGGATCAATAATCCAGCACCTTACCACCAGGCCACCACTGCCCATGCTGGTCATATTTTTTTCTGTTATTAACAGGCATGAGGTCAAAAACCAGAACAAGTTGCCTGTGAATAAGTAAATGCAATGTGACCTTGAGAAATGTTACAATAAGTGTTACAAAAAGCACAAGTGCCCCAAGATGAAAATTGTTGTAGGAGAGAAAAAAAACAGTATTGATACAATAAACTACATTTTTCCCGTACTAACCAGGTTCTTGTCAGTTCTTGCATTACATCACTTGCAGTTCTCACTCACTCACTTGTTTGGCAAACCGTAGTTAATCCTACTAGGGTCGCAGTCGTCTATGGGTGAAGGCGGAGTACACCCTGAACAGCTCGCCAGACCATTGCAGGGCCAACACATGCACAAACACACCCATTCACAATTACATACTCACCCAGGGGCAAACTGGAACAGCCAATTAGCCTAATGTGCTTTTTTTTGTGGGAGGAAACTGGAGTACTGGAGGAAACCCACACAAGCAGACCATGCAAACCCCACACAGAAATGCCCAAGCATGGGACTTTAACCCAGGACCTTCTTGCTGTGAGGCAGACATGCCAACCACAACGCCACCCTGTCGCCCCAAATAATGTGATTAATCAATAATATAGATTTTGTTTTTTAAAAATGGTTTTAAAACCTTGATTTTTTTCACCCTACTGCAGATCAAGCTAAAGTTTACCAGACTAAACTACTTATCCTACCATTTTTGTCAGGACATGCAAGGTTATAACCACATTTCTAAACTAGACTGAAGCTGGTTAAGTTTTTCCTGCAGGAAGCTCAAGATCACGAGACTGAATCAGACTTCTGCTTTTAGTACAGCAGGATCTCTTAGATCATTTTCAAATCTCCACATACAGCCAATCAAAAATAAATTCTCTACCACAGACGATGATATGCTTAAATGCACATTACTGGTGATCAGGTTTACATTTAAGATGCATTTTAAACTGAGATGCTCCACATTTTACCCACAGGACGACTGTTTTGTGTCGATGTAAATGTACTTCAGGATGTAAACCATCCATTAAACTCCTCATCTTATCTGAATAACCTGCTAAATCTTAAAGTTCCAACTCGAAAACAAATAAACAAACGTCTAAGATATTAAACAGCTGAATAAATTAGTAGCTGAATGAATTAGTAGACATTAATCCAGGTTCTAACTGAGAGATTGTTTACAGGTAATTTATTGCATTAGTTAATTGAAAATTGCCTGAAACACTTCCAAACTGCCGTAAAAATAAACCTTAGAGGATATTATTGGCATTCTGTTGTATGTTTCCGTTTGTTTCATCTGGAACTTAGCTTAGCTACTCACATTCTCGAAGGAAAAATGTCGATGCGGTCTTTGCCTGACATCTCTCACTTTCGTTGAGGATTTTCTTTTTTAATTATATGAATTCCTGAAATATAAGGCTTCACACTGTCGACTTTTTAATCGTGTTATTAGCATAAAGATTACTCAACCCAACACTGATTCTCCGGTGACTGACTGTCGCAAGCAGCGACTGTGTTCTAAATACCCCGGATGTAGATACATACTGTACTACGAAGGGCGCACTATACTGCAATTTCTCACACTAGCTAGTGCACCTACGCAGTGAGTCAATTGCTATTCGTTATTTATGCCCGGGGAAAAAAAGGAGTAGCACAGGGAAGACAGCTGATCGAGTATTTTGTCATGTGATTCCGTGTCATGATAGGAAATAGCGCCGCCTTGCGTCTGGGAGGACATACAGCACTACAAACTGTACAAAATATGTGCATTAAATCATTCATTCATTTTTTGAACTGCTTAATCCTACAAATTAAATTATTAGTAGTCGTAGTAGCTGTTTTTCTTCCTACGCCATTTGACACACAGTGATCTCATATTATTCTGATCCCATAGTAGTAGCCTTTAGTGCGCCCTTATTGTTATACCATAGAAAGTACCAGAAGTTTTCCTATTATCATGATCTGTTGTGTCATTAATTTTCAAACCCTATAATAATCCCAAACACTAAAGGGACTTACAGTTAGGGATTGTTGCAGCAAACACAGTCTAATTCACGACAAAGAGAAGCAGGTGTTAATTCAGAGATGTTTGTTCAGCCCAAGAAGAAAGCAGCACAAGGTCGGACAGTCACACAACCGGTTGATCTTCAGAAAATCATCCAAAGACACTGACTTGACTGTAGAGTCACTGTGGAGAACAATAGATAACGCACGCTTTTGCACGAGCTCAAGCAACTCCGCCAGGCAGCATGGCAAATTCGCAAAAGCGTCGGCCACATATTCAAGTACCGATCTCACGAGCTAGCAACCCAGTGAGTCCCCTAACAGTGCACCACATTTTCTTAAGGCTCTCGGTACATGAAGTCTTCAGTTGGCTTTCTTGACCATATAGTCAATATGGATGCCCCAGGTCAAGTTGTTAGAAACAAAAACACAGAAGAGCTTAAACGACTTGACCGACTCAATGAAGACAACACCGGTACAAATGGGGCGCCACATGCAGCTATTAAAGTTAAGGAAGTCAACCAACATGGCCTTGTATTGCTTAGGATTAAGACACATTATTTTCTATGGCAAAAGACTGAATGTCGTTAACAACAAAATTAAGGATGGATGGTGAGTGTTTTGGTACAATTTCTAGCACAGACAAATAATTCACATACTCAACACATGTTGGCCATGATGAGATGAGGTCGTTTACCATCACAGCATACAATATAGGCCCTAGTTGAGTACCCTGTGGAATACCTCCAAACAAAGTCCTGGTACTTGATACCTCACTACCTATTCGTACAAACTGTGATCTATCTTGCAAAAAAGCTGCAATCCACCACAGTAAAGCTGTGTGGAAACTCAAATCAGAAAGCTTGCGTAAAAAGAATGCAATGTTCTATTAAATCAAAGATTTTTTTTTTTTAAAGATGCTATAATAACCCTTTTCCAGTGCTTTCAATGCAAGGTGTAATAGATAAAGTATTGCATGGAATGCTGATTTGTCAGCAACTGCAAACTGCCTGTTGTCAAGCCTATCTAAAATGTGAGATATAGTGTCCTTTGCAGGGTGAACGTCTCCATGATCTTAGCGATCTGGCAGGTCAGTGATAGTACAAGTAGTCCTATGCCATGGGAAACCATGGTCTCATATTATTATTGTGCTCCTACACTAGTAGCCCTGTTGTTGTTTATTGTTTTCTAATGGCAATTGCGAACTGTACTAGCACACTATCGCCACTCTTTGGTCTGAAGTTCTCTGCTTTGGCACACAGACTAATTTATGGTTTAAAAAAAAAAAAAAGACACTCAGATTATTTTTTCCAGAACATTGGTAGATACCTGATGACTATCATCCTCTGGCCCACTCAGCATTCCTCCAAAACTCCCCTCCTGTATTTTATATTTGTCTTTTTAGTTTTGCTCTATCCTTTTCATATCGTTTACACCTCATTAACACATGTTCATCAGTTTCATATAAGAGGGGAGCTTAGTTTAAGAGGAATGCCAGAAGATCATCAGTGACAGGACTGGAAAAAAAAAAATTCTTTCAATTTCTTATGTAAACCATGAATTAGTCTGTAATCCAAAGCAGAGAACTCCAGACCAAAGAGTGGCGATAACGTGCTAGTACAGTCCGCAATTATTAATAAAAAATAAATAAACAACAACAACAAGGCTACTAATCTGGCAAGTCAGTAACAGTGGAAGTTTTGTTCATCCTACGCCATGGGAACCCGTGATCTCGTATTACTGTATTCCTGTATCTAGCCTGTAGTGAGCCCTTATTGTTATACCATAGAAAGTACCAGAACTTTTCCTATTGTGTTGTCAGTGGTAACTGTTTGTTTTGCCTGTTGTATCATTAGGTTCTGACCCTGTAAAAACCTTGTTGGGGGGCAAACACAGTCTAATTCACAACAGAGAAAAGAATAGGTGTTGATCCAGAGATTCAGCCCAAGAATAAAGCAGCACAAGGTCAGACAACCACACATCCAGCTGATCCTCAGAAAATGATCCAAGACTCTGCATTGTGACCTCCTTTTATATTTACTTTAACTCCTCCTATGTTCATGTGACCAGTTACCTCACTCCTGACATATTTAGTTGCTATGCGTCTTCTGATTGGCTGCCATGACATATGTCCAAAATACAGGCATTAAATTAACTTTTTTTTTTTTTTTTTTTTTTTTACAATAATGTTTTGCATAGATAATTGCTTCTTAAATATTCTATTTTTTTATAATACGTATCTATTTTTTTTTACTGTTCTGGGTTATGAGGCTTTTTTTTTTAAATTCTGCATTATATAGACGAAAAAATACATATTCACGCTGCTGTTTCTCACCTGTAAAACGACCTAAACGCCAAATTTGAAAATTGAAACGTGTCATTTAATGCGCAAATAAAAAAAAAAACCCACACTTTTATTTTGAAGTGTCGCGCCGCTTGTCGGCCATGTTGAATCTCTCGTTGTTTCTGCTTTCCCTGCTTCCTTGCTAACTCATGACTACGGAATTGCTCCGTGTCATAAGGTGTATATCACGGCGAGATTCTTGAATTTAAGAATAGTTTGTCGGTAACGTCTCAGTTCAGGTAATGTTGAAGTTTATTGTTATTGTTTTAAAGTGGTGATTTCCTTTTCTTGTTAAATGGAGCGGGTTATTCAGCATTAGCTGGCTAACTGTAGCCGCTTTCTTTCTGCATGTGGCGGCGTGGAGCTCAGTGGGGCAGCGATTTAGAGACCTTTCATTATCTACTAACTGCAGTGTTTCCTACCCTAACATACTGATTTGGATGATCAGCTTAGTAACAAAGCGTTTATATGGTTGGATGGATGTGCTGGAAGTATGTTGGTTCTGGTTAGTGTGATAGGCGATGTCAGTGTGTATTAGTGTTTATGTTGATTACTGTACACATCAGTGTTTCTCTTGAGTGACTTGCTTCACTTTTCTTCAGAGGTTTGTGTTTCCTGTGTCTATTGATACACACCTTACAGGAGTTTAATGTTGTTGTTGGGGTATTTTAGGGTGTGGTACAGTGGAGAAACACCGAACATGTTAACTACAGACTTGTTTAAACGAGCAGGGCTGTAAGACTCTGAACTAACACAACTCAACACAGATTTTAACTTCATTTTCTATCAGGGTGTAGTGATGACTCTATGATCCGGTTCTTTTGAGTGAACGTTGAGAGCCGACTCGTATGTCTGGGGAATCGAAAGAGGCTGTTATGTTTGTTTTTGCTGAACATGACCGTGAAAATTTTGTTTGATTCTCTAATGCAGTGACCGAGGTGCACCCAGGGAATCTTGCTTCCAATATTTGAATTGTTTGGTCCAAAATAATAATTTAGATTAGTGAGAATGGAGGCATTTTTATTTACTTTTTTTTTTAATAGATTTTTTTTAATGACGACAGGCCATAGTATAATATGTTGTCAGTCAGAAACTTTAGACATTATTGAACTATTTTATGCGACATCAACACCAGCCAAAAGAGTCGACTCTTATTGGTGAACTGAGTCGATTGTAGTGACTCACTGAAAAGAGCCGGGATTCCCAACACTAGAAGGATGAGTTCATGAGATGTTTCAGGTGTGTCATAGCACAAAACTTCAAAATCTACAGGAATAGGATGTAACAGTAGGATTAGAAGACGTTACCCTAATTTAATATCAGCCCGAAGTCACACTAGTAATTCTTATGCCTTACTTTCACAAATAAATCCTAAAAGATGAGAATAATATAGAACGATTTGAAGGGTTAAGCTGCACATGTGTATGAAGTTCTGTTTGGATGTAACTCCTGTTGGTCATTTTATACACAGTACTGTACAAGCCGCCATAGATTGCAGAGGTGGCCTGTAAATTTTTTGGCAGTTCCTAGCGATCTGTACCTCCGCTGCTTGGCCTGGGTGGTTATGTTCTCACCAGCATGTTTTTTTGTTTGTTTGTTTTTTGCTTTTAGCAGCATTACACAAAAACTTCTGGATCGAGTAGGGCAGTTGTGGCTTAGTGGTTAAGGCCATGGGTTACTGATCTGAAGGTCAGCGGTTCGATCCCCACTAACACCTCCAAGGCCCTTAAACCTCAATTGCTCAGTTATATAAAAATGATAGTTGTATGGGCCTTGCAAAATCCAGTAACATGCAGATCCGGGAATTTAGAGAATAAATGTCTGTCAGCAAGATTACACAAAAACTGCTGATCTTATTTCAATCAATCTCGGTGGAGGGGTAGGCCTGGGCCTGAAAGGAACCCATTAAATTTTGAAGGTGATCAGTGCATGACATGGTGTTGAAAAGAAATCCCAAAAATTCCTGATTGTGGCAAAATTGACCAAAATGTTCTTCTGATCCCCACTAGGGGGCAACATTTCATTATAATTATGCTAAGTTATAATAATCCATTGTATCTGGCAGAGGTACCTTGCACGCTCTAGTTATGCATGGTTTATTTTTTCATTTTTAAAATGTTTAAATGATCTTGAATTTTTTTTACTGAAAAAACACGAGGGCCATATCGTATAGCTGTCAATTCTGGGAGGGCATTTTGTTGAATTTCTAGGATTTCAGTATCAGTGAGTATGAAAAAATTGTCAGTGTTTGTCTGCTGCTGTTTGTCTATCTACTTAGGATGATGTCTATTGACCCCCTAGATACTTAAGCAAGCAATCATTCTTAATATGAACCGAACCCAAAACTATTTCTGTTTCAATTCTGTGTGTGAAACTATTGATTGTTTGATGTCTCCATTTTAATGTGTGTGAGTGTTGAGAATGATGATTTTTATGTAAAAGTGTTGAGATCTCGTGTTTGCTCTGCAGAACTACAGATGTGTGCATATCTACAGGGAGTAAATGTAGTTATTGGCTAGCCTATTAATCTAAATTTTATGGATTTGTGGTTACAGCGATGCCTGGACTCAGCTGTAGGTTTTACCAGCACCGTTTACCGGAGGTGGAGGATGTGGTCATGGTGAACGTGCGCTCCATCGCTGAGATGGGTGCTTACGTCAACTTGTTGGAGTACAACAACATCGAGGGTATGATCCTGCTGAGCGAGCTCTCGCGACGTCGTATCCGCTCTATCAACAAACTCATCCGAATCGGACGCAACGAGTGTGTGGTGGTCATTCGAGTGGACAAAGAGAAAGGTGGGCTGTTTATTATGGTTATGTTATGAGGAAAGCCTTCTTACGCAGTAAGCTGTCAGTGAAATTACACATCAGTAGCTTCGGGAGTTAAACAGCGGACCAGCTTATATGTTACTGCGGTGTTTGGTTGCTGTTTGATAGACATTTCTCTTTTAAGTGCTTTAAACTCATTTGCCTTATAAGACAAAAATGACTATCAGTCCTGTTGTAAGCAGTAATTTTTTTATACTCACGTGTGTGTGTGTTGAGAAAAGCCAATCACCCATAAATAATCAAACGTTTTTAGCACAGCCGATTGTAAGTTAATTGTTAGATACAAAAATGTATAAGCTCACAGCGCTGAAAATGGGGATTTACCAACAAGGGTGCTTCATGTATGAGGTGTGCACTAAAAATTTCTAGTGAAGCAGGTTGACCGTTGTATGTCCTCATCTAATACAAACACTCTCTCTCTCTCTCTCTCTCTCTCTCTCTCTCTCTCTCTCCCTCTCACTCCCTTTTTTATAGTTTGCCATTATGTTTACTGTAATTGAATGCCTTGTCTTTCTTTTGGATTGCGCTCTCCCAAGCCGTTCATATGAAACATTTTCATTAAATTTGAGTGTAATTGCAAAACATGATGCTATTTAAATGTGTCCATAAAATTACAACAAAGACTGTAGTATAAAATGTATGAATACACTCAGTCATCACTTTCAACCTCCTAATCCTTCTATTAGGGCTGCGTGGAGGCTGGAGCCTGTCTCAGCCGACACGCGGCAAAGTCAGGGTACACCCTGAACAGCTCGCAAGACCATCACAGGGCGTCACACACAACCAATCACACTCATGCCTAGGGGTGATGTGGAACAGCCTGATGTGCATATCTTTGGACTGTGGGAGAAAACCGGAGTACCCGGAGTAAACCCACACAACAGGGACAGGGAGAATATGCAACCTCCACACGGAAATGCCCGAGCCCAGGACTCTCTTGCTGTGAGATGGACGTGCTAACCGATATGCCACCGTGCTGCCCCTATAAAATAGAGTTACACTCAAACTTTAACAGACTAAAGGGGGAGCACTGGTCCACTTTTGCTGATTGTCCGTAGCTTCCGAGAATGGTTCGGAAGTGGGTAATAAAAATCGAGGGTCGAGTGTATATGGAAATATGCAAATAGGATCTCAGATAATCCCTTCTGTCTCTACAGGATATATCGACTTGTCAAAGAGAAGAGTTTCTCCAGAGGAGGCCATAAAGTGTGAAGACAAGTTTACCAAATCCAAGACGGTAAGTGACGGACGGAGAGCAGATTCCCACCCGCCACTCTAAAATAACCCCGGTGACGATTTTTTTATTAAAACAAATGCTTAGAACAACAACTTTCACTTTATCTCTTACCTCATTACAGAGACTAGGCCACAAAATGAAGCTAGTGCACTAATCAACAATGCAAAGAAATACATTTTCAATCCAGCCTGAAAGATGCCGTTTTCACCCTCTGGATGGAGAATCAGACAGTGATGTCAGACTGTTGCTATTAATAAGTTTGATAATTAACCGGTTCATTGTCTCCTTTGATTAGTATGCGGGTGGTTGATCTCGTATGCTGCCTTAAAACTTTATTGTCCGGATTGCTGCCACCTTCTGGATCTAGTGTTACCTCTTTATCTTCAAGTGATAATCACAGAAAGATAGAAAATGAAGCTGGTTTTACCTGCAGTCCCGTTTTATGTTCGTTCATGTTGCATAGTTCATAGTAGTTTTATCTTGTTTTCATTTTTTTATTTAAATTCAGGGACCCAAAATATTTTTTCACTATATTAACCCTGGGTAGAGTATAGTGAGGCATGTAGTTAAAAGAAGATGCATCACATTTCAGCTCATGTATTAAAATACTGTATAGTTTTTCAAACAGATTCAACTCTTCTGAGTAAAAGATCTGCTTGCTGTGACGTGCTTGTGTAGCGTTATCACAGCTGGGATAAGGTTAAATCTTGGTTAAATTCACACGGACATCTCTTAAATGATCAATTCATTAAAAAAATCCATACCCACATGCAAGAGTATCGATAAACATGTGAACATTAACATGCTGTAATGAAGTGTTTCTCTTTAGAAATTATCGGGCCTTCTCTTGCTTGTTCTTCCCTACAGTTTGTTGTAAATTGCCAGTTAGTTTAGAATTTTATGATTTTTTTGAGATAGATGTACGCTTCATTCATTAACAGCTTGATTCTAGTCAGGGTTGTGGTGAATCCAGAACCGTGTGTGTGAGATGATGGTTTCAAGCTTTTAAAAAGTGTATTTTTATTATTATAGTTATTAATATTATTTTTAAGGACAATGTTGAACTGTACTGGGTTTGTGAAAAGTGTGTTTTGAACTCTGCTTTAGGTGTACAGTATTCTGAGGCATGTGGCGGAGGTGTTGAAGTACACCAAGGACGAGCAGCTGGAGAGTCTGTACCAGCGCACTGCCTGGGTCTTCGATGAGAAATACAAAAAACCAGGATACGGTGCTTACGATGTGTTTAAACAAGCCGTGTCGTAAGTACAGGAGCTGTGCTATAATACCTGGTTAAATTTAGGCAACGTTTTAGTTGTTGAGTTTCATTTGATGGTTTCAGAGTAAGTTATTCAGCTCACTTTTAGCAGCGACAACAAGATGGTGAATAAACTTGAACCATGAACACTGCACAGTGAGCGAAGCTATTTTCACCGTATAACATGCATTTTATTTGTTAGTGATCCCTCCATCCTGGATGGGCTGGATCTGACAGAGGAGGAGAAGAATGTACTTATCGACAACATCAACAGGCGGCTCACGCCACAAGCTGTTAAAATCAGAGCAGGTACGGAAAGCAAATTGCTCCACCTTAATAGGTAAACGGTAACATTTTGTGTTTTGTATGATGAATTGATGGATAGACATTTTTCTACCCTGGGAGCTTTTCTCTCCTGTAGATTTATTATTTATGTGACCATTTCAGTCTTCTTTTTATTGTAATTTCCTGTTTCCGTTGTGAATAAAACCATATTCTCACTCTCCGACCTGATCAGATATTGAGGTGGCATGTTATGGATACGAGGGCATTGATGCTGTTAAAGAAGCACTGAGGGCTGGACTCAACTGCTCCACAGACGCCATGCCAATCAAGGTAAAATAGCCCTGGGCAGCTAAATGTGTGCATCTTTCTCTATGTGAAGAATTGTACTGCATTATTCAGACTTTTACATTTCTCCTTACTGCTACACATCCTGGTGCGATATATACTGAACAAGTGTTCGTATTTGATCTGTGGATCATTACCTTATACTGTTTTGTGCTGTGGCAGCCAGGGTGTCCACAGTCCAATCCCTGGGCCCAAATAGTAATTGGCCTACAGCTTCCCTATTACTAGGTATTATTGGTTCCCTGCTGGACATGCTGCAATTATTCTCTTCATCTAATGGGGGCAGCCGACTGTTAACCCAATGAGCTAAATTTAACCATGGCTGCCACCTAAAGCCCCACTGAGTGAATGACTGTCTCTTGAGGTCTAATGTGTTCAAATAGGGCCAAAGATTTGCCTCATACCCTGAGTACTGAGACTCAGTGTCTTTCTTTTGCAATTAGATAAACCTAATAGCTCCCCCACTGTATGTGATGACCACCACCACTCTGGAACGGGCCGAGGGTCTCTACGTGCTCAATCAGGCCATGGCTGTCATTAAGAAGAAGATTGAAGAGAAACGAGGTGTCTTCAGTGTCCAGATGGAGGTCTGCCTCTTCTGTACATCTGATATTGATCTGTAAGATTTGTGCAGTCGTAGATACAGGAATCAGTGTTTCACAAGGTCACTGTGTACATATGCTTTCAGCCTAAAGTGGTGACTGACACGGACGAGACAGAGCTACAGAGACACCTGGAACTCTTGGAGAGAGCGAACGCCGAGGTGGACGGAGATGATGACGCTGAGGAAATGGAGGCTAAAGCGGAAGATTAACAAGCAGAACCTCATGGAGGGGATACAGAGATATTCAGTGTGAACTGTTTTTGTATCCTAACAATGTGGAGTGGTTAAATAAATGTAAAAGGAAAAAAAAAATTAAAATTCCAGTTTATACGCAAACTAATTCAAAGAGTTCAGAAAGCTGATTTATCTACTCATGTTAAAGCTAAGTGGACTTGTGAGGGTTTTCCCCCGTTTTAGTTTACTGTTCGTGTTTTTCCTGTTTTTGAAATATTCCAACACACAAGTCCATAAAGGTGTTCACCTTTATTTAATCTGAAAGACTCAATCCTAACTCTTATTAAAAAAAGATTACTTTTATTGAAAACATCCATTACTACATACAAAAACAGAGACTGTTTCCATCATTGCACAACTCGAGATCAATGTAAGCCAGACACTTCCAAAAAAAATGCAGGGTCCAATTAAATTTTGTTTGTTCTTTTTTCCCCTCACCATGTTGGAACGACTCTTCATTTGAGACAGTTGTGAAGACAAACTCTTTGGTACAACTCAACTCTTACCAGCAAAAGTGAACAAAATTAAACCGTAACCTAATGAGTGGGGCAAATTTTATGAGTAGCAGCTTACAATAATATACTGCTTGCACAGACATCAATTAGATTTTAAGCAGGCATAATGAAGAAACACTGAAACCCATCAGACAAGCCCTGAGGAAATATTCACCTCACCCAAACCTCTAGCAGTGAACGAGAGTAGCTGGCATAGGGTTTCAGATCCAGTGCTCACTAACCAACACAGTCACAGGTGGATGGAGAGAGGGGGAAGGGGGGGGAGCAATACATATTTATATATGGAAGTGAATCAACTTGTTGGGTCAAATGTTTTGCCGAGTTGCCCCGAACGTTTTTCTCTTCACATGCCAAACTGATCAAACGGGAAAGTCAGGCGCAGCTTTGATCCTCTTTCAGTGCTTGTTTATTTTCCGAGTCCAATCTTCTTGGCCTCTGTTTCATAAATCAATAACCTCCACATTTTCACAATGAACACTTCTGCTTCTTCATCCAACACCTGGAAAGGGGAGAGTCACACACTTTTAACATTCAGGTGAAAGGAGAATACCAGGGAATCCTTTATGCAGTGCAAAATGACTCACCATAGCAACATCATCTAAGATACCTTGCGGCGTGCTGTGAGCCATTACCTGTGAGGAGAAACATGAAATCTATATGACGATACAGATATAATCAGTCATTGGAAGAATGATGGTTTGTAGAAAGTCATGGTGGAGAAACTAAATCTAATTTTGATTTCCCTCAAACCAATGGTTTACGTTGTTCGGGGCTGTTAGAAAGAGACACCACTCAAGATACTGTACATGCATTTTATATACCGTAATGTTTTTTTTAATAGAAATAGCACTGAGCATTTACATCACTATCAGCTCACACAAACACATACTGCAAGATTACTGATTGGATACCAAGATTTTAAGCCAGCATTAGATTCATTAAACTTTATATTTTCCTCTTAATCCCTAATTGTTTTCTTTTAGATGAACTTAATTCTTTTTTTTCTTTTCTTTTTTTTTAACCTGAACATAATTATTGAATGTACTGCATAAGCATCCTCATATTACTCTAAGAGTTTTGGACAGTACATTATTATTAGCTTGAATCGAAGGATGCTGAACATTAACATCAAAAGCAATAAGAACGCAGCCTAACCAACAAACAAGTGTACGTCCACAGACAGCCTGTACGATCAAATCCCCCTCCACCTGTAGTCATGACAGATGTTGACCTTTACCTTTGAGCAAACAAAGTCAACTAGAGTGGCTTCCTCCTCTCCGATGTACTCCACAATCTTTTTATTGATCCATGGTCGAATGCGCTTCTCCATTAGAGTCTGAGAGAGAAGAATCATGATCAGACGAGTTTATACCAAAAAGGTCACTATGCACACAGTCATTAAATGGTAGTTCACTACATCACTGTTGGAACATTCTCATTCACTCATTTTCCAAACCGCTTAATGCTATCAGGGTTGCGGGGAGGCTGGAGCCTCTCCTGGCCAACACTAGGTGAAGGCGGGGTATATCCTGAAAAGCTTGTCGGGCCATCGGGGGGGCCAACACACACACAACCATTCACACTCACATCTATGGGCAATCTGGAAAAGCCAAAAATGCCTAATGCACATGTCTTTGTGGGAAGAAACCAGAGTACCTGGAGGAAACCCACACAGGCACAGGGAGTACATGCAAACTCCACCAAGAAACGCCCAAACCTGCGACTTGAACCCATGACCTTGCTGTGAGGCAGACACGCTAACCACTACACCCCTAAGCCGACAGTGGGAACACGTTCAATCATATTATCTTTACAACACATAGTGCAGGTATACATTTAGAAATCGTAGTTCGTTCATGTTTTTGTTATGACGGACCATTGCCTTCACTTTCTCATGCTCTTGTTAACAAATTCTATACAAACTAAATCCCTACATCTGTCTGTCACAAACACTGGAGCTGATGCTTACCGAGTCCACAACAGACCAGTCAAGAGGGTAGTTGAAAAGCTCAGGTTTGGCCGTAGGGATTTTCTCAATCAGACTTTTAATGTGTTTGCGTTTCTCCTCTGTATTGGCCCCTTTGCCCCCTGCTGCCCCAGCACCTTCAACCCCACCACTGCCTTTATCTTCATCCTCGTAATCTAAAGGGACTAGCTTCCTCTTCCGAGGTGCTTCATCCACTTCATCATCGTCGAAGCGGTTGAAGACGCTATCAACAGCCAGCTTCTTGCGTTTGCCCACGCTTGGTTGACTCGGGCTGCCTGTGGCACCTTGCAGAGGAAAAAAGAGGATATCAGAACTGCTACATACAAACACATGATGTTAAAACCTTCCTATAATGGTGGGAATCATCCAAGAGAAAAACAGTAATAATGAAATCACCTGTAATATAAAACAACTCATTTTTATATTAGTAATAATCAAATAAAATTAAACAGAACACAAATCCCACCCTTAATGACATCAGACAGACAGAATATTCCCACAAATCCCCCCATTCTCTTTTCTCCTGCTGACTCACCGAGTTTGAGACTGAGGCCTATTTTGGGCCGGTGCTCCTCTTGTGGCAGGGTTTCCTGTGGTGAGTTTTCATGGGGAATGATGATGCCACAGGGCGACTCTTCCCTCGGTGTGTTGGGTGAGGCGTTACCGCTAGCCGAGGACACAGACGGGGCGGCCATGATGGGCCTCATTGTGGGCTTGAGACACGGCTTAGACTCTTCCTCATCCTCCACTTCCTCTCCGTCCTCTACATCCTCATCTGACTGCAACTGGGCATTCGGCCGGCGTCTCTCTCGTTCCCTCTCACGCTCTCTTCCCCTTTCTCTCTCCCTTTCTCGTTCTCTTTCTCGCTCTCTTTCTCGCTCTCTCTCCCGCTCCTCGCGAGAAGGCTTGCTCTCTCGCTCCTCCTCAGGCTCTGGCTTCACTGGGGGTTGCCGCAAACGCTCCGCTTCCTCCTCCATCTGAGATACAAACAATGACATATAGAGTAATAATCTAATGAAGGTTTTATCAATTTAAATTAATTATTCAGAGTAATCTTAAATCAAATCATAATGCAAATGAAGGTTGTGGTGTTTTACTTTGAGATCTTTTTAATGGCAAACAAAATTATTTAAACACTCCTTTCATAAAGATTAAAAATAGATTTCATTTGGTGGAATATTAATTGTGGCCTAAGGCTTATTATTATTATAAGAATGACATGCAAATTGAAATGTACACTAATTAACCAAGACATATTTGGTGTTTTTAGTTTTGCACTTGAGCACAGTACAAGTAAGGAATGCTAATAGCCTCCAGTTGAGCATGACATTTGTGGTAAGAACAGTGTTTCTTGAATTTTAAATCCACTGTGTTTAAAAGCAATCTCCAATACTGACAGAAAAAATGCTCAGTGTACACTGACAGACATAATTCTGTAAATGGAAAATAATGAACACTGCCACTGCTTTAGTGCCAAAAGGACAACAGAGCAATGAAGAAAACCATATAGGCAAAATATCTGCAAATTGTGTCACACTGGTTTCACTGTAACTGCACGTGTAGGACGACAGACGTACCCTGCGTAGCTCTGCGTCTGGATCAGGATGTCCCTCAGCCAACAGTCTCTGTCTGATCTCCTCCAGCTCCTCCTTCTCTCGTTTCCTGTCTCTTTCGTCTAGCTCCATCTCCTTCTCTCGATCACGCAAACGTTTCTGCAGCGCACTGCCCCTACAGGACAAACCAAGAAACAGCATAGTTAAAAAACATCCATAGAAGATACAGAGGTGCCAGTTTAAAGGTATAGAATTACTGAATGGGGCTCATCTATAACCTCTTCAACAAATAATCATGTAATAATCATTCTATTACCAGAAACATATGGCGTACCAGACTTCTCAATAGAGCAGTGTCCCTTTTACATTAAAAACATTAGTATCTTCTGTATCTGTTACCATGTCAGTGTCACTGTTTTACCACAACTGCTGAATAACTGATATGAGCAACGTGTTGAGGGGGGAATAAACTAATGAGCACAGGGCACTAGGACAGGAGTGTATTATGCAAATGTTCAACTGCTTTAAAAGAAACTGGACCCAAGTTATTTTGCTTGGCATTAAAAAATTGCCCAAGTGAATTATGATACATTAGAGACCTATTAAGCATCAGTAACAATAAACACTGTTCATGTTATTCAACACTGTCCTTTCTTTAGCTTTATATCTGACTATCTCACTTCTAAACCTCTTTTTTGGGTCCTGCAGCACCTGGGCCTTGAGCTACATTTCAGGACTGACATTTTAGTACACATAAAACATAAATTACTTGTAATATTTAGGATCATCCCGGTCATCGTCATAATCCTCCAAGAATTCCTTTAGCCGTTTGCCTTCTTTCGCCTAATTGAAAAAAAAACAAAGTTTGTAATTATCCTCCTTTAATATAATCAAGAACAAAGCACAGACCCGTTTCAGAATGGCATTATAAGGGTCTGTTTATATTTTATGTTTGATTAGACAGAAGCAATAAGAGATCTTCCTTACCGTCTCGCGTCTGCGCTCATCGTCTCGCTCCGATTCCTTGGCATAGTCTCTGGCTTTCTTCCTCTCTCTTAGTTCCCAGTTTTTCAGCCTCTATACAACACACAAAACGGTGATTGTTAACCATGGGCTGAAATCTGGATACAGCACATTATTGTAGTGAAAGAACAAAGTCCAAGCTCTGCCAACCTCCTGATAGGCAGCCTCCTTCTCCCGAAGCTTCCTCTCCAGCTTACGCCGTTCGTAAGCTTCCTCTTCATCTTCCTCACGATCCCGCTTCTTATCCTTATCTCTATCTCGATCACGGCTTTGCTCTCTGGAACACGACAACCACCCAATGAAGAGGCATCTCGGCAAGTGACAACATAAGTAACCTTTATTTTATTTTACCTGACTATTAGTATCTCAAAAACAAGAAGTGTTGAACCCACCTAGATCTGCTCCGCGCTTCACTGTGATCTCTGCTTCTGTCCCATTCCCGCTCTCTTTCTCGATCCCTTTCTCGCTCACGCTCCCTGTCCCTCTCACGTTCTCTCTCGCGCTCTCGCTCTCGTTCCCGCTCTCGCTCCTTCTCCCTTTCACGCTCCCTCCTCTCGCGCTCCCTCTCTCGCTCTTTGTCCCGCTCTCTGCGCTCGCGCTCCAGCTCTTGCCGCTCCTTCTCCCGCTTTCCTTTCTCCTCCTCGAGTTTCTGCAGAGAGGGCGAAGAGAGCCTGAGCATTTACACAGTTAAGAGATGGACAGCACAGAATAATTTTAGTCTAGACTGCAGAGATGAAGTGGTTTACAGTTCCTGTCTTCTATAAGAGCTACAAAAATGACAAGAATCCACCCACCACAATGTCAGCAAGTGAAATTCTTTTTTAGAGGCAAGCGGGAAGAAACTACTTTAAAAAACTGTTTCTCACTACAGAGAATAAATCTTACCCATTTACATCTCAAGGTCTATACTACACCCTGGAAACCACTTTACTTTCGGCCCTGCTTCACACATTTCATACAAGGAGTACAATCAGATAACAGGACGCTGTAAAAGCTTTCCACCTCATAATATCAGCAAGAGAAAGACTTCAATCCTTGTGAAACTAGTTGTTTTGGACTTACAGGTGTTGAGCTATGGATTCAGAGCTTCGCTGCCCCTACAAGCCTTTATGTTAGGCCTGGGAGGAAAAGCAGGTCAAAGGATTTGCAGGAGAAAATCAATTCAGAAAACGTTTCTGTTTCTTGTTACATGTCGAAACACATGACAAACAACTTCCAAAACATTTGGTGAAAACGTGGTGACAGCAGCATTGCATAAACGGTACTCTGTTGATCTCTGTGATTGGACAGAAAGGGCAACAAATGAATTTGTAGAGGCTGGCTTACCCCATCTGCTGGTTGCCTGGGTTCTCCAAGGGCTCGACTCAGTGAGTATGAAAAAACTCTTTAGCCGGCAAAACGCTCACGGTTTTACAACAATCTGTATTCATATACCGTTTATGTAAATTTATGTTATCACTCACTATAAGTAACCAGGACTAGATTCAGATTTAAACAGGAATAAATCCAGAAAACCGTGAGTGTGATGCATGACGCCAAGAGCAAAGGGGAAAACCAAAAACAGAGAAAGTAAGAGAACGAGGAAGGGTGAGTGACGCTAGAAGCCATGGTGAAAAAGACAAGTGAGACTGGTTAGCTGGGTTAAATGGTGGAATGAACTTCACAACCGTCAAGTAACGTATGAAGAATCAGCACTTTAAAACAGCCATGAAGATTCCTGTATAGTCCCTCAGCACTCTCTATTCCTGTGAGTGTTTTGTCTATGAAGTAGAGGTGACGAATTAAAGAGTGTTTTAATAACATTTTCTAACAATTTTCTTTTCTGAGAACACTTAATGCTTTATAGTTTGCACTGCACGTCAGAATACTTACTTTCTCCAACCCGTATATACAGTTGACTCTGCATCTTCCTATATCTCATTCAAGGAACTGGAATGGGCAAAGTTTTGAACTGCCTTGGATAAAAGAACCTGCCAGCCAAATATAAACTTAATGTAAAATTCCTCTATATCGAGACAGTTTCCTATAGATAACTGATTCAGGTGGTCACATTTTGACATTTGCCCCGGTACAAAGTGATGAAATATACAGATTATACTGAATTAGAACTATGTTTCTGTTCTGTACATCTCTTAATCACAACATCTAGCATTTAAAGATTTCTTTCTGACACCACTGAAAGACAACCTGCTTACCTCCACCTTTATAATCTAAACCACATATATATAAGGGGGGGGGGGAATCCTACTCTCTAAATAAATAAATAAATATATTTTTAAAAATTGAAATACATCATAAAGTCACGTCAACTAAACTCAAGTTTTATGGTTTTATGCTCTTCACTCAACTGTACCAACACTGGTTAAGTACAGTACCACTGCTCAATACTGATGATAAAGAATTAATACTGTCGGTCCCGGTGATTCATTTCCTGTTGTTAATGTAATTATATATTACGAGTCCGTAAGGGCCCTTCTCTGTTTTGATGCAAACATGCCATTTTCACAATCTGATTACAAGCAGAACTGCTGTGGTTTATATCGTTTTGGCTATACGATCACTGCTCCAACTACATGATCAAACTAAAAAAAAAAAGGCAATTGCTAGTAAAGTTTGAATCTTTTCCATATCAGGCAGACTGAGTTTAGATGTGCTCTGACTCTACAGCTGTACTCGTTAAACTGACGTGATCTTTGCAGGCAGAAATCTAAAGAAATATTATTCGGTGCATCTTTCCAACTATATCACTGGCAGAAAATCTGTCAGAATCAAAGTGCCACCACCCATGTACTTCATGAGCCAGGCGCGCTTGCAACTTGGTGGACTGCTATTATACCAGTGGATGTGCTTCGTAATAGGAAATAACGCTTCTCTGCAGAAGAAACAAAACCATATAAATATTTCCAGTCAGTGTTTAAATATCTTGACAATTTCCTTAAAACAGTGAAATTGTCGAAAGGAAACACCGTGGAGACGAAGTTAAGCAATACAAATAAAATCAATGAAATAAAAAAAAAAAAAAAAAAAAAAAAAAAAAAAGTGAAATTCTACCCTATTTACTTTACACAATTTTTATTGGTCACTTTTCCCTGCCAACAGTACACCTAACCACACCTCATTTTAGGGACATGTCCATAAGCATTCAGATGGGCACAAAAGCATTTGCTGTTTAGACAACATGGACAGTGGACAGGAAAAGGACCTACTCTATCGATCTCAAACTAGCATCACAGCGCCTATTGCCACAGATATACGATAGGGCCCTGCTGTTTCATCATCGTCTATTTCAGAATTACAAATACAAAAGAAAGCAAGGTATTGCAAATAAACAGAGAATGACCAATAATGTATTCATTACTTTATCTTTTGTTAGTACTTCATCCTGGTTAGGGACAAGATGGAGGCAAAGAACTCCATGTTTTGACAGGCGTTTCGTTGCTACACGACTACTTACCAGCATTTGCACAGATTGTTCTTACTTATAACTGACTGACATGATCCAACGTTAAACGCGGTTATACAAACGTACGCTTTGATTACATATCACATATTCTTTCCTACTTTAAACAACTACAGCTTTACCTCTAAATATGTGTACACTTCACCCTCAATTTCCCAGATTATTAGGGGGGATAGGCTGTCCAGAAACCTCAAAAGTCCGGCAATCACTAATGTCCAGGGTTCCTACCCTTTCCCGGACATTTACCATACTCTGTCCAGCAATCGCCATTAGCATCAGCAGCAGTCCCGGACTTTTACAACACTTATCCAACACTCAATACACAATATTGTGGTTCCACAAACTTAAGGAGCATATCAGCACATTCTTTTATCACATTCATTTTAAATGTGGGTTCCGGCTCGTCGTCACTGTCCTCACTTTCACTTGGACATTATTTCGGGCCCCTCTGCGGCTTCATTTTCGTCCATCCACTCGGACAGGAACGGGCCGGACAGGAGGGAAGTTGGAAAATCATGACTGACCCGGATTTCCATCATTGATTCCCGGACTTGTCTGAGCATTGTCCCGGCAATACCAAATAATGTCCGGCGCCGAATTTTGTACCAGAAATACATATAGGGGTAATAGGGGTACGGGAAATCGAGGGTGAAGTGTATACCCGTTATATTTGTTTACCAATAGTGAAACATTACCTACCTAACCTACCTAAACTGATTTATAATCATGGTTATGGTTATAGTCAAACATTACTCCTACAAATTCAGTGTCGAATTAGAAGTGTTATTAAAATTTTGTCTGGATTGATGTTAGACAAAATGTAAGAAAATGAAATATTTACGGCAATTAAAAACTAGCATTTTATGTGAGTATGGAATAAACTGGTGATGTGAATTGAGGGGGGGGAAGCCCCCACACAAAAACCTAAAGTACAACAGATAATGTAAAGGTGAAAAGAGCAAGGAAAGCAGACAGAAAGGAAATAAAGTGAACAAAGGCACAGATAAGCAAGTGGGAAAGAATGAAGTGCTCACACACAGGGCTTAGCTCATACCTGCAAGGTCTTCAGTGCATCCTCGTGCTGTGGAAGGGCACCCCCTACTGTCACATACTGTGTGACACAACTGTGCCACAATTCAGTGGTTATTCAGTCAGCTGTAATTATTCATAACATGAACATCATCTTAAATGGGGGGACCCACAAAGGTTCACTGGCCTCTTGGAGATAGAATTGATACTTCAGGAAAATATAGAATACTGCAGGGAAGAGTCAATTATCTTGCCTTCATTAAAAAAAAATAAATACTGAAATTTGTATTTATAGTACACATATCCAAATGTGTCACTGAATTTCCCCAAAGTAACAGCACAGTTGCTCCTGTGCGAGTCCTCCAGAAGGGGGCGCCCAATATATGTAGAAAAGAATGGGAAAATCATACTTACATCCTATCCTTGCAACTTTTTCCAAAGCTGTGAGATTCATCTTGCTTTAGTCACCATATGATCTCTATCATAATGGTGGGGTTTAATGAACAGATTAGCTTGGAGGGAAGTTTACATTATGTGCATGCATTTTTATGTCTGACTTAAAGTTTGAGGAGCTTGTAAATTTCAGGTCTTTAAGATGGCGACCCTGTCTGTCTGTCTCAATCTTTTGCCAATTTTATGCAAGACACTAATCCAGGAAAGACTGGGATTGGTCTCCAAGTCCAAAATTCAACCTAGCCTTGGACTAAAACAGTTCTGAGTGAAAAAAGCTTTCAGATCCTGGCTAGCTATAGTGCGAGTCTAAGAAACTCGATTTTATGGTCACACTAATGAATTCCTGTGTTGATGAAGTTCAGGCACACTAAGAAAGCTTTGGCCTGCGCAGTAAAGCCAATTTAACCTTAAAGCCCCAGAAGGCTTAGAACATATCTATCTAATCATATTTTTCAGGTTGAGCTATCCTAACTACAGGTGTACAGGTTTTTGTTGTTCTAGCTGCGAAGTGAAGGAAGGTTGAGAGTGTGTTACCTTATGGGTGTCACGGAATTTGTTGATCTCCCTGGAGATCAAATCTCTTTTGTCTTCTTCCATTTCTATAGCATTGATGTCCTCCTAAACAGGGTACACAGACCATATGACACCAGTTTATTTTTAAATCACATCAGCTTAAAACATTAACACCACTTAAAGTCTGTCAATGAATGGAATCAATGGGGTAAAAAAAAAAAAGATGAATGGAAAGCAGGAAAAAGACCGGTGTGAGTCAGAGCTAATTTCATGGACGTGTGAGGTAAGTTGACCCAACACGTCATATGAAGTTTGCTCACTCTGTGGTGAAGTGTAACCAAGTAGGAAGACTTTAATCCCCATACATCGTTCATTTCAACAGAGCCAACGAAGAGGCGTCTCATACAATTAACCAGAATTTAAAATCTGTTCTGCTCTCTACATCCAACACAACCATAAAGACCAAACTCCAGGTGGAGTGCGCAGACGCACCTCTTCCTTTTTCTCCTTCTTTTTCTTGCGACGGCTGGACTCGTCATCCTGAGAGGGAGCATTGAGCTCATTTGAATACTCCCGGATCAGCCCATCAATTGCTCCTTTCACTATCAGGTCCCGTTTCTGCGTTTCTTCATCCAAAACCTCCTCTTCTTCTTCACCTCCTCCCTCAGCTTTGTCCTTCTACAAGAAGGAAAAGACAAGTAATGATGCATTGTGCTATAGGGATAAATAAATAAAATAAATGTACAGCAAATTAGAAATACATTTTTCTTTTAAACTTACATACATGTAGAGTTTTTAATAGCTCATCACAGTGGTAACCCCTGACCTCATTGTTCCATCTAGATGTAACACACTCAGTCATTTGATGAACCACTTACTAGGGTCCCAGGTAGGCTGCACCTATCTCAACCGACACTGGGAGAAGGCAGGGAACACCCTGAACAGCTCTCCAGACCATTGCAGGGCAACACACACACAACCATTCACACTCACACCTAGAGGTAATTTGGAACAGCCAATTAGCCTACTGTACATGTCTTTGGACTGTGGGAGGAAACCAGAGTACCTGGGGAAAAGCCACACAAGAATGGGGAGAACATACAAACTCCACACAGCACGAGCCAATTCTGGGACTGAGACCCAGGACCTTCTCGCTGTGAGGCAGATGTGTTAACCACCAGCCACCGTGGAAAACAAAATGGAACCAACATGGAGACATTCCGGTCAAAGGCACATCGGAGTGACAATGGCATAGATTGTAATCACATTGGATAAAACATCAGCATAACATCAGTTAAGCTTATATGTAACAACTGGAGAACAATGGTACATATCGGAACAAAATTGACTAAAACATCGAACAACATCAAACAACATTGAAATAATATTGGAATATGATCAGCTCAAATCCGGATTGTGTAATCGCACCTTTAAGAGCAAAAACATTACACATTAGTCTTGTACTAATTGATCTGACTAAAAAAAAACATGTAAACAACAGTTGTATGTAAATAAAATTTAAAAAGTGAAAGACTGAGAGAAATAAAGTGCCATTACTTGTGCACGCACCCCATTGGAGCTCCTTTTTTTAGCCTTCCACTCATCCAGCTGTGCTTTAGTTTTAGCATCCACCTTAACTAGCAGCTTCTTTTCTCCAACCTGCAGCTCATGCAGCAGCCGCAGAGCACGCAGAGTCGACTCTGGCTCCTTATACTCACAGAAACCAAATGCTGAAGAGACACCGACACACAGATACAGGGTAAGTAGAAAATAAATAAATAAAAAAAACCTCATGTGTTAGTGTGACATTACAGCCAGTATATAGCACACAGAACATACACAAACAATACATGCAAAAATGTTTTAGTTCTTACCTTGCAGTTTTCCCGAAGCTCCCTGTACTCGTTTCCAACTTAGGACCAAACCGCATTTCTGGGAGAAATATTATGACCATTAACAGCAGGCAAACTTACTGAAAACATTTGTATGATCAAAGACGCACTTAAGATTAAACGACCTTCGTCACCTATTAAATGATGTTCCACTGAACCGTTTCAGTATATACAACACAGGAAAAGCAATGAGCTACATAATACGGCAAAGGCCATATTATGTAGCTTTCTTCATATTTTTTGGGACAGCAATTTGTTACATTTCCAGTATTTTAGAATCACTAACCCTGATAATGCACATGTTTTTGTCCATCATTTTGATTCAAGCAGAATCATTCACAATTATTGTGCTTTCAAGTGGCACATTGACAAGGTGCACGACTATAGTGGCGGACACACTTTCCCTCCAAGCGTGTTAAGTTGGCCCCACGTGCGCAGCAGTTTATAAAAATTGTGGGTGGCAGCATCGCATGTGTGCCCCAGGTGGTTGGTGGAGGTCTTGTTTTAAAAATAAATGTAAAAAAAATCACATAACATAAATAAAAAAATGTTTACAACTATGGACCAAAGGCGAGACAGTATGCCAAAGCCACTATGCAATTTAGAGACATCCACCAAGCCTGAGGCACATAATTGTTTTAGAATATACTACATGGGAACAGACGCAAAAAAAAAAATGACAGACACCATTACACTTAAGCGCACATATGAGCAGATGTCTCGCTAACTTTCTTTATGGTGCCTCTACAATTATCTTAAAGAGAGAACAACAAAAAGCAAACTAAAACAAACTATTGAAATCTTATATTTAAAGAACATATTTAATCATGACGCTAAGGCAGATCTGTGCTTCGAACGGGTTAAAAGCTCTGTGTTGCTGTGATTGTTCTGACCTGTTCAGCATACTCATTCAAAAACAAAAGCAAACTATGTTCCATAAAGGTGTTTTAGTGGAAAACACAAGAAAAACAAACTAAAAGCGTGAAATGAAGACACTACTTGCTCCAAGTGACTAACAAATTGCGAGTGTCAGTTGTTTTGAGTCAAGCATTATCCATTCAAAATAATGTTATTTATCCTGAGATAGCAGACCAATCAGATCACAACGTTCCTATGTAATATATACTAATATCAATTATCCCAGGAGAGCAAACTAATCAGATCACACCGTTCCCGTGTGATATATATATA
>JAQMYF010000002.1:14535616-14558295 GCA_030014195.1 Neosilurus mollespiculum | reverse complement strand
TTTTATTAAAAATACTTTTTTTGTTTTAAGATTATATTATAAACTAGAGATACAACCCCCCCCCCCCCCCCAAATAAGTAAGTAAGTAAATAAATAAATTCTAGATTTCATGGGAGACACTTTCCACTCAGCTATACACATTATATCAGTCTATTTGTTAAACAGGTGAAGGTGTACATAATATGAAATTCTATAATTTTGTTATGATACTAACCCTGAAAACAACCCATGTAACAATATCCATTTAAAACAATCTTCTTGCAATTTTCTGCCCCGGGGGTAAGTAAGTTCAGCTCAGTTTGGTGATTTTGCTGCTCAAGGACACCTGCTGGAGCTCAACAATTATCATGCAAGTGTCTTAAAATGAGGACATCAGCATTTTTGCTGAAACTAAACATCCAGCTTGACATAATGTCCAGTGCACTGCTGAAGAAGAAAAAAAAATCTAAGATAAAAGTGTTTACAGATTAACTCTGTACATTCCAGTCTTCCCCTTTAACCCACCTTCTTTTCTGACCCTTTCTGAACATTTGCCCACGTTAGTGGATGTGAAATGATCGTACCTTGTTGTGGCTGAACTTGAGTGGGCGTCTCTCCGTTTCTGAGGTGTCAATGAAAACATGATTCACTGCATTGCAACACTTAACACATGTTAAAATTTAATCCCCCTTTGAAGTGGAGGACTCTGTGGTCTGTGTCATTCAATTTACAGTTAATACTGTTCATGCAGTAATTATTCTGGAACATGCTGTAGTGCTTATCAGTACAAAGAACTGTAAACAAAAAATGTCAGACAATACAAACTGCATTAAAACAAATCCAAAAGTTGTGTAGGTAAAATGCATAAGATAATAAACTATAGTATAAACATTTATTTAGAAATCATATTCTACAGTTGAGTCCAAAAGTTTTCTTCCCTCTGGTTATCCTGTCGACAAAACAGAATGTTTATTTAGTAAGGCTTTCCTTCCTTGTGAAAAGCTGTTACAGCATGACCTAAATACTTCAGCCATTTGAACAAATTAAAGACTTTACTTGATTACAGTGTAAACATGCTCCGATTCCTTTATTCGAGTGATCTGCATTATGGTGCCAAATCCTTTACAAACAACACCTGATTATTTTTAAGTCATTTATTTTTCATATTTATTACTAGTAGTAATTATTTTATTTAATTGCATGGAAAGTTCAACTAGCTTCAAATATCACATGACTTAATAAGGTTAAGGAACTTTCACAGTGCTGTAGAAGATTATAAAAATATAAAAAATATTTCAGCATAAAATTATTTTGACTTTCGTCTGCGGTAAGTGACTTGTCCAGACTTTTATCCCAGGAACGCTGAGCACAAAGTGGAATTATACAAGAATGTGCAGTGAAGATTATACACCACCACTTTTTACTAAAAGGGCTCCTAATGAAAAGAAGTAAAAAATCACTTATAACTGTACCTGTCTGCTCGTCATCATCAGTGCGGGACTCTGCACCTGCGTCTCCTGTGGCTGACCATATGGCATCGCCTGGACTACAACACGAGCATCGTACCTCATCTGTACATCCTGCCGGATTTGATGTGAGTAAGTATATTGCTTTAGTTCCAATGTTTAGGGAAAGTGAGGTGGATACCCATTTCTCTGTGTTTGAGCGCGTAGCTGCTACTTTACAGTGGCCTAGAAATATTTGGTGGTTATTCTTACAGTGCAGGTTTGTGGGGAAAGCTCAGGAAGTATGCTTTGCTTCGAAGTTAGAACAAAGTATGGATTATGAAACTGTCAAATCTTCTGTGTTACGGGCGTATGAACTCGTCCCTGGAGCCTATCGACAGAGGTTTTGTAAACATGCCAAAACCGCCAGCCAGACATCTGTGAAATTTGCTCGAGAAAAGTCGGCTTTATTTGACAGGTGGTGCGCCGTGAATAAGGTCAGTACATTTGATCAGTTGAAAGAACTGATTTTGTTAGAAGGATTTAAGGCTGGTATTTCGGATAAAATTGTGGTTTACTTAAATTAACAAAAAGTTTGTTCACTTACTGATGCTGCTGTTTTGGCTGATGAGTTTGTGCTTATGCACAAAACTGTATTTTCGCCTCCACGACGTGACATTTCTGAGGGCAGCTATAACTCTAGTGTCCGTGTGACAGATTACTGAAAAGTCAGTGCTTTAACTAAAGCAGACTAATCCCCCCCCACGAATGGAGGATTGTGTTGTTCGAATAGGTAGTGCAAAGTTTTTTACGAAATTGGACCTTTTAAAGGGTTATTGGCAAGTTCCACTTACCCCATGTGCTTCTGAGATTTCTGCTTTTGCTACATCAGACAGGTTCCTCCAGTACACAGTCATGGCTTTTGGGTTAAAGAATGAACCAGCTACCTTTCGACGTCTAATGACCCTGATATTAGGTGATGTTGACAATTGTGAAGTCTACCTTGATGATGTAGTTATTTTTACGGATTCATGGGAAAGTCACATCTCTACCTTAGACAATGTGTTTGCTCGCCTCAAGACAGCCTCTCTAACTTTAAACCTTGCTAAATGTGAGTTTGCTCATGCCACAATCACCCACCTTGGTAAAATGGTTGGTCAGGGATCGGTTCGGCTATTGAAGGACAAAGTCAGGTTTATTGAAACCTTTCCTGCACCCAAGAACAAAAAAAAACTTTGATGCTTTCTTGGGATGGCTGGTTACTATAGAAACTTTGGTAAAAATTTCTCAGATGTTGTGTTGCCTCTCACAAATCTTCTCTGTAGCTTTGTTACTTTTGTGTCGTCCTCTAGCTGCCAGAAAGCCTTTGAGTCTGTCAAGATGCTTTTATGTAGTGCACCTGTTCTCTCTTCTCCAGATTTCCAGAAGCCAGCAACCAACGGCTTACGCGATGGTCCTTGATTGTGCCAAATTTTAATTTAAACATCCAGCACAAAAGGGCTTCTCAAAATGTTGTGGCTGATTCGCTGTCTATGTGCCATTCCAAATTAAAGTGATGAGCCTGGGGGTTTACTCTTAAGGGAGGGGGTGTTACGTCCCTGATCGTATTATTGTTTGCTACTTTTTTATTCTCTCATCTGCAGGTCCAGCTCACTGCACTGAATCCGGTTTTTCATATCATAGAGGGACAACCATGAACTTGATGATAAATAAAAGAACACAACGTAACAGCGGTCGTGATTTCTTTAATTAACCTGTATGTTACGGCTTGACCTAGACTTGGTCGTAACAATGGCTAATAAACAAAAACACAGAAAATACCAATTTTTCAGAAAAATTGAAAGGTGTCGCAAATTTTCTTTTTATGTGCATAGCATGAATGAACTTTAAACCATATGGAATGATTTTGCGAGCGTAGAAATAAAAAATATGTGAACTCTATGCCTGAAAGGTTAAATGCTGTAACCAAAGTACAGGGTGGCCACAATAAATATTGACTTTTTTCCTCAAAAAAGAGACTGTTATTTTTGTTATTACTATAAATTGTTGTTTGTTTACTTATTCTCATCAATATGATCCAATATCACATTAAATAAATAATTAAATAGTACCTGGTTTCTGCTTTATCTTCATTTTGTTAAGTTGTATAAGTGTACTGCATTTTTTTATTTATTTCTTCTTCTGTGTTTTTGTTTATTAGCCATACTTTTACTTCAATATACTTGTCGGAATTATTATTTTTTTTTGGTTCTCGTTGTCTACAATAGCATTGTTCAATACATTTTTACCCAAAAATTATAGAGAAGTAACTTTTTACTTCTTTTTATTAGGAGCCCTTTTAGATAAAAGTAGTGGTGTATAATCTTCACTGCACACTACTGTACCTTACAGTGAGATCAATCCATTGGAAGGTATCACCCAGCAGGAAGCCAGAGAAAACTGGAGAACCCAGAGGAAAACCACACAGACATGGAGAGAACATGTGAAACCAAACACACACACGGATTTGAAATTTGAAGTAACAGGAGAGAAGTGAAAAGCAACTTGGGTAAAATTTTATCAACTTGAAAAAAGAAAATAATAATAAATCATCAATATACAAAGACCTGGGTGACTCACGGAAAGAAGGTCCTGGGTTCGATTCCCTGGCGTTTCTGTATGGAGTTTACATGTTCTCCTGTTGCTTGCATTGGTTTCCTTCGGGTACTCCAGTTTCCTCCCACAGTCCAAAGGCATGCACATTAGGCTAATTGGCTGTTCCAAATTGCCCCTAGGTGTGCGTGTGAGTGGGAATGGTTGTGTGTGTTGGCTTTGCAATGGTCTGGTGAGCTGTTCAGGGTGAACCCCGCCTTTGCCCAATGTCGGCTGAGATAGGCAACAGCCTCCCCGCTACTCTAGTAGGATTAAGCCGTCTGGCAAATGACAACGAGAACTAAATAAGTGAACTCAATAATCAGACGTCATTTTTTTTAATGTAATAAATCAGTATCTCTAATTTGAAACATGAGTCACTAGTGAAAGAAACTGCATTGTTTACCTGAAAGCAGTTCTGGACTGATTTTATGGCATAACGCTGATAATACCATGATGCAGAATAGTTGGATAAACAGGTTTTTATCTCTAATTACCCCCTAATCTGCACATGTCAGTGTTTTCTCTGCTCCAACAAGTCTGATTTAACTACTCTGCTTATTAGGTTGTACCTGAGTACAAGTACCTTATACCTGAGTTGAAGCGGGTGTGTTAGACCAGGACGAGCACTAAAATGTGCAGGTCAGAAGGAACTTCAGGTCCTGGGAACTCATGGTTCAGTCCACGAACGAGAAAGATCCTTTGTTATACCTTGAATGAAAAACAGACAAACTAAATCAATATTTTTTACTGGAACACATTGAAGCATATTTGGATTTTAGACATCTATCAGTCTGTTTGTATTGTGTTTTACTCTAAAACCCTGCAGGAATCAGGTTACTTTAGCTTCCAGTCACTTGGTGACCCAAGGAAAAAACACCTCATTTGCATTACTGAAAAGACTGAAGCATGTGGGTTTAGCTGGTAAGAGACGTGGGAACGTGTGGGTGGTGTATGTGCAGAGAAGTGTTAAAGTGTGGAGGTTGTAATCCTTGCTCATTTTCTATATTATGGGGTGGAGGCCACATATCTGCAGGGTACTGTTGGGACTGGTTGTGAATCACTAAACGTTATGAACAACTGCTACACATACCTGCAACATGACGATTTATAGGAAATCAGGCATTTAATTAGCAAGGGAAAAAACGTCCTGCTGAACTGTATCTTCATTCTTAGGAGAGCTTTGATAGAACAAAAAATATCTTTATTTATACATATACTACATAATAAACCCTACAGTTCAATATGATTTAAATCTCTGCCTGATTTCAAGGGTTCATGGCACCAACCATGTGATTATCTTTACCATAAATCAGTGTACTTCACTGTTATTCACTCGATAATAAAGACTTACTGTTATCATTGTCTAATTAGGCATCCTATCCATCATACAGTAGCAGATGTTATATATCATAACAAACTTTTACTACAGATACACATACTAAGAGCTGGTATAACAGGATTTTTAACAAATAAAATCACTTCTGATCACTTCTGTGCCTGGACTGAATTCAGTCTCACTTGTTACTGCTTTGAATAAAAGAATTTGCCTTTAATAAATTGTAAGGCTCATAGAAACTACACCACCCAGTGTCCGAATTTGAGAAATGATGTTTTGCTAACTGGAATCCAGTACTTTTTATGTAGAAAGTTGGAGTGTTGAGGATCCATGTCCAAAAATCATGTCATCCAATGACCAATAGTTTTTCTGTGGTGGGTCCTTGAATAATGCCAGAAGTGCCCTGTCATTTATGCTATTGACTTTAAACCATTTTTAAAGCAGCTGCAGAAAGATTAGGAAATTTGGTATGTACACTAACCAAAAATAGAAACACATGAACCAAAAATGCTGAGTTAAATTGCTCTATAATCAAATATGTTCATAAATAGTGTTTATTGGTGTACTGAATGATTTGTTCTGCTGAATTCTGGTTACCCAACTCTCATACCACATCCCTGTGAGATTATGCCATCACTGAGTTATTCCACCCATGAGAGGCATAATGCATAACATTGAGTTGGTTGGTCAGTGTGACCAATACACAGGCAATCGCACCAGGGCCAATAAAACTCCACCCTGAAATGTGGACTTTTTTTCAGTGCCACAGATGACACAAATCATGAGGGAGTGTGCCAGTGGCATGATGAATGCTGGGATGTCTGTGACAGAAGTGTCAGCGCACTTGAATGTGCATCACTCCACCATCAGCCGGTTGAGAAGTCGATTCAGAGAAACTGGAGGCACTGTGAATTGTCCACATGCCCGACGAACACGTGTGACCATGCCTTGTCAGGCAAGAAGGCCTGGGTTTGATACCCAGGCTCGGGGCATTCCTGTGTGGAGTTTGCATGTTCTCCCCGTGCTTGTGTGAGTTTCCTCCCACAGTCCAAAAACATGCACGTTAGCCTTACTGACTGTTCCAAATTGCCCCTAGGTGCAAGAGTTAATGGTAGTGTGTGTGTGTTGGCCCTGCAATTGCCTGTGTAGCTTTTCTTTAACCATTAGGCCATGGCTAGTTTTCATGAGCCTTACCCATAAATGTAGACATGTTATCAGCCAAAATTAAGCATTTGAGTTTGTTTTTACTTCTACACCACAAAAGAAAGTAGCCAGATTCATCAAGTATTCAAATTAATTTAATCCACCTAACACAATTAATACATCCTTAAAATTATAAACTTGCAAGTGCGCCATGACTGCTGAAGGCTCACTGATGTCGGGAGAGAAGGCTTGTACGTCTGGTCTCACCCCACAGAAGGGCTACTTTAGTACAAACTGTTAATGCTGTCTATGATAGAAAGGATTCAGGACACACAGTGCATTGCAGTTTGCTGTGTATGGGGCTGCCTAGCTGCAGACCTTTGAGATGGTATTAATGTTATGGCTGATTGGTGTATAATTAGTGAAACCTACAGTTGAAGACTAGTTGGCTATATGTAATCACACAAAGGAGGATCAAACAGGCAGCCAACTTTAAATAAATTTCTCAAAAGCTTTATAGCCAAAGGTGAAGGTGTTTAAACTATGAATACTATATAATAATATATAGTTTCATTTAATCTAGTAACCAGAGCGCTTAAATTTTGAAGGGACAGGACCAGGTGACCACCTCCACAGACTTGAGGTGGTGTAGCTGAAACAAAAAGTTGTATTATGAATTTGTAAACTGTAACAGGTCTGAAGTTCTATGTGAGGAAAGAGATTACTAGCTTGCTCGGATCGTCTTCACGGATTCATCTTAAAATGAAAAGACAAACTGTAAACATGTCTACTTAAAAATCTTAATCCCATCTGAAAGGTGAACATGTGGGATTGTACTGTTGTTGGTTACACCCAAACCCAGCATCAACAAACCCAAATATATGTTGCACAGTGTACATATTCAGAACAGCAGAACTTTATAAGAGAAACCATTTTTACAATAAGATCATTTAATCAAATTCCATGCAAATGTACAAACTGCCATGTCGAATAGAATGACCAGCTGTTTTTAGGAAATAATCAGACTGATTAACAAACAATGAACTGCATAACGGAAAAATGTTAAAACACAACATGAGTCACAATACAGGAATTCTAACAAGGAGAATTAGACATGTGCTGCTATTTGGGATTTATATAACAACCTGCCAAGCTTTAATCAAATGCCTAATAATAATTACAGTAATAATTAGCATTGGGATGGCACATCATAATAATAATTCTTTCATCACAACAGTCTGAGCTTTGGTCATTAATTTTTTGTCTACTTCATTTTGGCATTGTTATTGAGCCATGCTCATTGAGGTGAAGGTGTATTTATTTATGTATTTTTATGTCCTCTCCTTAGACAGTAGCACCTGCTTATCCATAAGAAATTACAATTATCATCCTGTCTAGTTAAAACACCACACAATGAATGAATTCTTCTAAAAACCCAAACTATTAATATTGTATACAGCAAAATGATTATCTGTACTGGTTCTAATTGAGCAGTGCTTCAATATTAAAAGAACCGAGGTAGCCTCTTATTCTGGATATGAAGGTTGCAAATCCAGTTTTGCCAACCTCGTCTCCTTGGACAGTACTCCTGGGACAGATTTTATCAGCGGAATGTGTGTGCACACACTACATAACGTAGAATAACTAATAATCAGCACATGTCCAATGTTCATTCTGTTACTTACGTTAAAGAATGCTTTGATTTCAGATCACCTGTTCCTATCTGCAAATATTTTCACTACAAATAATTCTAGTTTATAATTCAGTAGGCACTCATGGTCTGTTGCTCAGCACTTATTCTAATCGTCTTAGGCAAGGGTAGAAAATATTAAAAACAGACCCTCAGTAAAAGCACAGGAGGACTTACATATTTAAGGAAAATTTGAGAATAGGAGATGAGATTTATTCTAATCCCTTTCTCCCATGGGTCCAATGTAATGGCCATCAGATGACTGAGAGAGTTTCTTGGTTGTTGAATTGTATGACTTGACCAATCAGAGAAAGGTATCTGCCCTCACGTGACAAAAGAAATACATAGACAGAGATGGCAAAACACAGATGTTTAAGGATTAGTGACAGTAAAAGCAGCAGTGAAGCTATTGGTCTGAAATGCTGTACATACAGTATGTTACATATTCAGATGGGTTATTTAAAAAATAAAAATAAGAAGAAGAAAGCTTAATGAGGATAATTTCAAACTCTTCACTAAGTAAATGGAATGGAATGGTGTATTATCACATAATAATGAAGCATTTTAATTTAATTTTTGTTTCTTAAAAAAAAAATCTTGGGCAGTTCAGAGGTTTATAAGCTTTGTAATTAAAATCCAAACTATAAATAAAAATGTTTAAAGCAAAGGTTTACACTTATTCGTAACATAAAACATACCAAAAAAATCTTATCAAGCAACAAATGGAACAAATCCGTCCTTGACACACAAGCTGGGACCAAATATCGGCTCAGGAAAAACAGAACCCACAACAAACATTCAACACAGTATGTAACTATCCCTCCTCTTTTAGTCTGTAATGTCAAAATCCATTAAAAAAGTGCTGCCAATTTCAGTACCTTTTTTATATACAGAGTAGAAACAAAGCATTGTGAAACACACCCAGACACATACATACACACACCCAAGATACACACACACACAGGAAAATAGAGGAAGCAAAACCACAAATAACGTGGCTGTTTATCACCGTCCTTCATCTAGACCTTCTGTAATGGTGCCTGTGCTGCTCTCTTGGTGCTCTTTTTCATTCGGCTGCGTGCATAGATGCGCAGAAAGAGTGCAAAGAACACCACTGCCACCCCAAAACTTCCTGTTGCTGAGATGGCATGGCCATAGAGGAGGCAGGACAGCAGGATAGCAATGGCTTGACGCAGTGTCATAATGATAGTGAAGACGGCAGCACCAAACTGTGCGATGGTATAGAAGATGAAGAGCTGGCCACATGCAGAGCAGAGTGAGAGCAGAGCAGCGTGAGCTGCAAACTCGCTGTGGCGGCCCATGAACGCCAGGGAGTCGAACAGACCTCCTGTCTCCAAAAGAGAGCCCACCGTAAGGAGGCACGAGAACAGGTTCACGCCAAACATCATCTGTACCGAGGACATCTTGTGGCGGAAAAGCTTGTCCTGCCAGTTGGAGGTGAAACTGTCGAACATGATGTAGCCAACAAGAATGATGATGCCAGAGAAAGTTGTGATGGTTGCATGTTTGGTACTGCTAGAGCTCGACAAAAGAAACATGCTCACACCCACTGAGATCAACACAGCTGTAAAATATTCCCAGTATTCATAGCTCTTTTGTGACACCAGCTTTCCCATAAGCATCACAGGGATGACTTTACAAGCTTTGGCCAACACCTGAAAACATTACAAAGAGATTATTCCAAGTACAGAATGTTCTCTAATATAATGAATAACAGCTGTTTTTAATCTTAGGCATGCAAAGTAAAGTTAATTAGTCATGAAGGAGTTAATGACAGGCCTTCGTCAGTCAGAGGTTAATAGGAGTAGCTATGTAGAGGTGTGTGAATTAAAGAAGGCAATGTTCAATGCTCTCATCCATCCCAATGTGGTTAAAGCAGGTTATAGTCACTGAACTGCTGGATGTCCAGGTGGTGCTCTGAAAACAATGGGAACTTTATAGATAATTGTAGTTTTGAGGGCAATGCTAGTTAGGGCGAGACAGTGTCAACCCATCCTGGGAGAGGAGCTGCTATAATTTCTCGCAGCACAACCCCGAGCAAGGCTGTAACACAGTTGCCAACAGTATTCTGCATACAATCTATATTGTACATTGATTTGGAAAAAAAAAAGGCAAAAAAAGAAATCAGCTCATGTGATCATCACATTTACTGAAGCCACGAGGTACAGCCACCTACTGACAAGATACCTGAAGTAGAAGCCACATAATTATAATATAATGTATTGTAATACAATACTTCTATTATTAATTAAGCATCCATTATCCACAGTCTGAATCTGGATAAGGGTGGCAGGGTGGTGGAGTAGATAGCATGTCTGCCTCAGGCTCGGGCGTTTCTGTGTGGGGTTTGGATGCTCTCCCTGTGCTTGCGTGGGTTTTCTCCAGTTACCTCCCACAGTCCAAAAACATGAACACTAGTCTAACTGGCTCTTCTAAACTGCCACTACATGTGGATTTGAGTGTGAATTGTTGTATGAGTGTTGCCCTGTGATGGTCTGGAGAGCCGTTCAGGCTGTATCCCGCTTTCGCCAAGAGTCAGTTCAGGTAGGCTCCAGCCTCCCTGTGACCCTAGTGGGATTTAGTGGCTTGGCAAATGAGTAAGGGTGAATTTTGATAAAGTGGAAGTTCACTTACAAAACAAAACAAATATACGACAGTAAAGTTTGGTGTTCAGTAAGGTTCTTGTTTAGAACCCCTCTTTTTTTTTCCCCTTCACACATCTCCCAGTCTGCCTCATTCCATGTTGGTAGAACCAGTTTGATCAGATTTGTGCTTTGTGACATGTTGCATTAAGATGCTGGAAGTCGCCATTATAAGATGGGAAAAGTGTAGTCGTAAAGAGATGCGCATGCTTAACACTACTACTCTGAAAGACCATGGCATGCAAACAATGTTTGATTGATTCTAAGGATCAAAATATGTGCCAGGAAACAATTCCACATAATTATAGCACCAGATCTGTTTGCACAAGGAAGGATGGGTCCATGGATTTCTAAATGTGCCACCAAATGCTGATCCTAGCAGCTGGCTGGATCTGAAGAAATCAAAATTCACCAGAAAAGGCAATGTTTTTGCAATCTTTAACTGTAATGACTTGGTGATCCTGTACCCAATGTAACCTTTGATTCCTGTTCTTGAATAACAGGACTGAAACGTGATGCTGTATTCACCTCAATGACTGATGTGCATTCAGCATTCAGATACATACATATTCACACACACGCACACATATTCTAAAAAATGTATGCCTTGAATTCTGTCTCTGGGACAATTCAGCAGCATCCACCTTGACATCCTTGTTAATTAACCCCTAAATAGCAGTCTGATTGGTCTGCGCAGCTCCTGTGTCATATATACTAATATATCTTGGTGGACAGTCATTAAAGGTCACCTCAACTGCGTTAATAAGACCTATGTTACCTGTGCAGGGAAGCTGATGTATTTGAGAGCTTCATACTGACACCAGCTGCTCAGAATGTTGGAGATGGAAGCAAATGAGTACTTGTACATGGGTACAGTGTGTCTGGGCTGCTTAAACAGTATGCAGCTAAGGCCAGCCACGGTAAGAGCCAGGATGCGGTTCATGAACACCAGGAACTGAGAATCCTTGAATTGCTCGCCGTCTTCCCCGTCTCCGTTGGCTCCATAGGAGCGCGTCATCACTCGCTCCTGCAGCACGCCCCACGTTAAATATGAGCCCTATGACATAAAATATACCACCTATTATACCACTGCATATCATATTTATCACTACAGGCTAAAAAGACTACAGAATTCTCATAATTAACTTGACTTTAGCGATCTATTAATCAGCTGGGAATGAATATTGTACAGTGTTTTTGCACTTTAAGGTGTAATAAGTGTGTATTGTGTGCCTTTAAAGGAAATCTTGGCATATACCAAAAGTACACCACAGTCATATTTAAAAAAAACCCCGACAAATGTCTAAAGACAATGATGAAAATGCCACACCTGAAGCTTCTTTCAGATACCGGCTCAGGCCTACCTGGAGTCCTGCTGCACAGAAGATAAGTTTCATGGCTTGCCAGGTCGATGAAGTGGATTCGATTTTGGGTGTCTCCGATACCTCATCCAACAGCATTGATTTAGAGTCACTGCCAAACACACATGCTTTTATAATCGGAAAACAAACCCCTCGGCCTGAAAGACAACAGAAAACAAGAAGCCTTTTGTACAGCAGAACTCACCAGATCATGGTTATGTCAAGTGTAACCTCTAATCCTTGTGATATTTTTTTGCCATCACCTACACTTAATTAACACTAAAAGGACAAAGGGCCATTACTGAGCTCACCTGTCTCTAGATAATTAATCCTCCTAAAGTAGCAAATCAAGAGATATCCAGGGATGATGATGGTGCTATAGCCCAGGATGTTGAGGAAAAAACGGAAAAACCAGACATCCTGCCAGTCTTCCAGGAAGAGAGATTCCCCAGTTCCAGCCACCACAGGTGTGTAGAGACACAGCAGCAGGACAGGACACACACTGCAAACACACACACACAGGTTCAGACTCATATTTACTTTCTTAGCAATGGCTGAACATTTCAAACTCAAAGTGCATAGAGGCAACATTCAACTATACAGCTGCCTCTTTCAGCAGACTTTCCATCTTACTTCAAAACCTGATCCCATCATCAGGCTTCAACACGGTCTCCTAAAATAAATCCAAATTCTCAGCTACTTTTACAGTGAAACTGAATATGAAATGCTTTCAGAGGCCCGTCTGTATGCACTGAATGTACAACTGCAGTGCATAATCACTTTTACAAGCACAGTAAGCAGAAAAACCTCTAAAAAGAAATAACACACTTCAAGTGAGGATGACAAACTCAGAAAAAAAACATGAAATGAACAGCTGTATTACACAGGATTTGAGAAATATCGTGCCCTTCTTGAAAAAGATGATTATTTACTTAATAAAAAAAATAGAAGTAATACAGTTATTAAAAACAATAATATCACAATCATAAGATGATGAACTGCAATACAAGGTAGGATAGAAAGAACATTTTATAGTGGCCCAAAGCCTAAACTTGTCAAATAAACTGTTGAGTGCGAGTGAGAATGTGTGTGTGTATTAAAACATTCTTGGTGTGGGCCTCCTTCAAAGACAAACAGAGCGTCTTTGTGAACAAGGCTCTATCCTTAAGGCTTCGACAGCAGGAGAGACATTTCTGCACCTTACGAGTTCAGTAAGGACGACACTCTAAACTATCCTGTTAGAACAGTGTAGTCTGCTCGATTAAATTCAGACAATATTTTTAATAGGATCCAAATCTGGAAATTAAATGAATGGTCAATTAATAAAGAAAACTTTCAAAGAATCATTCAGGTACTATAGTGGCAAGATATATAGTGCACATAGCCTTAGGTTCTGCTTATCACATCATAATTCAGGGAAATTATACTGCAAGCAATGTCACAGTTTGAAGCTTAAAGGGTTACAAACCACCTAACTGTATTATTGACTGTAAAACTAATTCTCCTGTCAAAGAGACCGCCCTCCCATAAAATCTTTCAGCTTAAGCAAACCCAAGTTGAGGTGACATCCGCATTCCCAAATGATGGTGAACAAACATTTACTCTGGGTCTATCAAAGTCTGTCTGTAGTAGTCATGCTCTACTAAGATTCCCACGTTGTATCACGATTGGCATCAAATCATAAAAAGGATTTCTACTCTCTCACTGTGTACATTTGAGTGTTTTAACTGTGACCCGATCAGCCATTTGCAGAATTCTGAAGACAGTTATATGTCCATCAGGCACAAAACACAGTATATTACAAAAATGGTCAAAAATAGAAACTAGACATCTATTAGAAAAACCTCCCATTCATCCATTTCAGAAACAGGATTATTTACTAACCAGCTCTGCATCATTTTCTACAATCCAGGCAGGATTTTTAAAAGATGCTCTAAATTAATTGATGAAGAATTTTACTTGCAAAGCCCCCCCCCTTTTTTTTGCTGTACCTTGAGTGGTATCCTTCACCAAACAGGACTTTGATTCCAGTGAATGTCTAAAGCTGTGCCATATTTATCTTATATATTATTATATTAATATATTCCTCAATTTTGTTTAAAACTCTTTGTGAAGGAATGTGGTATTAAGTGTTCAATTCTAAAACTACTAAGCTTTACCTCAAAAGGCGTAACAAACAAATCCTGATTAATTTCATCTCATTCGTTTTCTTGAGTACAGCTGATCAGGTCATTCGCCATCACTGGCATTTCTGCACTCCACTGCAACACAACAGCTTCATTTTCAACAAAATATTTGGTAAAATGGGTGTGTTCATTTAAAAACAGCACCTCAACGGAAAATACCTTTATCTTATAATAATAATCTAACTGCCTCAAGGGCATAATCACTTCAACAACAGCAGAGATTTATCATGCAACTAAAACATACCTGCTCAACAACATATTTAAAAACACAAATTATATTGCTATTTATGTTCCAAGGACCAGGGTGTGAAAGATTCTTTTCCTGTATAGTACCTGATCTCCTGGATAATTTTTTCAGTGAACCTAATTATTATTTTTTTAATTCCTTTGATATTTAAGTAGGCGGCACAGTGGGGTAGTTTGTCTGTCCCTCTCACAGCAAGAAGATCCTGGGTTCGAGTCTTGAAGGGTTTGTATGTTCTCCCTGTGCCTGCGTGGGGCTCCTCCAGGGACTCTGGTTTATAGTTTAATTCACATCGACTGTAGGATATTTTATATTCCTTTTACTAATAAAGCACCTTATCATTTTTATACACCACAATGTTTGAAATATCTGGTTAAACTGGTGCAAGGCTTGAATTTTCTTCTTATTCCCATTTTTGTGTGATTGCACATCTCAGACACATACTACTCTTGATGCCCTGGAGTTAATGATGTACATTTCTTTATTTGAAAAAGAAAAAAAGCAATTATTATTTCTAATCAATTCTCATTAATTGCAATGAAAAAAAAAATTATATAGCAAGCGACTGACAGATAGTAACGTTATATAGTGAACAAAAATACACATGATGCCCTAGTTGGTATGTTTAATAAGTGTTGTCTGTGTCCAGGTCATTTTATTGTAATGTCAAGAACCCAGTCACATTCCCTGTACACAATCTAAAACACTTGGTCAGTAATATATAAATATTTGGAAGTCAGCCCCACACAGCTAACAGGCTACTAAGCAGAGTAAGAATGACAATTTCCAGTGTCCTTTGCGCATTTGTTATTATTTACTTCCATATTTTGATGTGCTATAAAACAGAAAGACAAACCCACTGTGCTCTTACCTGCACTGTAAAGGTGGCATTTTCACAAGAAAGTTTTGCTAAGATAGCTAGCCGGATGGCTAGCGTTACACCCCCAGAAAAACTCTCTCCAAACCTTCCCTTGTGCAAAGCATGAATACTTAAAACATAGTTCAAGCCGTTACACAATTAAATGAGCAAAATTAAATTAATATATTTGATAATGCCTTCTCCCCCGAAAAGAATCTTGGCTCTTAAAGAACTTATCGGTTAACCGTAACTCAGTGACACTGCTCTCTTTCTGAACAGAGCCAACACAGACCAACTGCAGACGTCAGTACTACGTCTATTTGCGCATGCGCAGTGGAGATCAGGAACTATGTATTTTTCTATAAAGTACTACAGAACTATATGTCTCTATCATACTCAGGATAGAAATAACAGACTTTGATTATGAATATTGTATAATTGCTTATATGGTCAAACATCAAAACATATTACAATGTAAAAATATATATTATTATTATTATTATTTTTACAGAATTGTAGGTGCCTGAGGGGAACCCAGTGGCCAGCTTTCATCACGTTTCCCAGGTAACCGCCGTTTCCGGTGTTTCAAAACAAAGCACGTTTTATAGATTCATGAAACTGAGCCCTTCTGACAATACACTTATACATAAATACACAAGACGCATTGTACTGCAAGTGGTGACACGTCATCCAACATGTTTTCATTGTAAATGTTTATTTTCATGATTATAAAGGTACAGCGTGTTGTTTGTTTGTTTTATTTATTTATTTCTGCAGTACTTAACAGGAAATGACAAAAATGGTATTCTGTAAAAAAGGGGACCATTTTATTGTGTTGTAAACAAACAAACAAATAAATGAATAAAACTATTTATTTTATGAACAAAGGACAGCTATCCCAAAATAAGACACGTGTACCACATCTTTGGCTGTTTCCACAATTTGGACATTTTTACTTGCAGCCCTTCTGAAAATTCCAGCTTAGTTTGTGCATCTGCCAGCTGTCTGAAAAGTGATCAGGCCTGGTGTTCCCCAGATCTGATGTTCCCCAGACCCCATGTTCCCCAGACCCCATGTTCCCCAGACCCCATGTTCCCCAGACCCTATGTTCCCCAGACCCCATGTCCCTCAGTCCCTATGTTCTCCAGACCCTATGTTCCCCAGACCCAATGTTCCCCAGACCCCATGTTCCTCAGTCCCTATGTTCTCCAGACCCAATGTTCCCCAGACCCCATGTTCCTCAGTCCCTATGTTCCCCAGACCCAATGTTCCCCAGACCCCATGTTCCTCAGTCCCTATGTTCTCCAGACCCTATGTTTCTCAGTCCCTATGTTCTCCAGACCCAATGTTCCCCAGACCCCATGTTCCTCAGTCCCTATGTTCCTCAGTCCCTATGTTCCCCAGACCCAATGTTCCCCAGACCCCATGTTCCTCAGTCCCTATGTTCCCCAGACCCCATGTTCCTCAGTCCCTATATTCCTCAGTCCCTATGTTCTCCAGACCCTATGTTCCCCAGACCCCATGTTCCCCAGACCCCATGTTCCTCAGTCCCCATGTTACCCAAACCCCATGTTCCCCAGACCCTATGTTCCCCAGACACTATGTTCCCCAGTTCCTTATTAAATGAATGGATCTTCCATTGTATTGTGTACTTTGTAGAAGTAAGCTACAATGATTGTATCCATACTGTAAAAGAAGTATGATGAAACAAAATCAAACATACTCATCAAAGTAACAATTTATGGAATATTAGGGTTAGGGGTCCTGGGGAATATAGGTACTGGGAAGCATAGGACTGGAGAACATAGGCACTGGGGAACATAGGTACTGGGGAACACAGACATGGAGCCGTCTGAAAACACTGCTTTTCTGCTATGGAAACAGATTCTGAATTACTAATGCAATATTGTAAATAATTTATTCTGAGAAAAATTTCACAACGGTAAAGTCAAAAGGGCAGTGGCAGCTAAGTGGCTATGGCTCTTACTAATCAGAAGGTTTGTGCTTCAAGCCTCAGTCGCACCAATCTGCCACTGTTGGGCCCGTGAACATGCCCTTAACTCTCCTCTGCTTAGTTGTACAAATGAAATGAAAGTTCCTTTGGATAAAGGTGTCAGCCAGTGCCATAAATGTGTTTTGGCCCTGCAATGGACTGGTGATCACCCTTCAGTCTAGGCTGATCAATCCATCCATCCAGTATCTGTACCTCAGGATCACATGGAGCCAACTCCAGCTGACTTTACTCCAAATGTGAACAGGTCACTGGTCTAATCCAGTGCTAACACAGACACAAACAACTATCACACTCAGACAATTTTGAGGAACCAGTTGACTTAATGTGCATGTCTTTAGCCTGTCTTTTTACAAGGAGGAAACCCATTGCAATCTTAGGGAGAACATTTAACCCAATGCAAGCTTAGGGAGAACATTTACACAGAAAGGCACTTGGCTCGGATTTAAACCCCAAACCTTCTTAAAGTCAGGCAATAGAGCTAACTACTGAGCCAACATTCCCCCCAGCCTGAGCGGAGCAATAAAGTTATTTCCCAGCTTCCTGATTACTTGAATATACTGGTCAACAAATGTTTGTCTACATCACTGCATTATTAGCAGTCATTAAGAAACTACTTCCATCTCCGAGCATTTAGCTGTGTTTTGGACTGCTGGTAGCTAGTTAGGCCAAGCTGGATTTTTCAACAGAGAGAAGACTATACCTGTCATTATTAAAAATTTAAATTCAAAAGTCTCTGTGATTGCACACACTATGAACAGTGAATTTGACCTCTGCACTTAAACCATTCTTACACACCAGTAGTGAGTGCGTATAACCAGTAAGCACATGACCCAGTGTGTTTTCCTGCCAGTCCTGAGAATTGAATTGACTCCTCCAATCTTTAGGTCACGGCTGTCCCAAACAGCTCTTCAAAATGACATTTATATAAGCGTAGTTTTTTTCGCCTTTCGCCTTTTTTCGGCCGTATTTGCCTATTTGATTAGTTTTTCTGTTTTTGAAACTTTTTTTTAAACACACCCAGTTCAGGTTAGTCAAATAGTCTAATAAATACATAACCTTAACAATAAATATAATAACTTTGATACTGGTGGGTTGGGATGTCCACCACTATAACACATTGTAAAAACACGGGACTCTCTGAATGGCTATACTTCTCAGAACCCACTTAAAGAACCCTGAGTGTAAACTGTTGACAGTTAATCATGCAATGTAATGGTCATGTGAACCTTAACTAATGGACTAAAATTATTATTAAATTATATTATTATAATGATGTAAAATCCTATCTTCATGTGACCATAGGTCAATTATAAGTGGCCATTATAATTAAATGCATGTGTGATATGTATTCCTGGCCATTAGGAGGCCTTAGTATGGCCTGACACATGACTTTGCAAAAGGATTTTATGAGATTGCAGACCTCAATCAATGTGGAGCAATCTCTAAACTTTTCAATCTAAAAATTTATTTTTAGTCATGCATTCATCCTGTTATGGTACATATCCACAGAAGGTTAGTACATTATGAGGCAAACAACAATATGAGGCAAAAAAAATAAAATAAAAAAATTTTAAAAAAGGAAATAATGTAGAAAACAAATAATGGGAATTCCCTCCGGTGTGAACTCATTTTGTTCATGTGACATGATAGTCTGTCTTGCTATACAAACAGGAAATTTTCTTGTAAAAAATGTTTGTGACCTTCTTCCCTTTCATGCTGCTACTGTGATATTTCTCCTAGCAAGTATGATGTGGTAATGAGGTTGATGAACATCTTCATGAAGGAGAATACTTTTATTTATATGGCATTTTTTTTTTTAAATAAGTTCACAAAATATTTTACAGAAAGTGATATAGATCTAAAACAAAAAGTACACTAGTAAATAGTAACAATCACAAAAGAATTCAATGTCATGTTTTTTTTTTTAAAAAGACTGGACTGCTGTGATTGTTCTCCCTGATAAGGAAAAACTACAGTTTCTTGCTGTCAGCAGTGTCAAAGTGATTTCTAGGATTGTGAGTTTTTGATTTCTGGAAGGTTAAGAAAACGTTCTTTAGTGGAGTATCTCCACTCACGCACTCATTTGCTTCACTGCTTAATCCTACTGGGATCACGGGGAAGCTGGAGCTTATCTCAGCTGACACCCGGAGAAGGTAGGGAACACCCTGAACAGCTTGCCAGACCATCACAGGGCAACACATACACTCACACCTAGGGGCAATTTAAAACAGCTAATTAGACTAATGTGCATATCTTTTGACTGTGGGAGGAAAACAGAATACCAGGAAGATACCCACAGAAGCACAGGGAGAACATGCAAACTCCACACAGAAATGCCAAAGCCTGGGATTCCAACCCAGAACCTTATCTTGCTGTAAGGCAGATGTGCTAACCACTACCCTACCTTGCTGCCCAGGATATCTCCAAGTTAATGTAATATAAACACCCAGAGAGGGACAAAGCCTGTTTTTGCATACCTGAGTGTTAGTTGAATAACGATTTCTAATTATACCAGCTAGTAAAAGCCAAAAAAGTAAAAAAAAAAAGTTAGTGGACTTAGACTGTATCGTGGTGGAATACCACACCATAATGAACACAAGGACAGGGTCAGGAACTAAAGTAGAATAATTAAAAAAAAAATCTATTGAAAGCAAATGCTGGGGGATTTAAAGATGTAGGTTAATTCCTAGATTTTACTGGTTTCAATCTTAATTGAAAAAGAATTGGGCTTTTTGAAGAACCCCCTGCCCCCCCCCCCCCCCACACACACACACAATATTGATTTGTGGAAATGTAACTTTAATACAAAACAATCCTTTGTAATGTATGTATAAACGTCTAACTGTACATCTAGCAAATGTGGATGAAATGACAATAAAAAAGGTTTAGAATATTAAACAAGCTTTTGAAATCTTGGGTTACATGATTAAAAATCCACAACCTGTTTTCTGGTTTATTATTGTGAACTGGCTAGAAATTCAGGTTTTTAAAAAACTGTTTAAAATGGTAACATTGAGTGACAATAACAAGCAACAGAAAAAAAGAAAAGAAAAAAAAAAAAGTAAAAGAAAATAGTTGCGCAAAGATATACCTAGTCATGGGACTCTTCTGCACATTATATAGAATTACTGTTTATATTAATATAGTGAAATCTATAAAAATGTATATTAAATATGTGTAGAAAACGACTGGTGTGATGGAGCAAATATTTAAGGTTAAGGTTAATCCCCAAACATCCCTTCTACATGCATTGTTATTGCTTACATGGATACTAAATTTAGCAACATTTTTAAAGAACTCTGTATGCATCATCGGTATTGGATGTACACTAAATCAGTCTACACATTACACTTAAGTGTGGTGCAAATCTATTGTGAGAGCTGGTAAGTTCACGAGTTTTCACTTGAAACCAAATGCTAGGACCGCACCTTTTTTTATTGTTATTTTTGCAGTTGATGGCTAATGTAGCTAATAACTGGCTGATAGCTAATGGGGAACTTGAATTTTCAGTAAATGCAGTCCTTGAATAAATCTGTAAATCCACCACATGAGTATAATCAACAGCCAGTGAAATTCTGCTCGAGTAAAAATACTGTCATTTACAAAAAATTCTAAGGCACATGTAACAACACAAAAGTTCATCCCTGCTGGGTTCTGTACATTATGACGTTTAACAAAGTTAACAAAAGAAAATAAAAAAGCTTCCACAAACCTGTTGCATGAAGTCAGTTTCAAACTCAAAGGGACATTTCCCCAGATTAGAAATGCTGTAAACCCTAGTTTGTGTTATCGTTCTTTATCTGAGCCTCATCATCATCCTACTAAGTGCTATCTTCAATTTCGTAATATTACAGAAGGTCTGTTTTCATCCTTCATGAGGTATTTTATATATACATTTCAGAATGTGTGAAATTAAATGGTTAAGGGAACTACTGGAAAACTGAATATGGTTACCTAAAAACTGAATATGTTCAGAAATATATTTGTTTTCATCCAAAAAATGGATGAGGACAATTTATGGATGAAAAAAAAATCTAAATGGAACCGATTCAGAAAAGAAAACACTTCACCCCAAACTTGTGCATAAATTAAGAGCTTGGAGATACAGTATATCAACACTCAAATAAACAAGGCTGAAGAAAGAAAAGCAATTTAAAATGTTAATAATGAAAGCCCCCAAAGTCCACAGAAAGAGGGATGGCCAACTACACCATTTTTCACACTTAGAATTTTAAGCTGACGTTTTTGCCCATGATCTGGATGTCATCAAACGGCAGTAGTGCAAGTATCTGAAAGAAAAAAGAAAAAACAGTCATTGTTCAAAAATAGTGCTGGCAGTTTTTAAAACATGAAAATGAAACAATGTGCCCCACGTTTATCAAAGTTGCACATGAGAAAATCGGATTGTATGTAAAAGGTCAGTGGAAGTTTCAGTATTTATCAGTTTCAACTTTGGCATAGATGTACTAACAGACCCCGAAAATCATTATTAGTATCAATCATCTCACACACACACACATATACATGTATAAATATATAAAGTCCTGAGTCGATTTTCCGTACATCGAAGTAGAACTAAATGAGTTGGCTTTAATAAATCAACTTGCCCAGGATAAATCCCCTGATGAGTGGGCAACCACGAAACAGCCTTGCCGGGATAAAAATGTAGTCCTTTTATTTTTCCCCACATACCATATATATATACACACATACACACACAACAGACCATCGCAGGGCAAACACACACAACCATTCACACTCACATCCACACCTCGGGGCAATTTGGAACAGGTAATTTGCATAATGTGCCAGTACAGAGCAAACCCATGCAAACTCCACACAGAAACACCTGAGCCCAGGATTTAAACCAAGTACCTTCTTGCTGTAAGGCGAACATGCTAACCACTACATCACCATGCCACCCATATATACACACACACACATATTTTATATATATACATAAAGTCCTGAGTCGATTTTCCATAGAACAGTGCTCAATACATCGAAGTAGAAGTAAATGAGTTGGCTTTAATAAATCGACTTGCCCTGGATAAATCCCCTGATGAGTGGGCAACCACGAAATAGGCTTGTCGGGATAAATCTGTAGTCCTTTTATTTTTCCCCA
>JAQMYF010000002.1:14506095-14535319 GCA_030014195.1 Neosilurus mollespiculum | reverse complement strand
CACACACATAAAAATGTGTGTGTATGTGTGTATTAGATAAAATTGCTTCTTATTAGGGAGGTGCGAAGGTATATCAATTACATGAAGTTCAGCTTATTTTTAATATAGAAATGCACAGCTTTGACCAAATATATATATATACTATCTGATATTTATATATGTTGTGGGTGAAGAGCCACTTACTTGGGAAATACCATAATAAAGTAATAATTATGCCTTTTGACTGGTAATAGTGAAGCTTACACAAGTTTTCCCCAGTATTAGCCACATTTACTTTTCACTGGAAGGGGAGAAACCCCACATTCATACAGACCACTCTGCTCTGCTTTGTGCTGCATTTCGGGTCCAATGGTAACCTAATCTGAAAGCAAGTAGTGATTTGTGTTCACTCAGGATTTAAAAGGGAAGCTGAGAAATGAGCAGATATTATTTTCAAATGACTAATTCTTATAAAAGTCGAGCACTTCAAGGAATTCTGGTTATTCATGTAGTGCCACTGAGCTGTTCCGAAAAAAGTGAACTCTCAGAATCTGAAGGAAGAATTCAAGACAAAAATCAAAACTAGCAATCGTTTAGATTTGCATTACATCATTTCGAAGAAATATAACTGCCTTTTCACTGGCATGTCAGTTAGGGGTCATGTGATTTAGCAGCCCTGGCACGAGGAACAGAAAACCCTCCTTTATTACTAATACAGAGGCTGCTCCGAGTGCTGGTAACCAATAGGATGGATTTTTATGATATGGGCACTTTACCCATAACTTCACCCATAACTTCAGTGCCTGGATTGGATTTTGCTTAACTTCTACATGGATTTGAATGATTCAGTGCAAATAAATGACTCACATTAAGATGAAAATACTTTATCTGTGCCTATAAATGCAGGACTTGTGACTGTATGGTGGTTTGCCACCTTAGTATTTACAGCAATTTTTCCTTACATCATCGTTGCCGTCGGCAAGGTCCAACGCAGTCTCATCCTCCATGTTGCGAATCATTTTGTCAGCTCCTGCCTGGCACAGGTGGCTGGTGATGGCAGCATCTTGACGCCCGACTGCCAGGTGCAGTGCTGTGCAACCGTTTAACATAGCAGCATCTACATTGGCACCTCTGGTTAGCAGCAGAGTCACTGCATCCAGGTCATGCAGCTCCACGGCCATGTGTAACGCCGTTTTCCCACTCGTTCCCTCCTGAGGGTGGACGTGTCAGAAAGTGTAAAAAAAAAAAGTGTCAAGGCCTGAGATGTGTTTATGTAAGCGTTATGACAATATGATAGTTTTGATTTGTTTAGTCTGAAGAACAGAACAGCATGCTAAATTAGGTATACAGTTACATGGACTACAATATAAAAGACATGAAAATCCGAAAAATTCTGATACTTTCTATCTACAGTATATAAACTTCTATTGCAATGTTATGTGGTATGTAATACTATTCTATTAAAAAAAAGGGTTACAACCTCAGACATCTGGCATTAAGAAGCAAACAGGTACTGTAGCTTAAGGGAAGTTTTGCCTTTAAAATTGACACTTCTAGGAACAAAAGTGCATTACTGTAACTGTGTGAAAACTCGTCTCACTTCTCACCTGGAGGTTCAGATCAACACCTTTCTTTATCAGGAGTTTGACGATTCGGTGTTGTTTGTGCAGTGTGGCAACATGGAGGCAAGTCAGACCTTGTTTTAAAAAAAAAAAGGAGAGAGGTAAAAAAAAGTTTAAAAAAAAAAAAAAAAAGTTATGCCTTTTCTTTTTAATGTAAAAAAACAAACAAACAAACAAACAAACAAAAAAAACCCCAGAAAGCTTGCACAAAACAAAGTGCAAAAAAATAAAATAAAAATAAAATAAATAAAATAAATTAAAAATACAGACCTACAGTTCAGATAATACATGGGCTGAGTCTCTTTTTTGAGTAGCGCTTTTTACAATTACATATCCACGGCATACTACATCAAAAGTTTTTAACGACAGCTGATGTGTGACACTATCCGACATAACAGGGCCGTGGTGGCTCTCAGGTGGTTAAGGCTCTGGCTTACTGATCCAAAGGTCAGGGGTTCAAGTCCCAGTACCACCAAGCTGCCACGGTTGGGCCCTTGAGCAAGGCCCTTAACCCACAAGTGTACAGATGTATTAAATATGTAAGTGGCTCTGGATAAGGTCGTCTGCCAAATGCCACAAATGTAAATGTAAATAATACTGTGATGGTACTGAAATGTTCAACACTACAGAAGATCTACAGTGTAATCCCTAATTAGGTAAAGTCTGTTGGGCTTTTTACTGGCTCATCAGCTCCGGAGCTTATCCTGATTTCTGTAGCGTGAAGCGACTAGGAGTTCAACTCCTCCTGGATGGGTCGCGAGTCCATCGCAGGTTACCTTCCCTGTATTTTTACTAGTATTTATACTGCTGGGTGGACAGAGGCACACTTGTGGTTGAGACCTTGTCCAGGGAATTAGTACGGTGGGGGTTTAATGGGGATTCGAATATAAATAAAAAAAATAACCCACTGTTTATAATAGCACTGATTATACTTTCCACTCATCAAAAAAAACAAAACCAAAACAAAAACAAAAAAAACCAAAGTGCATTTAAGCTTTGTGTTTTTATAGCAACAGACTGTGCGTGAGACAAGTTAATCCCTGTTGTCAAGTCATTTTTCCTCTCTTAAAAGTTACAGAGAAACTGGAATGCACTAACTTTGTCCTGCAGACATCACAGAAAACTTCCTAAACATTGACACCTGAGACTTTTTCTACAAATGTTCCATAAACATGTTCTCCCATCACCATCATCAACGGTTACATGTCTTTTCAAAGGCAGCCTTATTAGTAGCGTGAGATTATGCCGAGCATCTGCAGGCTGTTACTACAGAAACAAGCTCATATTAACCTGTGATTTGAATTATTGCCAGAACTACGGTTAGAGCTGCTATAATAACAATATTAATGATAATAATAATAATAATAATAATAATAAACAACTACTTTCTAATCAGATTTAACAGTGCTGTGACAGAACACATCAAATGATATCATAAATAAACTTGGGATTTATGGTATTCATCACTGAACTTTAACTCTAATACAAAAGGACACTGTTGAAACTGCAACGTCATTGCGGATATTAATTCCAAAACCTTTACACTGACTTCCCTGTTCTATTACTACTGTGTTTCTGTTCGCCTAAACAAATGGAAAATGATTCCGCCCTCTCAGGACAATACCAGCACTTAATGTACTGTACATAACATCCTCGTTCCAGTGTTACACAGAAAACGTCAGTGCAAATAGGAAGGGCGCAGCATTAAATAAAACCTATAGACCAGGATAACATCTTACAGATTTTACCCCTTGACATATGTCCTTCATACATGCACCAGTTCGTAGACATTTAAGTGAGTTTAGTCTAAATCCATGCAGGCTTTCAAAGTGTGCAGAAGATTTTTTTTTTATTGTGACCTTGACCTCTGACCTCAGAACCTCTACCAGTACTTTGGCCTTTAGTAGTGAGTAATTACTGAATTTTTGGTCAAAATCCATTAAGGGATTCAGAAGACAGAGGCCCACAATAACGTTCGGATGGACACACACTGGCACACACACGGACAGGACTAAAAAATGCCTACGACCCCACCACAGTGGGCGGAGAGCTAATAATATCCAGCAAACAGTTACAAGACACTAAAACTGAAAGGCTATGGGATGATCAACACACTGCGTGCTTGGAGAACGACATGATCTAGTCTTTTTTAGTGGGCTGCCAAATGTGATGAGGTGTACGTAACTAATCAGCAGGCAAGTGATGGTGAACAGTAAATTTATAAGCTTTGAGAGTGTGCGAACTACAGTGTTATCATGAGTAAGGGAGGTTTACACATTCTACTTTGTGTCATATCGAAGTGTTAAAACCACTGTGACCAAAACTGTGGTAAAATCGATCAAATCCTGTGTTCAGTAACTAATATTTATTCAATAGTAGTAATATTCATGTAAAAAAACTTCTGCCACAAAATTCACCCTGTTATCGGTAAAATTACAGGCAGAATTTCAGGTATTCGATGGCCAAAACAAGTGCATAATGATGCATGTTAATAAGGAATAAAACAGATCTCCTGTATTGCAACACTGTGGATTTTACTCAGCTGATCAGATGATAGAACCCAAACTATTCATGTTTAGAAAACATTTTAGATGTCTATGCCTTGTAAATGCAAATAGCTTTGCATAACTTTTTAGCTTTACTAGTAGTCTTTTTATTTCACTCAGTTCAGATTTACTGCCTGTCTGCTGTTTTACTTTGCTACTGACGGCTCACATGCACCCACCTGGCGAACCATTCAATAAGTACTCATTAAGAGAGGGCAGTTATGCAGAACCTCCTTCCCGACAACAACCACCCACTAATCAGACCAGAAGTGTCACCACTGACAACATACTTCCCTATTCCTGAGAAAGATTGCAGTAAATCCACTTACCACAGGATCCTGATGGTTCATTTTTGTCTACTTTGTGAGACTGTGTATTATATAGAAAAGGATAAGCGTGTCAAGAATAAGCTCTAGATCGAAGTCCCTAGGCCAAACATATAACCCGTGATGAGCTGCTGCTGAAATGATTTCTAGATCCTCATATATAAATTTATTTGATGCAGTATTACCTCTCCAGTTCTGTGTCTCGAACACTGTGGTGAGCATGGAAGTCGAAGTCTGACGAATCATCTCATTAGCACAATCGAATCTGCCGTGCTCACAGGCCACATGGAGTGGTGTGTTTCCATCCTGGTCCTGGAGCTCTAGACATGCGCCGTTTGCTACCAGAGCCCTAACTACGGGCACTTGATTCAAGTAGACAGCCAGGTGCAGCGGCGTCTGAAAGAGAAGATCAGGTAGAACAATCATTTCAACAACACTTCTTTACCAAACGACGTGCTTCATGTACTAAACCTACATGTTTGCATTTTAGTGATGATACCGTCAGTTATATTTATTTAACCAAGCTAAATATTATCCAGCTTACCAGGGTAGAACATTAGATATGATATGATGGACAGTGCAGTAGATGACATCGCTAGTGCATTTTTCTGAAATGGTCACAGGTCTCAGAGCATGATGAAGATTAAACCGGCTGAATGTACAATTTTGTGTTGTTTTATTTGCAAATTTAGTTTTCCTAAAGTTTCTGATGAAGGATATGGTCATTCAAGATCCAAAATATAGATAGTACTCATTATAGCTGTGTGACTTGATTGAGATGCTCCTCAGTCCCCTTCGTCATTTGGGCAAACTCAGAATAAATACTCAAATACAGTCAATAATACAAGTCTAAACTGGCTAATAATTCCACCAGGAACAGTATCAGAGAGTACATGCTTACTCTGGGTCTCATTTCAAACACCGTTTACACAATTTGATTAAATTAATGACATACAAAGTAATCACCTTTTCTGTCAAGTGAAAATGTTGATAGTGAAGGTGTACTGATGTTGAAATGTGATGTCTTCCTAATGATAGGACGATATTTGATTATATGAATTACATGGAGCCCCATGTTTGGCCAGGGCGTCTCTGTATGGAGTCTGCATGTTGTCCTTGCGATTGCGTGGGTTTTCTCCGGGTGCTAAGGTTTCCTCCCACAATCCAAAGACATGCACATTAGGCTAAGTGGCCATTCTGGATTGCCCCTAGGTGTGAGTGTGTATGGTTGTTTTTTGGAATGGCCATGCAGCAGACTGGTGAGCTGTTCAGGGTGTACCCCCTCCAGCCTCACTGTGACCCGAAACAGTATAAGCAGAATGAATAATGAAGAAATTATTTAATGAATTATATTTTTAATGGTAGAATAAATTAAACTAGGCAACAGAACAGCTGACATCATGCAAAATTACAGTCAACTTCAAAACTATTACTAGCATTTCATGCAATGATATGTTGGGCCTGGAATGGTCAGGGTGTACTCCGCTTTCTCCCTGAGTCAGCTGGGATGGGCTCCAGCCTCCCCATGACCCTAATAAAGGATAAAGTGGGTCTGAAAATGAAATTAAAGGAATGAAATGATAAGATTATTATTTTAGAGGCATGGGATTATGACTATTGTACAATACTCAAACAAGTTATCATTATTATTGTGGACATTTTAAAGTATAAATAGGAACAAACCCCATTAATTGTTCTGGCCTGCTTGGATTTTTACAATTCTGTCCACAGAGCTTGAAAAAGAACTTTAGATATTTAATCCTTGCATAATTCTTATGACCTAAAGCCCTTTAAGTTAAAATACAGCGTGTGTATTAAAAAAAAGAGAAAAACTTAATGGTTTCAGAACATGAACAAACTTGTACGAATACATTATTATCCCATGTGTGGCATGACTGTTTTTAAAAGATTTCATTTAAAGAGTAGGAGTGAACCACTTGCTACTTGAGTAGTAACTCTGTTAACCACTTGCTACTTGAGTAGTAACTCAGCCACCGTCTTGATAGCAGCGCTGTGTAGTGAATTGAATTGAAGAAACCTCAGCAGAAAGAGAGCAGCACTACATAGCTTACTCAGTTTAAGACTGCGCAGTTATCATGCTGATGTATTACTGGCTGTGTTACTGACTAATCCACCAAAGCCCTGACTTTATTACGTGGATTTCGGTAAGCTTGGTGCACTACTACATTTCCATTAGACACATGTTTAAGTGCTGACTGCAACAGATTTGCTTCTCACTTAATACATCTCGTTGCAGTGCAGCAATGAATCGTCATGCCTCTTGATCAGTATTAGGTACTGCACACAAGAACAGCATGTTCTTGACCCATATATAATCAAACAGCCTAGACATAATATGAATTTTTTAACTGAATGCCTAATTATTATGTCCAAAAAGGCCTTGCTTGGCATAGTAACAACACTTTCATGAAATCAGAACAAATTATTATTAATTAAAATGTATATAATTCAGACTAATTTCATGAGATAAAATTATAAAACTAAGTACTCCAATACACTGATCATGAGTGATACACAGATCATCTAGACTGAAATGGTCCAAGAGTAGTTAACATATTAGCTTAGTTGCGGGTTGCAAAATACAGATTACCATCTTTTACCATGCACATATTTAATTTTTATGTTTAACTCAGTCGATCCACTTACTCCAGTGATTCTCATTCTTTTTCTATCAACTTTCCAAAAATGTAGACTGGCTTTCAAAACTCCTACCCCTCTGGATTCGCCATAAATCACAGGTGTCAAACTCAAGGCCCACAGCCCAAACCCGGCCCGCCATTTCATTTTATGTGGCTCACAAGAGCTTTCAAAGAACATGATTTTTGTACATTCTGTCCATCAACCGTTACCATGAAACCTAATTCATCATCCTTCCACTAGGTGGCGGCAGCCTATTTCAAGTATACAGCTCAATATTCATGACTCAATAAAGATAGCATGCTAGCTTGTCGCTGTTAAGCGTTGTCAGAAAATTCAAGTGAATAAGGGAAAATAAAGGGGGCAGCTGTAGCCTAATGATTAAATAAAGAGGGCAGCTGTAGCCTAATGGTTAGAGAAGCAGCTTTAGTTAGTGAAGCGGATTCAGGACTGAAAGGCTGCTGGTTCGATTCCCGAACCAGCAGGAAAAACTTGTGGTGGGAGGAGGAGTGAGCTGCACCTTCCCTTCCTCCACCTTCATGGCTAAAGTGCCCTTGAGCAAGGCACCTAACCCCCAACTGCTCACTTTGGATGGGTTAAATGCAGAGTCAATATTTTCCCATGTGGGATTAAAACAGTATATTAAAAGGAGGACAAATGCCAAAACTAATCATTTTTGCCATGGTTTCCCTTTTAGAATAGATGTTCAGAGATTATTCAGCCCTCAATCACCTTTAAATTTAGTCATGTGGCCCTCAGTGAAAATTACCACTATTCTAACAACCCCGAAACATGGTTACCAGGCAGTGCAAGCATGTACGTAGCTTTAATCCCACACCACAGCTATCAAATACACAAAAGAATGTGGTACTGTTGATCAAAATAAAACAATGCAACCTAAGGTTGGTTAAAGAGTGCTGGACACAGTCAAGCGAGGTTTTATTTTGGCTCAGTGCACCACATTTCCTCACGTCCACACACTCTTTCAGCTTATGGCAGCAATCTGACATGCACTGCCAATGAAAAGAGATTTCGACAAACATTTTGGATAATTTAATTTACTTTTTCACCACCTTGTGCCTTTAATAAACTGAGATTTCCAGACGGAACTGCTATTATATATTCTTCTTTACAATATTTACACAACTTTGAAAATTTTTCACGAATGAGGGAAAATTCATTGTAAAAAATCTCTGCAATGGAAACTATGATAGTAGTATTTTTGAATAAAATATGGAAATGTGTGAAACCCCTGAGTCTGATGACATATTTCAAGCTTGAGGTGGAGTTTCCCTTATGACAGAAATTACATAACCAATAAATCCTGAAAAGCACGGCATAATGTTTCCCACTGGCTGGCTGTGTTACTGAAGGCAAATGTAGGAGACTAAAAATGTCAAATTTAATAAAACCAAAGGTGGATGCAGGAAGTGTTACCTGATATAGATTATTCTGGATGTCTAGGATCTCTTTGGGGAACAGATTTATGAGCTGATGGGTGAACATTTCCACCTCATGGATTATAGCCAAATGGAGAAACCTGGACAGAAAGGATAAAAAGAATTCAAAAAATGTTTAAAAAAAAAAATGCACTGGGTTAAAAAAACAAAAAACAATTGCACTGTTAAAACTTCTGGGGAAATAGAAGACCACACAGGAACACTGGAAAGTGTTTCACAATCTGTGACGCAGAACAATACGGAGTAAATAAATAATACTAAGAAATTCTTCACACCCATGCGAGCGGGCTCAGGAGTTGCGCAACCCTGGGACTTTTCTACACAGCACAGTCAAATCAAGGCACTTAGCGCGGGTTGTATCCGGTTCTTGGAAAACCAAACTTTAAAATTAGAACAGTTTTTTGCAAAGGAGCCGAATTACAGCCACAAGTTCAGGTGAAAAGTAGCTGGCCCCATTCAGAATGCAAAGGAGGAAACCAACACTATGACACGGGGGTTAAAGAGCACAGGAAACAATACACAGCCACAAGACATGACTCTTTAACAGAAGCCTCTTCAGATACCTTTTTACTTACAAACAGGCATTTAAATGAGTTTCAACCAAGAATGATTGTTATATGTGTATGTATACACACACACACACACACACACCGGACATGGTGGCATGGTTTATATGGTCACTTGTAAACTCAATCAGGTATGACTAATCACTTTCTCCTTTTCACAGCTAGCTAACTGGCTTCTACTTGTGATTAGCTGTAACCATTCCGATTAGTTCATCATAAAAACAGCTATTCCTAGAGCATTCCAGTGATGGAAAATAAACAATCAACTATGGGTGGCAAAGAACTGACAAAAGTATATATATATATATATATATATATTCTGTTCCTAGGAGCACAGTAACGTCCATAATCAAAACATAGCAAGTGTTCAGCATTATTAGAAGGAGTCTACCTTGGATAGGCTGCCCTTCAAACCTGGATGGAAGACTGGGGAGGAAATTGGTCAGAGAGGCTACCAAGAGGTCCATGGCAACTTTGACGCAGTTACAGGAAGTTTTGTAATACCTCAAATGTCAAACTTTTTGAGGCCAAAAGGAAAAAGTAGTTATGGTCAGATGAGACCAAAATTAACTATTTGGCCTCAACACAACAAGCTATATGACAAAGTCAATACAGCTTACTATCCAGAGAACACCATGCCTACAGTATAGAAGGGAGATGATGGTATCCTGTTGTGGGGTGATTCGCTGCAGCAGGAACTGAGGCACTTGTCAAGATAAAAGGATAAATAGATAAGGCAATATAACATCAAATTCATGATAAAAACCTGCTGCTGTGACAAAATGTCATCAATGGGAAAAAAGTTGACGGTCAACGTCCTTACATGGCTTAGTCAGAGCTCAGACTTTAACCTTATTGAAAATCTGCACCATGACTTGATTGCAGTCCAGCGACAATCACCATCCAATGTGACTGGACTTATACAGTTCTGTAAAGAGGAGTGGGAAATATTGAATTGTATACATGTGCAAAGTTGGTAGAGAAGTATTCCAACAGCGTCATGGCTGCAATCAAAACGAAAGGTGGTTCCACAAAGTACTGACATAAAAGATTTTCAGGATGGTTAAAGGATCGCCAGATGCTTCAACCATCTCACTTATTGTGTTTTTTTTGCATTTTATTATTTTTTCCTGAGCTTTTATATTTTCGTTGGCTGTTATAGATTGCATTAAGTAGATACAGCTGGGAATTTTTTTTGTGTGTGTGTGTGTGTCTTCATTTCAGGACACAAAGCAACATGAATATTAATATAAGTTTAGCTGTGTGTTTAGGTAACTCAATCTAAAGTTGACTTCCTGTTTTACTGGGGTATAAATATGAAGTGACACACTTGAAAAATCCCTTCGCCATTCATCAAGAAAGCACAAATGGAGAGATAAAGGTCTGCTGACCTAAAGAATCAGACAATGACTTATTTAATGAAAATACCCATAATCTACTTTTAGGCTAATGATTAAGTTGTTTTGAAACAGTGGGCGCTGAAATTAACCTGCTCACAGGAGGGCGCAAATATTTCTGTGCAAGATGAAAGCCTTTTCTTTAATCTATATAAAAAAATTAAAAATAAATAAAAAAGGGCCTTCTTTTTCAATAAAAAGGTTTAATTACCACCACAAATCTCTAATGCCATGTAGGGTGGAGGCCCAGTTTGGGTGTTGTGCTGTTAGGGTACACCTGCCATCATAGACTGTATTAGTTACTGGATAATGATCTGAAAAATACATTAAAATGCATAAAAATGGCTCAGTGACCATAAAATCAGGATTTCCCTTATGAGCATTCCTGCCCCCTGACCTAAACTCCATGGAAAACTTGTGTGTTGAAATCAAGAAGTATTGCAGGAGAAGTCTTATGGCTGTAGGCGGTTGCAAAAAATACTAAATGCAGGGTGAGAGGTTTTTTCTTCTTAAAACAAATTTACTGTGATTATAGGTAAGCTCTTAGAAATATCTTTGTTTATGAAATTTCCTTGCTATCTTTACAAAGGGTGCCACTAATTATGGAAAATAGCCTATGCCCAAGAATGAGAGAGAGAGAGAGAGAGAGAGAGAGAGAGAGAGAGAGAGAGAGAGAGACAGACAGACAGACAAACACTATACTTTACTAAATATGCTCTAAAGATGGAGTTGGTAATCTGGGAAGCTATCAACATTTGAAAGTAGCATCTCTTCAGGACTCCACTGCCCTTGGCTGACTGCTGGTTTGTGCACGGAAAAGGTCCTGCATAAGTAGGGATATACAGGAGCATATGTCAGCAATGGAAAAGTACCTTTTAATTAACTTTCAAATCATGATATCATAACATGCCTCATAGATTATGATCATGTTACATGACCATCACTATTTTAGTTAATATATTTGTTGACAAATACCAAGTGGTTTAAAATAAATTATGCATATAGATTTTACCATACATTAATAAGGTCACTTGACTTTGTTCCTTAACACACCTCCAGTATTAAACAGGAAGTGTTGCTCTAAAACAAACAAAAAATTCCCCCAAATATAATTCATACAGCAGGTCACCATCCAAAAGGAACTTGTCTCAGTGAAAAACGATTTCACTTTCACCAAGCAAATAAATACGGGAAGAACCAATGGAAATTCAGAGGTATTTTGCCAGCAGCGCTGAAGTGAAAGTCCTTTCCAGAAGTGAGAAATCAGTCCTTCGGGATGAAGCATGTGGGGATTTCGTAAAGTCTCTCAGCATCAATAAACCGCAATGTTTCCTCTTGGCAGGTAGCAAAGAAATAAAAGGAGATTATTCTGACTGTAGATGGATCTTGTTATACATGAACCCTCACTGATGCTTCTGAACACTTATCAGACTAACCTGAACTCAGACAAGGTCAGCAGGGTTGCTTTTTTGTTGTGTGTTCTTGCTCCATGATCCTAAGAATAGTGACTCATGAGTTCATTTCTCACCTAGACTGTAGCAATGCTTCATTTCTGAGTATAGAGAACAGGGACAGACCACAGCGCACATTATTTATACATGTAGTAGAAGCCTGGTGAAGTGCATTATGTGTATTACACCAGATTTATATCACTTCACTGGATGGGCACCATTTCAAAAGAATTTCAGTCACTTTACCAGCAGCATACCTTGAAATGCCTGGCAGGCTGCGCTCCAAACTGGGTTTTAGACTCACATAGATTTAGCAAAATCTTTTTGCAGCATTGTATAGTAGTAGTGTTGTTGCACGGACAAATGTTTCTAGCAAACTTAGCATTTTATAGTCAAGTTCAAGTGTGTGTACGTGTTAACACCGTATTAGTTGTCCAAACCCTTAAACAAAAGTTCTTTTTGTAGTCCTGAGGTATCAGAATGTGTTTCCAGCAGAGCACTGGGGAAATTCCGCTGCCAATGTGCACTTCTGCTTTTTGCGCAGATGCACCACAGACAAGCAAGACAGAGTTTCTAGACGTGTGTGTGTGTGTGCGTGCGCGCGCGTGTGTGTGTGTGTGCATGTGAGAGAGAGAGAGGAGTTTGCAGTGGTAAATTAGCAAACTTCAACATAATCACACAAGTGTGAATCACTAAAGATATTTCACTAGACCATGAAACTGCACAGTTGGACAGGAGTGAAGTTATCAGAGAATATCTGTTACCACAAAACTATTCGAAAATCTTTTTTTATACGTACACACGCAATGGACATGCTCCAGAATTTATCTGCAGGCATGATCAGAGGATCATGTTATTCAGTGTGACATGGTTTCAAAAACGATACATCAGTTTTAATCCAGCCAACAACAAGATTGTATTGGATTTTCTTTCCAATTTAAATTTCTACTGTATAAATTTCTCAGAAACACAAGTGCTACCTAGCATACAGAACCCAGAAGTTCGGTTAACCACACCACAGTGGATCGATGTAAGCCGCTAAGGTATATTTTTATTGGCAGCTATAATGATATAGGAAGCCCTGCTGAAGTCAAAGGGTGACTTTTAGCAACAAACAAAACAAATCCCACAAGTAAGCCTCTTCTCACACTGTGCTGTCATTTGAGCCATGCTAAGCCAGGATTAGCCATCATGAGATCATGATGACTGAATGAAACAAATCTTCCAAAGTAAAAATGTTTACACCCATCCACCACTTTTCATCTTGGGGTGGGGTGGGGTGGGGGGGGGGAGATTCCCAGACCATCCCATGTCTGTTCCTTTCAGTGAACAAACAAAAAGGAAAAAAAAGAAAGAAAAAAAAAATACAAGCACATCCATTTAAGACAACTGGAACCGTGGACTATTATCAGTTAAGATAATTGTTGTTTACCTGCACAAGGCAACCTAGGGGTATGTAATTTTCTCAAAGGCCAGGTGTAGCTGCAAGTTTTCATTGTAACAATTAGCATTCAAATAATTTAACCTAGATTACATCAGTATCTGTGACAGAGACCTACGTCTGTTCTGTTCTCCGGGATTAAAGTATGTGATGGAAGACTATTGATGACGATGGCGATGATGAATATAGATTGGAAGTAAAATTTGCAGCTGGGTGAAGACTTTCTGCTCAGATACACACAGAATAAACGGGTCAGGGAAAAGTGTTTACTTCTTTTTTTTTTTTTTTTTTTTTTTTTTTTGAGAAAAAGGTCTGCGTAGCTCCAGCTTTACAAATTCAGCCAAGCAAGACTAAGAGATGGAAACGCTCAAATCAAATGGACTTCTGCTTGGCTGAAATATGAACCAGGACTTTTTGCAGAAGTGGTTTCAATGGCTTTTGTTTGAACCAATATTTCTGCATCATGGTCCTGGCACACCACTGCCCTGTGCATTCAGATGTGTTTTTTTCCCCTTTCTCCTAATAAATAATTACCTCTAAAATTGCTTCAAATGAGTTGTGAGTAGGGAAACTACCTCACTGACTTAAACACTCCCGGCATGCATCAGATTACTGCTTGTTTTTGTGTTGCAGCCAAGAAGCATTGGAAGTTTCTGAGTGCATGAATTAACTGTTTAATAAACTCGGTGTGGATTCTGACCTTGTCTGGCACACAGCTACCTCTGATGATGTAACAGTGTCCATCCACTGAACAACACCAGACTGCTTGAGCAAAAAAAAAAAAAAGAAAGTTGTTTTAAAGAGTCTTATGCGGATTGTTTTGCCAAGCATCTCGTTTTGAGGTGTGTGTAAGGATCAGTATGGATATTGTTTGTTTGTTTGTTTACTCTCAACCACCCATTTGCCAAACCCTACTAGGGACGTGAGAAGGCTGGAGCCTATATCAACCAACACTGGCTGAAGGTGGAGTACTCCCTGAACAGCTCACCAGACCATCGCAGAGCCAACACACACACACACACACACACACACTTTCACTCTCACATCCACACCTGGGGCAGTCTGGAACAAGCAATAAGCCTAGCGTGCATGTCTAGACTGGAGGAAACCGGAGAACCCGGAGGAAAACCTACGCAGAAATGCCCAAGCCCAGGGAGTCCAACCCAGGACCTAGAAACCTAAAATGAAACATCACGATTTAAGGAGCAACATCGATTAAGATAAACAATCATAAGAACCTACGTGTCTCCATCTTCTGTGACGGTTGCGAGCAGGTTTCCTTCCTCCCCGGAGTACTCCACTGAGTGCTGCTGCTGGCACAGCTCGGTTCGAGACCCCGAAACGCTGCATTTCCCCAGAAGATCACTCAGACTTTCTGTGGTCAAAGATGAAGAGCCGTAAGACGAGTCCAGGCGCTCCTCCGTGCTCAGCTTGTCCTGCTCTTCCCTTCCGCTGCTGTGATCCGGTACCGAGCTCGTGCTAACGCACCGCTCGTCTCGAGTCAAAGACCTAAAAGAGTCGATACCGGAGTCGGTTCTGTTGTCCTCCAGCAAATCAAACTTACTCTTCTCCTCCCCGTCGCCTCCGCTTCTCTCCATAATACTCTTAAAGAGACCAAGAGTTTAATCTCAGTGCCGACCGATTCGAGTCCAGGCTTCGGTCAGAGGGTGTCCGAGGGTCCGCCGAGAGAGTCGCGACGGTGCCGAGGCGAAAACAAACCAGTCCGTCTTATTAGTTTGTCGTCGTTGTTGTGTTTCATTCCATCTCCAGTTTTAGTTTTCTCTGAAATCGAAGGTAGAAATGCATGGAGATTAACAGAGCCTCTCATAACCGACGAGGAGCGAGAAAAGAAAAACAACCAGCTGCTGACAAACACAGAAAAGCCCGACTTCACGAGTTTTGAATATTACTGGTTACACGGAAGCTGTGGGTAGGGGCGGGGCTAATCTTTATACTACACGGAAGTCGTCTTATAGTCACGTGAACAGACAGAGAGAGCGAGAGAGAGAGAGAGAGAGAGAGCAATCATGTTCTGGTCCAGATGACTGATCACTAACACACACACACACACACACACACACAGATAAAGAAAGCATTATTACAAATTATAATAATAACACTATAATAATAATAATACATGTATTTATTTTATAATAACATTATATTGCAGATGTCTCACATGCAAATTATTATCGAGTCATTTACATTTAGGGGTCGTTTTTAGTCTGTAATCAGGTTTAATTACTAGTCATACACCCCAAGTCTATAACAGATCCACATTTTTTTTAATTGATGTAAAACTGCTTTATTATTTTCATGAAGGTTAACCATGTAACTAATAAACCACGAAGAAACCATAGAGAGGGACCTCACATATAAAAGATTATGTGAAGATGTTTTATTCCTATTAATTCTATTAACTCTATTAGTCGGATTATTCATGAATTATCGGGGTGGATGTGCACAGTTTTTGAAAGTCATGCCGTTTCTGTGGGGAATTCCCAGGTGGGAGTGGCAATGTGCGTCCATTAATGGCATTTCTAAGCGTCATTGTAACCACGACAACCAAAATAAACAGGACATAAGTTTTCTTTTATGTAATATTATTTAAAATATTATCTTGTTAATAGGTTGGTAGGCATTATTATGATGATGATGATGATTATTATTATTGTTAATAATAATAATAATAATATTAATAATATTGTTAATAAATAATTATAAAATAATAATAATAATAATAACAATAATTGTAATAATAACATTGTTATTAAATTATGATTAAACAACAACAACAACAACAACAACAATAATAATAATAATAATAATAATAATAACACAATAATTTACTAGTGCAGCCTAATTAAAATTTAAACAACCTGCCACAAAATACAGGTATAATGGTAAAATTTTAATTCTCACCTAGGCATAATGACTAACCATCTTGTCACAGCTGCCAGCAATTTTCCCTAACTAAAAAAATTTCATCATGGGGCATTTCCTGAGTGTAATTCTTGGCTGAACAGACCAACATAGCAGAGCCGTAGTTTTCAGTGGTTTCTGTTCTAAAAACAACTGTAAAGCCTGAACAATGGGCTGAAACCCAGCCTTGTGGTTCATTTTTGTGGAAACTGAATGTGAAATCTGAACATTTCTGTTCTGCAGTCGAATGAATTCTATTTACCTACCAGTAGGAGGCGCCACAGGGTTACATTTATGCCTCCACACCCAGTTTGTATGTACTCTATAAATTAACAACAAAAATGAATAAATAATAATAAAAAAATAGGAATAGTATGAAATGTTTGAGTTGTTTGGTATTAATTTGAATAGATGTTAGAAGAAACAAATACACTCGTTACGAAAACATGTTTTTTTTTAAAAAACCAACAACATATAGGCCTAATTATAGCCTACAGCATTATCAAAATATCCTATGACTAATGTATGTGGTATTCGTTTATTCTTTTTCGGTACATTTGCTAGTAAAGGGACAATAATATATAAAATGTCTTGAATGATAGATAAAGTTTAAGATATAGAAGGGTTAAAGCAGATTAAATTGAAATGGAAATGCTTGTTTCTTGTGTTACACATGCTCCAGCCATCATCATTTGAGCATTTTCACTTTATTATGATGATGATTATTATTATGATGATTATTATGATTATTATGAGCTTTAGTCTATTTGCTTTTTTAAAACTGGGTGAAAACTCAACCACAGGATAATGCTTTTTTAAAATAACAGTTTTATTTACTCTTACTGATACCTGTTTAGACTTTAAGTTTGAGTTTATTTTTAACATGGTATTAAACTTATTTTAAAGCTGTACTGTAACACTGCAGATTTTCTGGGGTACAATACATTATAATGTAGTTTCACTTCAGATAGGTAGGCTACACCCCTGTAACATATGGCCTAGTCATTGAACAGTTTATTAATAGTAAATAAATTTAAAAATTAATAAAAATGAGGAATTAAAATGCCTTTTTTTTCCAAGTGCAAAAATCCTCCTCTATTTCCTGTATGTCCAGGTTATGAGTAATTTATATTCCCTCGATGAAATAATACAGTGTTAAACAGCAAGAATAGCTGATTTAAAACGTTATAGCTTCTTTAATTATTATTTTGATGCAAAGCAACAAAAAAGATTAAACCTCGTATGTACAAGTATCTTTAGCATTGATGCGAATGCGTTGCCATGGTTACCTCATCTCAGTAAACGAGGAGATGCTAGCAAGCGCCACTTAGCTGTCGTGCTAATGCTAATCTCTCTCTCTCTCTCTCTCTCTCGCGCTCTCTCTCTCTCCTGTCGCTGTTTACCTGAGCAAACCCATCCCATCATCTTCCGAGCCTTCATCAACATCATCATCATCACAGCGATTTCTCTTCCTTACTTCATTTGCTTTCGGTTTATAATTTACAAATCCTACAGAACCCACAATCCTGCTGTTTATCTCTGTACAAAGTGTTTGTATTCACAGCTAACGGGTTAGCCTTTCTCCTCCCTCCTTCCAACCTCAACAATCAGGTGATTTAAGGTTAATGTTTTCTCTTTTACAGTATGTGACTGGACGCCGTGTCTCAGCATCAATCGTTTCTTCCTGCTTTTGTTGAAGTTTTTTGTTGTTGTTGTTGTTGTTGTTTGTTTGCTGTGAAGGTGTGAGTGTGTGATGTGATGTGGAGCTCTGCGCTCACGCCCAAGCGTCAGGATCCTCATCAGTACCAATACCCAGTACCAGCATCATCATCAGACATCTCACCCCCATGTCTCCAGCATCATCCGGGACAAACACCGGTCCACTTCCCCATGACCAAACAGAGAGAAGGAGAGAAGAGGTGGGTGAGACTTTTCTGGTTAATGCTTTGTTTTTTACTGAATGCATAAAATATTGATCCCTTTCAGTCATTTTTATTTACATCTACATCTTATATAATTCTCTTATACAACACCCTGTAATGTGTAAAACAATCAAATGTCGTCATGGCTTTGATTCACTATTCACTGAAGCAACACCAGCCAGTTGTTTTGAAGTGTGTGTGTGTGTGTGTGTGTGTGTGTGGTGTGGTCTAGGTATTCATCACAAATCTGTCTTGTCTTCCTTATGGTGACAAATTGCATGTCCCTATAATGTTAGGGTAAAGGTTAAGGTGAGGCAAGTACTGGTTATAGTAAGGGTTAGGTTAAGTCTTCAGGAAATAAATCAAAGTCTTGTCCACATAAATGTAAGTCTTGTCCTTGTTTTGTCATCTGAAGTTATTGAAAACAAGACTGTGTGTGTGTGTGTGTGTGTGTGTGTGTGTGTGTGTGTGCATGTGCATACAGAATTCTCATTCTCTATCACGGTGCCTGGGTGTCACCCCTCTATTTGTACCTCAGTCAGATATGTTGTCTTCATAGCTAAGTGCCATATGAGGCTCCTTTGGGCAAATGTTCCAGGATTAAGAGTTTAGCTTTTTGTTTTAGGTTCATAATAAAATGCATTGCAAATAAATCCAACAACAAGCAAGTTTATAAGGAAACATACATACATGCAACCCCATTTGACAGATGCGAGGAGCATTACAAGTATGTGGAAGACAGTAGTGTAGTACTACTGGACTGAGGCTGGGAAATGTTTCTGTACAATAATTAGTTAAGACTTAAAAAGGAAAAGTGGTCATTTATAAATGACTGGCACTTTTTCTTTTTGTCACTTCACTGTGCAATTGTTTTAATGATTTAAATTAAAATGTGTCATAGGATAAATAGTCATCAGGATTTCGTCCTCTGTCATGGTAAAGTTTGTGGTCTGTCAACAATTTCCTGAGTATTCCATCATTCCTGGATCAGTTTTAAGATATACATGTAGTCACTTTATTACTCAGCGCTTAATTTATAAATAAAAGTGCATTTTTCTCAGTATTGGCAGTTTATTAAGAAAATAAATGACTTGTCTATATGATATTGCAATTCAATAAGAAAATAAATCTGTTTAAAAAAAAAAGTCTAAAAATGTTTGAGTCGGAGTGTGCACTCTTAGCTTGAATAGAATGACTCCCCAGATATCGCCCTAAAATAATCTGCTGGAAAGTGGGCCGTCTTTCTCGGAGCTCTCTTCAGCACACTTATCAGACGCAGCAATAGCATGGTTAAACAGAGAGAAACTTCATGGCAAAATCTGCACACATGCTGCCAATATCACAGACGCTTTGTTGGACAGATTATCAGCTTTAATGCAACAAGGATTTGTTCAAAACAGAGAGAGAGCTGAAACAGCAATTTCTGATTTTAGAGGGAAATGAACACTGCCAATTCATCTTTACTGGGCAAAAAAATCTTTTTTTTTAGATGTGATTTTTGTTCCCTTGTTATATATCTCTTTTCTGGCTACTTTTAATGACAATGGAACATTTGCTCTGTTTGGCTGTCATTATGTACAAAGAAGCCATTGTGATAAATTCTGACTCAAGGCAATTATTCAAGGTGGAACAAAACCCACATTTTCAGCTAGGAATGTTTCAGTAATAAACATTCCATAGATTATACTACAGAATTTTTAGTCCTTAATTGAGATTGGTAAAAGGATTGAGCTATTATTATTTAAGAAGAGGCTGCATAGATAGGCTAACATTGGGAGAGTTTGCTCTCCCAATATAAAGTCTGTACCATTCAGATGCCAGCATTGGTAAGAGTCCTTTTATTGTCCTTCTCGGAGATGGCAGTCCAAAACCATGTACAGTAAACGTGAACAAACAAAAATAAGCTAGTAAAAGGTCTGAGTGAAAAGGAAAGACTTAAAAAGGTGATGTGTTGATGACTAAACGCACTTTCACTTACTCTGATTTCAGTTATGAGAATGGCTCAATGGCAACTAGTCATTAATTTAAGAGTTCTGTTTGATTTATACACTGTGGCCAAGTCTGAAATGTATTATTTAAGAGCAGTGCTGTAAAGATCTAGTTACAAATCAATTCTGTGTTTATTTGGGAAGCAGTTGAATGAATGGGATTAATTTATGAATTCATGTGTTTGAAATGTAGAAATTGGTTGTATATTCTTTGAGGAAGTATCCAATGTTAAAAGTGCTATACAAATAAAATTGAATTTTATTTATTTATTTGTTTGTTTGTTTGTTTGTTTGTTTGTTGTTTGTTTGTTGTTTGTTTGTTTGAGGTGTGATATACTGTAATAATCCCAAAAGGGTAATGTGCCTCTGCATTTAACCCATCCAAAGTAAGCACACACTTACATGTAAACAGTGAGCACACATTTGGAGCAGTGGGCAGCCACATTGCAGTGCCCTGGGAGCAGTTGGGCATTAGGTGCCTTGCTCAAGGGCACTTCAGAACTTCAGTGAAGGAAGGGCTTGGTGCTGCTCATTCCCCCTTCCACCACACTTTTTTCCTGTCGGTCCAGTCCCAAACCTGCTTCTCTAACCATTAGGACACAGCTGCCCCCATTTATTGAATAACTTAGGACAGAGGATCCTTGGCCATTTTTAATCAATTGGGATGTTTCCATTGATTCAGAAGAAGCAATTTTCCAATTGGCTCTGGATGTATTTATCAAGTAGTTCTTAAATATCACAGACTACCTGGTTAGGAACAAAACGTTTCTGCTCCCTAGTCGTAAGTGTCCTAAGTGTCACATATATGCATACTGTATTTACAGAACTTTATAACATTTTACATGCGAGATAATCATAATCAGCAAAGTCACTATAAAAAACTCATTCATATATTCATTTTCTGAATCACTTAATCCAAATTAGGGGCACGGGGAGGCTGGCACCCATCTCAGCCGACTATGGGCGAGGGCAGAGTACACCCTGGACAGCTCGCCAGGCCATCGCAGTAGTAACAAAACTGAAGCCAGCAAATCAGTGTTCTGATAATGAAAGAAAAAAAAATTTCCATGAGGAATTTCAGCCGAGGCTTATATAACCTGCTTCCCCATTTCACACACATCTCACTTTATAGCACAGTCTGGTCCTCTCATCAAAAGCTGTGATCACACGCCTGTAAGTTGAGGTGAAAGTGAGGGATGATCTCACATTTCCATGTGGCGTTTGCACACTGCATAATTGTGAACGAGAGAAGAGAAAGAGCCATTTGCCATGGATTCTTTCCTTTCTCACTGGGTAGGGAACAGGGGTGGGTGCGTTCTGGGGGTGTTATTAAGGGCTCATGTGATGAGGTAGGGAGGGGAGTTATGGAAGAAAACATCAATTATTTAAAGCTTGCTGCTGTGTAAAGAACCCCAAACAGCCATGGCTTTTTTATACTCATAGTATCAATATAAAACCGTGACAGAACCAGTGTACAAACACTTAAACGCTTATTACAGGATGCTTGAATATCTGAAGAAGCACATTTTGTAATGCTTGGTGATAAGTCGTGTCAAGTGGACTTTATTCATGCTTTGATTATTGTGTCTTTCATTGGAGGGAGTTCATTGGGGGAAATCCCATGACATTTATACACACTAGTTCTTAATAAATTTCCCATCATTCAGTAGAGGTGATGAAGCCCCCTGGATGAGTCACCTAGACTTGTTGCGATGAGACATTCAACATGACCTGGATGACTGAAAACCTCCACAGACAATCAATTTCAGTATGCTTACACAATCATTATTTGTCCTACTCTTGACATATATTCGCTTTCCAAATGGTCATGCAGTCATATATTCAGGGGATTTTAATTAGCTGCTAGTATTATACACATCTTACAAATCTTCTGTCCTGGGTCTGTGTCAGCCTCCTATGTGTCCTGAGGTGATCCAAGATGGCAGTTTTTGTGATTTGTTTTAAATATTAAACCTCTTCAGTTAAAAACAAAGAGTACTTACAGTATTACAAAGTCCATTCCATATTTTCACGCCTATAAGCCAATGTATCCTGACTTATTTTTTGTGTTCAGAAAACACTCACTATGGTGATTCACTGTGGTGTTCCACTCAACAAAATTACAACACCCTAATTACAGAACAAACTATCCATTTAAAAAGAACAATTATGCCCCAATCTGAAAGAAGGAAGTAAAGGAAGTGAGCCACAGTGATTGGGGTCATTAGCCTAATATCTTTAGTTTCACATGAAATGTAGTACTGATCTCTTGCTTATAGAATTGAGAAGCAGCAATGCTGTGTTGACCCACAGTGTGGTATTTTGTTTCACTAATGGTAATGACGGCATGGTTTTTATGTGTGAGCTACAACTTTTAAAAAACTACAATGAACTTACATGATTGGATGCTGATTGGCTGTTATTTATGCTGATTGGATGCTGATTGGCTGTTATTTATTTCTGCCTTATATAACGCCAGGCAGCAATGAAAAAAATTTTTTTATAATGAAATCGCCCCCCCTTACCCCTGGAAAAAAAAAAGGCTCATAAGCCACTGCTTAGACTCGCACAAAATAAAAAACACACACAATATAACTCAGGTAGGCAGACAAACTTACGCCGAGCAAATCAACATCCAACATTAACAGGAGCACTAAACATGAATTAAATGAATTAAACGGATAATTAAACTTGCAAGACAGGTGATATGAATGAACGTGGAAATCAGCTAGACAAAGGTGGTGAAAGAACACTTAGTGTTATCCTTTTCTGCTTTCGCTACAGACTGTGGTCGGGAAACGCAAGGGAGACTTATTTATTTATTTCCTCCTGGGCTGTAGTTGATTCAGTGCTTAAATGAGCCACACTACTCTTATAACACCAGCCTCGGACACCTATCATTAGAGATATGTATCGGAAGCTCCGCTTTTAGGCAGTGTCTAAATCTAGATTAGCATTTAGTAGACATTCTTATTCAAAGCTATTTACACACCTACAGGAGTGTCTGCATTAAAACATCCTCATGCTAATAGAAATAGGTCATGTACATATGCATCTTTTCTGCCTTTGACTTAACTCCCAGATTTGATAAAATAACCATCCCCTTTCTCCTTCCTTCTTTGTTTTTCAATATGCAGCAGAGGCCTCGGCAGCAGTCACTGATCCAGACACTATGGTGTGCGTTCCACTGGAAATGTCTTCTCCTTACACTTCTTATGTATGGCTGTATGCTCGGTATGACATGGTGCTGCCTGGCCAAGGTGACACGAATCAGCAGTGACAGTAACCTCAAGGGAAAGTCAATGGTGTACCATGACAGTGCCTGCTCCAATGGTTACATCTATATCCCCGTGGCTATTTTGCTCATGCTGTATACACTGTACTTGTTGGAGTGCTGGCACTGTTCCATGAGCTTCAACCTGCAGTATAAAGTGGATTTGGAGAGTATAGTGGAGCGGGTGCAACAGATGCAGCAGGCCACGCCGTGCATCTGGTGGAGAGCCATCAGTTACCACTATGTGCGACGCACACGTCATGTGACCCGCTATCAAAATAATGCTTACAGTGCCACGCAAGTATACCATGAACGGGTCAACACGCATGCAGCCGAGGCAGAGTTTGATTATGGAAACTGCGGTGTGAAGGATGTCTCCAAGCAGCTTGCAGGCATGGAAGACTTCCCCATTATCAAGCTCCACTTCACCAAGTGTTTCAGTTTTGCCAACGCAGAATCAGAGAACTCCTATCTGACACAGAGAGCACGTTTCTTCACAGAAAATGAGGGACTGGATGACTATATGGAGGCTCGTGAGGGCATGCACCTTAAAAACGTAGACTTCAGGGAGCATGTCGTGGCACTCTCAGAGCAGCTACCATGGTTTCTGAGGCGAGAAGTGTTTTGGACAGCAGCGGTACTGACTGTCTCTTGGCCCTTGCGCATTCTGACTGAGTATCGCACAGCGTATCTGCACTACCACGTGGAGAAGCTGTTCGGCTTTAATTATTTACACTATTGCCACCACATATCCAGGGTAAACACGATTGACAGCACCGAACTGGAGTGGCACATCCGCTCCAACCAGCAACTAGTGCCCAGTTACTCTGAGGCTGTACTGATGGATGCCAATCTGTCTGGTCGAGACTCCTTCTCCCCCCAGAACTGTGAACGCTGCCGTAGGGCCTTAAGTGGTTCGTCCATTTTCTCTCGCAGCGCCCTCAGTCTTTTTTCACCAGGTCATGCATATGGCACCCTGAATGATAGCTCCGCCCCAGAGCACCAACCATCTCCTCCAACTTATCAGGATGCAATGCGCTTCCCTGTGCTTATTGTGCACCGTAGTGATGGCTGCCTCAGCCATGAGCATCACTTACTGCATCACAACGGCTCCTGTGCGGAGACGTCCTTATGACCCGTGCTAATTTAATTGATTTTCAGGGATTTGCATGATATCTTCAGAGATATTGCGCATACTGAAAGACCTTTAAACTTGAAGACTGAATGACAGTCTAGTTTAGTATTATGAAAAAAAGTTAGTTTGGCCAATTTTGATGATTACCAAGTATATAATTTGTTCCAAAAGTAGCTACAAAACTGAAAAGAAGAAGAAAACAGGTTTATGATGTTGCAGCCTTAATACAAAACACTACATCAAATACAGGCTGGGCAAAAGAGAGGAATTCTTTCCTTTAATAGTCAACATTTTACATATAATAATTAATAATATAGTGTAATTAAAATTAGCTGGATAAAACTAGGTTTATTGTAAAGGCGGCACGGTGGCGCAGTACTTAGCACATCCGCCTCATAACGAGAAGATTTGATTTCTGGGCTCGGGGCATTTCTTTGTGGAGTTTGTATGTTCTTCCCATGCATGCGTGGGTTTCCTCTGGGTACTCCGGTTTCCTCCCACAGTCTGAAAACATGCACATTAGGCTAACTGGCTGTTCCAAATTGACAATTACAATTGTGAGTGTAAATGGTTGTGTGCATGTTGCCCTAATGTTGTTATGGCCTGGTGAGCTGTTCAGGGTGTACCCTGCCCTCACCTAGACTCGGTTGAGATGGGCATCAACCTCCCCGCGACCCTAATGAGGATTAAGCAGCTGAGAAAATGAATGAATGAATGAAAGTTTTTATTTAAAATTATGATATTTTTATTGATGAACTCTGATGTTGTCTGTTTCACCAGCACTTTTCAGAGGTGTAAATTCTTATCAATTTCATTATCATTTTTTTCATTCTTAAGATAATGGAAATAATTATATAGTCTTTCCAACATTTGCTGTCATTTCTGTCCAAACCGAGACCTTTATGGGGAGTGAACTGCAAGGCTGCAGAAAGAGAGCACATCAATGCTAAAAATAAATAATATAATATAATATAATATAATATAATATAATATAATATAATATAATATAATATAATATAATAAATAAATAAATAAATACATACATACATACATACATACATACATACATACATACATACAGTAAAGCAGATGCGCAGACATGAGTTTAATAAGCAGAATAAATTATTTCAAAAACATTTTGATAGCTGTGTCCTCTTAACCATTACTTTCTTTAATATATTTTTATATCCTATGTATCTATTTTAAATGACATGATACCATTTAGATTTTTTTGTAGCAAAATTATTCACCTCGAACTTTCTTTTCCTGTGCTGAATGCTTCCATTTTAAAAAATCTGTAACTAGTGTTTTTTTTAAATCAGCACTAATGCAATGTTTTGAGGTATTGACGTGCTTAACAATTTCATTGTGCTGTGTTGTTTCCACTTGTGAAGTAACCTGATCACCCATCAAAAAAAAAAAAAAGAAAAGAAAAGAAAAGAAACCAAAAGATTCTCTTATTATTTTACTCTTGTGATTCTGTTGTTAAATGTTATGTGGTGTGAGCCTGAACTGTAGAATTTACAAGGTTTGCCAGACTATACTGTATGTCATTCAACTGGTTTGTAAATGTGTAAAATTGTGATTGTGTTCAGTATTTGTTAAAAACATTAATAGGCTTCCAGGGCCTCCATGATGGAGGAACCCACAGTGGTGCTGGAGTAAATGAGTAAACAATAAGAAATTAAATATTTCTCTCTGTAGAGAACTACATCACAGGGCTTTGGGTGCTGTGAGTGTGTGGATGAGGGCAGATGGAGTTTTGAGGAATGGGATTTTGTCATGTCTGAATAACCAAATGAAAAAATAATAAATTAGTTTCAATTCTTTTATATTCTGTAATTTCTGGAATGCAATAAAAAGTACTGCTGATGATAAATGTGTGAAAACGATCTGTTTGTGTATCTCTGTGGTGGATGGTCAAAATTAGAGTCTTTTCATACATGGAGTCATGAAGCATAAAATTCTAAAATTCCCTGAAGCAGTTAATTCCGGGAGAGCTGTAAAGTCATAATGATCACTGCTAATTCATGTCTGGAATTACACAATCAGAGCAAAGACAGTAATCATCTTCTGTAATTACAGCCCATTTTGGTAAGTCCAGAAGATAATATGTAGATACAACGGGTTGTAATGCTGGTTTTGTAAACTGTATTTTTTTTTTTTTTTTTTTTTTAGCAATAATTAACATTAATAACCTGCGAGACAATAAATCAATCAATCACCTACAGTGCTTTTTATAGAATATTTAGGACAAACACAGCCATTCCCTCCATTGGGAATGAAAATTATGATAGACTATGTGTTCCCCAGTTTGTTGGCGACGTAACCGCTAGTAAGGACTCTTCTGTCACACATCTGTAACCAACCAGGGAAGGTACTTTCTGTGAAACACATATAGCCTGTCAATCATTATTTATTTCATTTTGTTCCATTTGCTGAACAGCGTTATCCTTTATTAGGGTCGTGGGGAGGCTGAAGCCCATACCAGCCAACTTTGGCTGAAGTTGGGGTACACCCTGAACAGCTCACCAAACCATCGGCGGGCCAACACAAGCATTCATGCTCACATTTACACCTAGGGGCAATCAGGTATATCCAATGAGCCTAATGTGCATGTTTTTAGACCATGGGAGGAAACTGGAATACCCAGAGGAAAACTAATCTGGAATCTGGGATCGAACCTGGAACCTGGAAACTGTGATTTGTACCCCCTGCCACTCAATCATATCTTTTAAAATTGTTACTCATACCATGTATTATGTGACAGGGTCGAATAACAGGGTGATAACAGGGTTTTTTGTTATGCTGTATTGTTGTGAATCTTAGGAGCCCTGCTAGTAAACAATTTTAACATAGCATAAAGCATGTATTAAAACCTGAAAACAGTGTCATTACTCAAGTGCGAAATGAGAGAATTCAATCCGGAATCACAGGATACTCATACGCAGTACTGACACACTCACTCACACCTATGGTAGTGTGAATGGTATGGGTGTAACATAACCAGAATGCTTTTGAACAGTGTAAGAGACCTGGAGAACCCAGAGAAAACCCACACAGACATGGGGAGCTTCTTCTGCCAAGAGTGTACTTATTTTCTTTCTTTTCTATTTTTGTCTGTAAGAACTGTATTAAAGAGTGTGAAATATTCAAGTCATATTCAAATATTATAAAAAGACAATTTCCATGGAATGTAATTATTTCACATGCTTGAATATTTCACTTTATCAGTCTCCTGTAAATCCTGTTAATACCTATAATCTTTTGTAAAGATTTTCATGGTAAATACATTGTTGCTGATTTGTTAAAAATGATTAGAAATCTATATTTTATCTGGCGACACGGTAGTGTAGTGGTTAGCACGTCCACCTCACTGCAAGAAGGTCCTGGGTCGAGTACCAGGCTCGGGCATTTCTGTGTGGAGTTTGCATGTTTCCCCCAAGCTTGTGTAGGTTTCCTCCTGGTACTGTGGTTTCCTCTCACAGACCCTATGATGGTCCGGCGAGCTGTTCAGGATGTACCCCACCTTTGCCCAGTGTTGGCTGAGAAAGGCTTCAGTTAAGTATTATGAGAGGAGAGAGAGAGAGAGAGAGAGAGAGAGAGAGAGAGAGAGAGAGAGAGAGAGAGAGAGATAAAATGAGGTTGACGTCACCTAAAAACATTGTGCATCTGTGAAAGCACAGTCAGGCAGTATTTTTAAAATATGCAGTGTGTCTGTGTTTGGAAGTTATATAATCAAAATAAGCTAATAAGGAGGAAAAAATAATCATATTCTCATAATATTGTGTTCAGGAATTTTCTTATTATTATTGATGCAGTCAGATGTAGCAATACCTTTTGAAATAATGCTATGATATATACTGTAGCTTTGTATAACAGAATACTGTAAATATAATCGTGTTAACTCTCTACAGGAACCAGTAGTATAGGGGCTAGGTAAAAAACAAAATATTTTTGGAAACAAATAGCACCCCTTTATTTGTGGCAGAGGTTGCAGCTATTTTCACTTCCTGCTAGTTTTGGGGCCCTGTTCCTCTTTATTCCTATGGTCAGTAAATGGTATACATTTGCACTCGTTGAGCTTGGAGTCCTTCATTTTAACCTTCCACATTCGCTGTAGTTCCTCTTTCATTCTATGTGACATATCACACAGGAACCAATCAAACAACTCTGTAAATATCCAAAGCCAAATATCCCAGTGCTTATGTGAACTTGTACTCTAACAGTACTTGTGTACCTTTTCACTTATACACTGAATTCTGTGAGTACATTCACTGAGTATTGGCCTCTTATCAAAGGCACACCCTGCACTGTCAAGATCCCAAGGGCACTGAGTACTATTCTGATTCTGAAGAACATTATATCTTATACTGTGACTTAATACACACAGTGACCCTCACACCCATACTGGGACCTTCATGTTGCCATAAAGTTGGAAGGACATAATTATATAGAATGAATTTTATATGCTGTAGATTTATCTTATACACTGGAACTAAAGGGATCAGACCTGTTCAAGCATGGCAAAAGACTA
>JAQMYF010000002.1:14467001-14479501 GCA_030014195.1 Neosilurus mollespiculum | reverse complement strand
ACAGGATAAAAGTGTGAGCTGATTTTTTTTTTTTTTTGCCATGTCAGGTGATTTTCACACTGAACTTTCACACCACATCTCTCAGGTTTTTTCACTTCACTGGTGGGTTTTTATGTGATAGACATGTACACACCTTTTTAGCTGTTTTTTTTCAGTATTGCGAAAAAAAACAAAAACCTGTGGGACCTTCTGAGTGATTTTCCATTCTTAACATTTCACAACTCCCCCTAAATAACTGTTTTAGGTCCTGAAATTCAGTGTTCATTTGCTACCTTAGAATTTTCCACAACCTTTAACTGCTAATTCTATGGCTTTAATTTGAAGATGCTTCCTCTGTTGTGGTATGACATTCTTTTTTTAACTTCAGTTTGTTTTATTTTGGGCTTTTTGTTACAGTGTACGGCAAATTTCATCTTTGGTTTTTTAGCTCTGCTTTTCTTCATAATTTTCACTCACCTTTTCCTTCTTGAGTGCGCTGCAGTACACAGAGCTATGTAAATCTCTATGAATAAACGGCATCATTATCATCATCTCTAAATCCCTAATGTCGGCATTTTTCATTCAAACAATAGTACAAAAAACATGTAATTTTTTTCCCCTAACCTCAAACGCATCCAAGCAACCATGTTCTCAATTAGATGTCTTCTGGTAGTTCTAGTGTTGAATTTTGTATGTATGCACAGTGGGGGGTTGTTTCCTCAAAGCTCCAGGGTCCCTGGTTTGATCCTGAGCTCCTGTCAGGAGGTGCAAGTGTTGTATTTTCTCCAGGGTTAGTGTGGGTTTGCTATTAACTTCCTACCAGTGGTGGTGGTGGTTGTGGGGATGTGTACATGATCATCAGATGTCTTGAGATTTTCATGTGTCCCAGCCCATATGTTTTCCTGACTAGTGCAGTGCTTCCAGGAAAGACCGGGAAATACATATCAATGTAATAATTGGACAAGAAAAAAATGTTTTTGAATTTGTTATCCAATGTGTAGCACTATACATACATATATTCATATAAAATTATCTTAATTTTTCTAATGATATTTTAGTCCTATCCCATGTGATTCTATGCCATGTCTTTGTTTTCCCCCGTTTCTGTGAAAGTACAACACAGACAGTGACTACACCATATAAGTAGTTTTAGATGTCAAGATGAAATGCTGAGGTTATACAAGGTTGTATTAAGAAAACTTCTTGTGAAATTTAAAAACATCAAATGCTGGAGAAGTAACGAAAGTTCATTATATATTAAAAAAAAACAAAAACAAAAAACCCAATAAATAATAAAAAAAAAAGGTACTCCACACACACACACACACACACAATATTTAATGTTCAATAATTCTGAAACCTTTGGCCATAATCTTATAAAAATGTACTGGATTTACCAAGCAGATGTATTAGTAATTCCTGCAAATATCAAGTTAATATCTTAAATAGCCTTTGAATGAGAGCAAAATCAAAACTGAGTCTTCAAAATTAAAATACCAGAATATAGTCCTACCAAATGCTACAAGTGGTCAATCGGTCCACCATTTTCCTTACAAAATAGCGCACAGACTTTTCTGATCAAGTTGTTAACAGATTACTTGTTCAAGTTTTCCCCCCCGGAAACTATCAGATTATCTTGGAACCTCTCCACCCCTTTTCAGTAAAACTTGTCGCAACTAACTCCTTACCACCACTTGAGAAAATCATCTCGATTCTGCAAATCTGCAACTCAACTGGCAGAGGTTAAATCATCAGACAATGTTATTTTCTAAATTAGGGTTAGCAGTGCCAGATGGTATTCCCAGACGACACTTGATAGACAGGCGACTGGTAATGTAATATTTGAGACTCAATTTTTATTTTGCTCTTATTCAAAGACTATTTAAGATATTAACTTAAGGAATTACTAAGAACATCTGCTTGGTAAATCCAGAAAATTTTCAAAAGTTTGTCCCATTTTTTTTTTTTGCCCACCTGATACATAAAGTCTGTATTAAATAAAAGTTTAATTTTGGACAAATCCCTCATCGCATTCAGTGTTCCTCTAATCAAGTCATTTTTGTACCTACAGTATAGTCAAAACATTCACATGCAGGATGGCTACACAATACAAATTAATTTGCTGCCCCCTAGTGTAAAGACAGTTACAACTCATTTGCCATCACCAATAGCCTCACTTGATGTTTTTCATGGAACGAGTGCCCTGTGACCATAACTGCTCATCATCATTGTGATGGTGCCTTCAAACCGAAAATAAAAAGCCTAACAAGACAGCCAGCCAAGTGCCTTCTCATTCTTGCCATGCATGGATAACAGGGAGAATTATGAAAGAAGAACCTATTGAATAGAATACTAAATATCTTTAGCACGAGTAGATGCAATAAACCAGAATAATTTAGAACTTCAGAACAAAGAAATCTCTGTGCATGTACGTCAAATAAAAATATTAGATATCCATCAATTATCCAAAATATAATACCTGAATGATAAACTAATAAGACTTATTTATTGATAAAGACAAAAAAAAAAAAAAAAAAAGACCATTATCTACAAACAACAAAAATGTTCATAGCTGTACACGTCACATTCATACACACTGACAGTGCTGAATCACACAGGGTTTCACCAGGTCGCCTTTGTCATGTTGGAAGGTTGAATCAATGGATCACTGTCACTATCCTCCTGGATCACCACCAGTCCGCCAGAAGGTGCTTTATGCTGACCTGTGTAATTTCAGACAGAACAACTTATATTTTAGTACATCTGAATTATCATGTGACGCTATTAAGAACATCTCTACACCTTCTCTACACCTCAGCCAATCATTTATCTACAGTGCAATGCATAAAATCATAAAACCTTTGGGTAAAAAAAACTTCAAGTCAGCCGTGAGAACGTGTGTGTGTGTGTGTGTGTGTGTGTGGACAGGACATGATTGTTGGTGTCAGTTGGCTGGTTTGAGTATTTCTCTAGCAGCTGAGCTCCTGGGACAGAGAATGGTGTTCATACATCAATACATCTGTCGAACTGATTTAGAACTCGAGTTACAGGTTGAGGTTGGAGCCAATCTCAGTCGACTCCATGTGAAGGCCAACACACACAACTATTCACACTCACTCCTAGGGGCAATTTGGAACAGCTTAATGTGCATGTCTTTGAATTCTGGAAGGAAACTGAAGCACCAGGAGGAAACCCACACAAGCACAGAGAGAACATGCAAAACTCCACAAAGAAACACCCTTGCTGGGCCTGAGACTTGAACCCAGAACCTTTTTGCTGTGAGCCAAACATGCTAACCACTACACCACCATGCCACAGCTCAGAACAATGTAATAAAGAAAAAGAATCCAGTGAGCAGCAGTTCTGCAAACAGAAACACCTTGTTGAGGATATCGTTAATAAACAAAATAGCTAATAGAAAAGCTATAGTAACTCAGATCACTCTGTAGAATAGTGAAGAGTTAAAAGGCATCTCAGAACCTAAAACACATGGAACCTTGTAGTGGATGAGCTACAACAACAGAAGACCATGACAGGTTCAATTTCTGTCAACCGAGAACAGGAAGCAGAGGCTGCAGTGGGTTCAGACTCACCAAAACAGGACAGTTAAAAGCTGGAAATTGTAGCCCGATGAAGATTTCTGATAAAGAACACAGATGGTAGGGTCCATCATCGTTAATCAATGAGCCCAGCCTGCCTTGTGTCAACAGTCCAGGCTGGTGGAGGTGGTGTAATGGAATGCCACAGCATGTACGAGTATGGATATTGATCCTGTTCCTCCCTTCAGCCACAACTTTCCAACTACCAATAGCTACATCCAGCATCTGATGATAATGCACCATGTCAGGAATCAAAAAAACATGTCATACTGGTTTCCTGACCATGACAGTAAGTTAATGTTATTTAGTGGCCTGGATGTGAATTCAGTAAGACACCTCTAGGATTCTCAGTATAAAAGTACACCTGAAAAATCTTCACTACATGATGACGCAACCATGTCAGAACGGACCAGAATCTCAAAGAACATTCCCAACATCTTATGGAATCCATGCAGTGAAGAACTGAGACTGTTATGAGAGCAAAGAGCAGACTGGTAGTTTAACCCTAGATACTTTTTAATATGTATAATTATCTGTAATAGCTACTGCAACTCTAAAGGGTGAATAAAGATAATGTTGTCAAAGTGAAGCCCAACCCAGAATTAGCAATGAAATTAGTTTTTAATACTCAGATGCAAATCCTTTGCAGCCAGTGACCACCTGAAGACTGGAACCCACGAACATCAACAAATGTTCGAACAGCAAACAGCCACATAGTAATGATGAAAATCGACATGAATGGCGTATTCCATTTCTCATATATTTACAATGCATCAGTTGATTACGGTGGGCCTGATCGACATTACAGCTAGGCCTGCGCAGTATTTCTTGTGATGTTTTGATTAGCTAAAATTAGAAAGGTTGCTTAATGGCGGTGGCAATCAAATCAGTCTGACCCCCAGATATTATGTTCTACCTGGCATAACTCAGCGATCTTTCCTCCAGTGTGCGCTAACCTGTAAGAAGCACTCGGGTAGCTCTCGTGGGTGTCTGGATACTGATTTGCTTCATTACCCATTTGTACTCTAAAGCACTTTACTGCAAGTTTTGTAGCATTCTTGTCTTTCCCTAATAAAGATGTGGGCTGTATAATCATTCTTTCCCAGGAAAAGAACAGTTCAAATAAATTACCGAAAGCAGATATTGTCACGATATTCACGTCCATGATGGACGTGGATTTATGTAAACTTCTGACCAGATGTATAGATGAGGTATGATTAATATACCGTTCAGGCTGATTGGACTGAGAAGATAAACATCGGATACTGCAGTTAAACAGCATCAGTAGCGTAGTGAGCAGACAGGACGCACCTCTCACCTTTCCTCTGGCTGATGAGTGCTGTTCTCCTCTCCCTCATTACAGTGCTAAGGTTTTCTACCATGCGGTCAATGCAGTTGTCCAGGACCAGAGAGCGAGCCAGCGACACAATAGGCTGCCTGCAGATGGGACACTCGTCCCTCCGTCTCCTCCAGTCTGCAATACAATGCTGACAGAAACTGTGTGCACAGTTGAGTGTCACTGCCTGAGAAAGGAGAGGGGGAAATCTACACTATAGCATTTACTTGAACACAAGCATTTAACACAATTGGTCTAACCAACAGAAAGCTGTTTTTGAGAAAAAAATACAAAACAAAAAACATGAAATTTTTTAAATATTTAAATAAATAAATAAAATTAAGCGGTAATTCTCACAATATGATTCAAGATCATGAGGAAGACGAAGGGACCATTCTGGCACACACAGACCCTATCCACACCCGTCAAAACATGACCTTCTTTTTCAGTTTTTGTGATTTAGACCACTGTGGCTCTCAGCCCTTTAATTATTGTGCATCCCATGATCTCCATACCTCGATAAAGAGCTCTGAGCAGATGATGCACTGCAGTTCATTCTCCAGCACTTCAGTCATCTGTGTGACTACCTCTTCCTTCTGAGCTCTCGCTCGCTCTTTTTCCTCCTGGAGCAAACACAACAGTCATTCATCAAACAAATACACAAATAGACAGCAGCCTGTAACACACTCTGTTCAGGAATAAATAAATAAATCCACATAAAATCATATGCAGAAAAATAGAGAAGAAAGATCAGATGGACAGATAACACACAAGTATTTTTGCTGTGTTTGGGAGGAGATTGCTAGCAGTTACAGTGGTAATTATTGGGACAAAAAAATGTAAACGGCTCAAACACGGGAAAAGAAATGATAAGTTAACACTCACTGTTAGATCCTAAAAACAACACAGAGTGTCTTTTTGTGACTCATCTTTTTTGACTGAAGTCACAATTATAAATAAAGAACACGATGGTGTTATGGTCAGCACGTCTGCCTCACAGCAAGAAGGTCCTGGGTTTGAGCCCCGGGCTTGGATATTTTTTCTATGGAGTTTGCATGTTCTCCCTGTGCTTACATGGGTTTCCCCCGGTTTCCTCCCACAGTCCAAAGACCTGCACATTAGGCTAGCTGGCTGTTTTAAATTGCCCCTAGGTGTGAATGTGTGTGGTTGTGTGTGTTGCCCTGTGATGGTCTAGCAAGCGGTTCAGGGAATACTCTGCCTTCCCCCAGTGTCGGCTGAGATAGGCTCCAGCCCCCCAGCGACCCTGGTAGGATTAAGTGCAAGTGAGTGAGTGATAACAAAAATTGAACTGCAAGCTCGACGACACAACACAACATACACTAATATTTTGTAGGACTGCCTCTAGCCTTGATTACAGCACGTACAAGACGGAAATAATACAGGAGGGAAAGAAATGTGATTCTTTTTACCTTGGTAACTTCCAGCTCCTTGTCTTTGGCTTGAAGAACCTCTTGTAATCCCTCCCTTTCATGTTTGAGCTCTTCTATTACTTTGCAGTGCTGAAGCAGCAGAAGACAACACATGGGAAGAGAAACACAAAAATGAGCTAACACTAACATGACATAATGCAGGTATCCTGGTCTGTGCTCATTTCTAAAATTAAATAAAGGCAAAAGGCACAAAAAACACACAAGTCAACCTTTGAACCATGGCCTCTCACCTCTTTTAAAGCCTCCTCTAGTTGTTTTTTCAGGCCATCTTCTTTCTGCTGGCTTCTCTTCATCTTAATAGACACATCACACAGTGCAAATATTAAGACTAGTTAGTGACTGGTGCATTAACACACTAAACTCCATTGAGAGGAACAAGTTGAGGTGGCTCCAGCATCTGATTAGAATGCCTCCTGAACCGACTATCAACCCGGAGATCGCAAGTTTGATTCTGGATCGATGCCACAGCCGTCCATGACTGGGAGTCCAAGGGAGCTAATTGGCCGAGGTCTCACGGGAGGGAGGGATGACATATGCTCACTTCCCTGTCACTCACAGCGATCACCAGTCAATCATGGGCATCTGTGAGTTCATTAATTTGATGGGGCAGATAGCACGTTCCCTCCGAGTGTGTGTTAGACCGCCCCAAATACGAATGCGCATTCGAAAAAAGGCAGGTGGCAGCATTGTATGTCACGGAGGGCGCATGTGCATTCTTACGCCCCTCTCCGGTTGGCAGTGGTCGTGTGATAGGGAAGGCAGTACTTGATGGGTGGGAATTGGATACGACTAAATTAGGGAGAAAAATGGGGGAAAAAAAACGAAACAACAAAAAAATTAGAATGCCTCCTGAACACCTCCCTGGTGTGGTGTTTCAGGCATGTCCAACTGAGAAGAGACCCCAGGGTCGACCCAGAACACGCTGGAGGGACTATGTCTCTCAGCTGGCCTGAAAACGCCTCGGTGTCCCCCTGGAAGAGCTGGAGGAGGTGGCTGGAGAGAGCGACATCTGGACCTCACTGTTTAGGCTGTCGCCCGCACAACCTGACCCCAGATCAAGCGGAAGATGAAGACACTTTTATAGAGCGCAGTGTAGTATGTACTAACACGACTGTCTACATAGGGCTTAGCATGGCTCAAAGCACAGAGCTCACCTGACCTGTATACCATGGTTAAAATATGTAAATATAAACAAAAATATTGTTTTAGTTTACTTTCCTTGACGTTTTCATATAATATATACCTAAACTTCCAAAGAGAGTTAAAGAGACACCATTACACAGTTCTGGACTTGGTTGGGTATGCAATTAGAGCTGATCTGCATCGGTCATGATTTTTAAAATGTAAAAAATAAACTATAAAAATCTCATTTAATGAATATTTATTGCTTATGCTCATGTGTAGTATATGCTAACACAATTATTTGCCTCAAGCTCTGGTAATATTCAGCAACAACCACCAATATAATTATAATAAACCGAAAATTTTTAAATATCCTATAGCTGAGTTCTTGCTTTACACACTGTATGTTAAATCACCTCCAGTAGTCTCTCCTCCTCACACACAGACCTCTCCAGGATCTCCATTCGCTGCCTTGCCAGTTCCTGCTGAGAGTTTAACTCGCCTCTTAGCAGCATCATCTGCTCCTGCAGAACCTCCAATTCCTGCTGTCGCTCTAGACTCGAGCCATCCTGCCTCTCCAACTCAGCCGCTCGCTTCTGTGTGGTCCCCATGCGCTCCTTCAACGCCTTCAAGTTCTCGTTGTAGCGTTTTAAGGTAGTCAGATGCAGGCTGCTGTCAGTACAATTAGTGAATTGACCAGATGCTTCACTAGGTCCAGCCTGATCAGGTAATGTAGCTTTGGGACACAGCTGTCCACAAGATTTATCTGCACTGGACACGCGGTAGAGCTTCGGTTTTGAGTCTGGCGGGTTCGGCTCCATCTCATCTGCAGCAAATTTCCGCTTCGACTTTTTGGGTCTGGATGTCAAAGCTTTGCCTTCTGGTCCAGCTGTTTTGGTCAAGAAATCTTTGATTTTGTCAAGGCTGGAGTGGAGAAGATTATACTCAAACTCCACTGGGTTGCCATCCAATGGGACGCCAAATCGCACGACATCACCTTGCTGCAGACTGTAAGGCTTCCCAGGGGGTATCCGATCACCATTCACCCATACTCCATTTAGACTCTAAGGCAGAGAAGGAAAGAAAAGAGCAAATTGGTCAAACAATAACAGCCTAGGAAAACAATCTAAAATAAAACATAAGGGAATTTAATCATTCGGAATGTGTTGTAGCTTAATCTTGTTAGCAAATGAGAATAATTTCTTTATTAGATCAGCATTGTTCTTCATCACTCACTCATTTCCTGAAAATGAGTAATCGGATTAGGGTCGCGGGGAGGATATCTCAGCTGACATAGCGCGAAGGTGGGGTACGCCGTGACCAGGCAACACACACACAGCCATTCACACACGGGGCAATTTGGAACAACCAATTTGCCTGATGTTTGCATGTTGTTGAACTGGGGGAGGAAACAGGAGTGCCTGGAAGAAGCCTAGTATCTAGCACAGCTGGCGCTTATCCCGGTTTTGTGGCGCGTGAAACGACTAGGAGTTTAACGTTTCCTGTATGGGACGCTAGTCCATCGCAGGTTACCGTCCCAGTATTTTTTTTTTTAACCGGTACCCATTTGTACTGCTGGGTGAACAGGGGCACACATGTGGTTACAACCCTACCCGCTAGACTTGGAATCTAACAGGGATACGAACCCATGCCCTCTTGTATGTAATAATACAACAGAATAATTAAGATTCAGCTTACAGTGACACACAGCAATGCACTTAGCAACCTTTTCCTTTAAGGATTTAATAAATGTTGACTAAACCACAGTGGTTCATCATGACAGATTGAACTGTCTGTGTCTGAGTGTGTGAGTGTGTGTGTGTGGAACTGTACCTCATTGTCAGTCACAGTCCACTGGCCATGTTCCCTCTGCTTAAACATGCAGTGGTTTCTGGAAATCATCAGTGGACAACTCGCTGACAGAATCTGATGGGTAACATTTAGGCCACGTCCGATGGTAACCTTACACAAAGGAATATTCACATAAACAAAAACCACAGACGCCAACGTTCCCAGATGCGGCTTGCTAACCTCAAGGTGGCATGAATCTCGCTAACAATAACAATCTAACGTCCAGCTATGTATCCACTTCAGCTAGCTGTTAGAATGACGGCTTTATTTACAACTTGTTCTACAAAACCAAAAATAATTAACCACAGGTTTACAACTGAAGTCTATCCAGCTAATAAAACATCATAAACTGGTGGCTACAGAACGAACTTTGACTGCAGTTAGCATGCTAGCTAGCCCAGTTAGTACCTCAGTATTCTCGAAGAGTCGTAACCAGCCGCTTTCTTTCCCAACTCGTTTCAAACACCATATTTTACCGTTCTCTTCAGGGTTTTCTTCTCCCTCCTCCGGCGAGGATAAGGAAGAGGCTTCCTTTACAACCTCTTCCATAATTATCACGCCATAAATTGGCAATTTTTTTTTCAAGAAACTGTTGTCATTTTCTTTGCCATCCCAAAGAGATGAACCTCGGCGGCTTCCGTCGAAATAGTACCTCCGGGTGATAGCAGCGCCATGTTGGCGCCGGAACTACTTTTATATCTAAGGCATTCGGGACTCCTCGGCTATTTCCGGCGGTTATCGCTGAGCGTTTGCCCGAGTGACCGCTTTTCGGGATCACTGTTGTTTATAAATTAATAAATTATTTCAGTATTAAGCATTAGCCAATTCGAAACTTTTCTTTAATGGTAAACATGCACATTTGCACACAGAAGACCAAAAAGTGCTATTATGACGCACTACTTACTGATTCGGATGGATACAAAAACCGGTTCACACCCTACCTCAAAAAAAAAAAAAAAACAACCTAAAATGGCGATTAATACAATTTAAATATCTAAAAATAGGCGAGGGAGTCGCAAATGCATTCCCAGGTAGATAAGAAGAAGGAATAAAGGAGAAAACAGCAAAGTCAGCCGAAACACAAGCACAAAGAAAAAGAGTGAGAGTGAGAGAGAGAGAGAGGTGGAACAAAACAATTGATCAATTTATTTTTTAATTTATAAAAAGTCCGACAGAGAGCAGCAGAGAGCTAAACTTTGGGAGACAACGTTAAAACCATGTCAAGGCCAATTCTGCTATTTTGTATTAATGTTCATTTGTGCCAATCAATCAATCAATCAATCAATCAATCAATCAATCAATAACAAACAAACAAACAAATAAACCTTGGTTGTCCTGTTAGAATTAATAAAAGTTGTATGCTGTTATTCACAATCTGGACATATTCCTGTGTCTGTAGAATAAGAATCATGTTTGTTACATAGGCTTTCTGTCTCAGACATTCCATAGATATCACAGGATCTCCTAATCCAGACTCCCCTGGTTCTGGGGGAGAAAACAGCAGTTTCCATTTCATCCTTAGTGATAAAAACCTGTTAGCCTGAGCTGGGTGTCAAAGTATGTGATGTGAATGTTTAGAGGTTAAGTTCTTGTTTTGTAAGGTGGAATGTATGGATCATGGATATTGTTTTTCTCTTGCAAAACGTATATCCTATGATGTCAAGTAAAGGTCAAGTAAGGTCAACCACGGGGGCTCCTAGTGCCACAAGACGTGTGCGTAGGGGTAGCCCGAAGGCAACAGGATGGAGATTCTATTTCACACACACACACACACACACACACACACACACACACACCATTAACCTATGTACAAGCTGGAAACGCCCTGAAGAGGATAAAACTGGGAGTCAGATGAGAAGACGGGGCTCACTCTGTCTGGTTGCTAGGAGAAGGTGGTTTGGACTGAGATGGAGTGAAACCCATGGCCGTGATGCAAGATCACATGTGTTGTAAATATTCTGATGTACTTTATTCAATTACTAAATTGGGAACTGATAGAATCAGATTGGTCTTTCACACATCAACGGACTCAAGGAATTGGCGAGGCCTAGAGAAGATGGTTCCTTACAGTCCCTTTCCTACATTTTTGTTTAATATGAATATGCAAAGCCAAAATTCATAAACATGTTATCCAAACTGTATAGCTTGTTTTCAAGCTATTATTTGTCATGGCCTATGATGACACAGGGGCTGTTTCACAATCAGGGTGTACTTTTTGGGTTCACAGGAGCTCAAAAATAAAACTCCTAGCTTCTGTGGCTTCTTGTTACCAGTCAGAGCTACAGGTCTAATGGTGTCTAAATTACACTGGGTGAAAGTATAACATGTACAGGGTCTCTAGAATAAGTACATCTGTTTGTAGTGTATCAGAATTGTAAAGAATTCACAGCATTAAGAATAAAAGCTCACTAAACACATTATCTGGGCAGGTTTCATGGGACATTAGCTGTATATATTATTAACTGCAGTAACAACAGCATCAGTAACAATCATTCTGGTTTTCCGGAGAAGACACATTTTGACGGACATGCTTATCAAGCTGATGTGGAGCTCTGTTTCACATCCAGTATTTCACATCCAATTCAATTTATATTTTTCAGCAAGCTATACAGTACCATGCTGCTTTAGAAAAAGCATTTAATGTCTGAAAAAAAGCACTTCTGTCCTCCACATGTAATGTCTACTTTCCGGAGAAGACATTTTTGACGGACAACGGATCCCGACAAAGCCACATAGATTAAAAATAGAGCTTACAAGCAGCAGAACATCTTTCTATATTGTATGACAATACCCCTCCAAAAGTAAGAGTTAATTAGTAATTCGGAGGCAATTCAGAATATTATCAGGTAAAAGCTACAATTTTTATTACAGTGGAGAGAATTGAATTCTGTACTTGGTCAAAATATGAGCAATATTTTCCTCTGATAGCACTATTTATTGGAATTGAGAAGAGATTTCTCTAGTGTAGCTGTAACTCTATACAACAATAAACACTATATATATTCCTCTATACAATAAACCAACAATAAACACGAGACAGTCATAAAGTATTCTTAAAGAAAGCCTTCTTAAAGGGGTCCCTTGTATAATTTTAAAAAGACAACCCTGACCATGAAACAGCCCACAGACAAGCTTGACGAGTCAGCTCGGCAGCTTGATGAG
>JAQMYF010000002.1:14424913-14435567 GCA_030014195.1 Neosilurus mollespiculum | reverse complement strand
ATTAATTAACATTGTGATTGTATTCAGTAATGTTCACACATTGTTTAAATCTTGAAATGTTTAGAGTTTTCTAAATGGGGAAATTTTATGCCATTTCAATAAAGACAGTTTCCGTGAAGTTCACTGTTATTGTTTTTAATAAGGGGGCGTCATTATAGGGACAAATTCAAAGAAATCCACTTACACCTACACATTTCATAACTGACTCAGGTTTTAATTTAGGTTTGGCTGCGTGCACCGAAACAGGCTGCCTCAGAGACAAAAATACACACACACACACACACACACACACACACACACACACAGTACTTCTATCTTCGTGGGGATATTAATTAAGATAATGCATTTCCTAGACTCTTACACTAACCTTAACCATTACAGCTAATTGCCTATCCTCAACCCTGAACCTGATTCTAACTTAAAGCCCTAAAACCAAGATTTAACCCTCAAAAAGCCCTTTGAAGAACTGAGGACCAGCCAGAAAACATATTCCGGTTCTCAATATGTAGCTAGTACAAGCACACACACACACACACACACACACACAAACATGCATTTTTATAAGCTTAAATATTAATTACACATGTGTTGTGTTCTACTACTGCTTTTAAACACACAGTTTGATCACCTTTCCCTCATGAAGAGTGTGTAACATTGGGGTGAATTTAATGTTGGTGTTTTAGATGAAAACATGTACTGTGTCACAAAGAACAGTTGTTAATAATAAACCATTTTTATGTTGCAGTGTTGAATCCTACTCAGTGAAATTTTGTATATTCATTCATCTTGTTCAAGTACTCAGTGGGTCCCGTGCCTACAGACAGTCACCCTGAACAAGATCGTACTCATGCAATACATCACAGATTAAGTACCAAGCTTTACACGTTATTTCATTACACACTACGAAAATGTTTGTCTTGTAAACTCACTTTGCACTACATTAGGGCTAATAAATACAATAGCACCTTATGCTAATACTACTCAAAATTTAAGAAATCTACCAGTCTTAGTGGACGTTTCAACATTCTTTTTAAATGGCAGCAGTTCTAAAAAGGACACCTGGTTAACATGAATTCTAGCATATGGGATGGACTATACACAAATCAGCCATAACAAACATTATGAGCACTGACAGGTAAAGTGAATTACATTGATTATCTCATTACAAGGAGTGGTGTATATTATGCAGAAAATGAGCAGTCAGTTCTCAAAATTGATGTGTTGGAAGCAAGAAAAATGAGCAAGTAAAGAATGTGAGTGATTCTGACAAGGGACACATTTTGTTGGATAAACGACTGGGTCTATTCATCTTCAAAACAGCATGCTGGAAAAGTGTACCTGATAAAGCCTTCTACACATTTCTACCTATATACGATTTATGCTTAAGTGGGTCCAGGGCCACATCATACAGTGCCTTGCAAAAGTAATCACCCTCTTTGGCATTTTTCATGTTTTGTTGCCTCACAACCTGGAATTAAAATGGATTGTTTGAAGGTTTGCATCATTTCATTTACAGAACATGCCTACAACTTGAAGATGTGATTTTTTTTTATTGTGAAGCAAACAACAAATAGGACAAAATAACAGAAAACTATTCACTTTGTAGAGTCACCTTTTGCCACAATTACAACTGCAAGTCGCTTTGGATAAGTCTCTATTAGCTTGCCACAACTTGCCACTGGGATTTTTGCCTATTCCTCAAGGCAAAACTGCTCCAGCTCCTTCATGTTGGATGGTTTCTGCTTGTGAACAGCAATCCTCAAGTCTGACCACAGATTCATAATTGGATTGGGTTCTGTGCTTTGACTAGGCCATTCCAACCCATTTAAATGTTTCCCCTTAAACCACTCAAGTGTTGCTTTATAAAATTTAAATTCAAATTTATTTGTCACATACAAATTATACACAGTACAATATGCAGTGAAATGCTTAGTACGACTGTCCAGAATGTAAAGAATAAACTATCAGGTAACAAGGAGAAAAACAAAAGAGCAAAGTTTTAGCAGTATGCTTTGGGTCATTGTCCTGCTGGAAGGTAAACCTCCGTCCCAGTCTCAAATCACAGGTAGACTAAAACAGGTTTTCTTCAAGAATATCCCTGTATTTAGCACCATCCATCTTTCCCTCGACTCTAATCAGTTTCCCAGTCCCTGCTGCTGAGAAACATCCCCACAGCATGATGCAGCCACCTCCATGTTTCACTAGCGCCAGACATAGCATTTTCCTTGGTGGCCGAAAAGTTAAATTTTAGTCTCATATGACCAGAGCACTTTCCTCTATTCATTTGGAGAGTCGTTCACATGCCTTTTGGCAAACTCTAAATGTGCTTTATTTTTAAAACTAAGGAATGGCTTTTTTTCTGGCCACTCTTCCATAAAGCCCAGCTCTATGGAGTGTAAGGCTTATTATGATACACCAGTCTGTGCTGTGGAACTCTGCAGCTCCTTCAGGGTTACCTTTGGTCTCTGTGCTGCCTCTGATTCATGCCCTCCTTGCCTGGTCTGTGAGTTTTCGTGGGCGGCCCTCTCTCGGCAGGTTTGTTGTAGTACTATGTCCTTTCCATTTGAAGATGATGGATTTGATGGTGCTCTGGGGGATCACCAAAGATTTGTATTTTTTTTTTATAACCCAACCCTAACTTGTAATTCTCAACAACTTTGTCCCTGACTTGTTTGGAGAGCTCCTTGGTCTTCATGGTGTGATGCCTCTTGCTTAGTGGTGTTTACACTGACAGATCATGTGACACCTAGATTACACACAGGTGGACTTCATTTCACTAACTGTGACTTCTGAAAGTAATTGGTTACACCAGAACTGTTGAGAAAGGGGGTGAATACATATGCACATGACAATTTTCAGGTTTTTATTTTTAAAAAAATATTTTATATATATATTTTTCTCATTTCCCTTCACCAACTTAGACTATTTTGTGCAGATCCATCACATAAAATTCAGATTTAAAAAACATTTAAATTACAGGTTGCAATATAACAAAATAGGTAAAAATAAGCAAGCCCTTGAGCAAGGCCCTTAACCCTCAATTGCTCAGTTGTATAAAAATAAATGATAATTGTAAGTCACTCTGGATAAGAGTGTCTGCCAAATGCTGTAAATGTAAATGTAAAAAGCCAAGGGGGAGGAATGTAGGTAGGATCACAGTGTGAGATAGGAATATACACCTGATGGAAAATCAATCCATCAAAGGACTCCAAATACACATAATTTACACACAATTTAGACACTGGGGAAATTTATTGTAGACATTTGTAACCCCCTGGCATGTGTTTGAGAACCGGGAGGACCCCAGAGGAAACCTTTGGCATAGAGAGAAATAAAATTCCTCCTATATGAAAACAAGAAACTATGGTGTGGTTAAAGTAACATTATAACATGCCAGTCTGCATCACTCCACCCTGACATTTATTACATTCCTACCACAGCATACCAAGGGTTTTATTCCTCACTTAATCATCACACAATTACCAGCTGACAGAATACAGGACTTGCTAATGTCACTGCAACCAACAAAATAAATAAATAAATAAATAAAAATCTAGAGCTCTAATAATTACATAATTTTAAAGATGAATTTAGTAAAAACCGTTCAGGATGTAAGGATTTTGCACGGCTGCCTGTTTCCGGCTTTTATTTAGCAATCATTCGCAAAGGTAATATGGATGACGCTAAATACAATTCAGTACAGCAACATCCACCGCGTATGAGGCGAAAACCTGTTTTAGTATATACTGCATAGGAACATAAAAAGCAAACTAAATCAGATAGGTCAGGTGATCCGCGAGCAGAGCTAAACACTGCTTAGCTAACGTCTGTTGAAACTCATACAAAGGTTTTAGTATATACACTACATGGAAACACACACACACACACAAACCCCGACAAATTAAGATTTGACTCTTTTTTCCATTTTTAAAGCTTGACAATAATGATATCACCTGCTCTACGTGGCCATAACAAACCATGAGTGTTCAATTTTTTTGATACAAGCATTATCCACTTGGAATAATGTTTATTAATCCCAACATAGTGGCTTAATAAGAAATACTAATTTAAATTATTCAAGATGAAACCAGCCACAGCAAAACCACTATCAGGCCACAAATAAAATAATAATAATTTTAAAAAGGCCTGCAGAGGGAGCAAGATATACCCATTTGATACACAGTACTGTATTATAACTGTACTATTGTCTGGAAACCAAATATTCAGTGAAAATACATAAAAGGTCGTAGTGATCTTGACGACATTTTAAATAGGGTTCTGTACTATGGCCTCGAGAACAACTGTGTTTACTTTCATAAAAAAAAAAGAAAAAAAAGAATTTGTGTTCAAGTTATTGAAACCTTGAGTGCCCGTGCTGTCCGCCCTACCACCTGTACAGCGTGATAACATAATTTGTCCCATTTTTCAAATGAGAATATAATAAAGCATATGAAGTAGTGTCACAGATGAATAGGGTTGATTGTGTGGAAGGAGAAAGATTTTCCTTTATTTGATGTTTCTTTGCAAGTTAGAGAGGACTTTCAAAATGGCAAACCGTTCCTTTAAAAATTCAGCTTCAAGAAAACACCCAGCATCATTATTATACAAAGATTCACTTATATCCATTAACATCAACATGGTCAAAACTACCCAGTAGCACAGTGTACCAGTTTCCTGGACATTTCTGGAGCTTTAAAAGAATGAGAAATTCTAAAGTATCCCATATTCATATATCATTCAACTGTGTTAGATTATTAAGAACATCTTGCACGTATCCATCTCTGAAGTGGGTGGTGCCAGAGGGTCATCTCAGTACTGCATTCTCATAATTCTCTAGGTGTTCTTTCTGTTTAGATTATGAGGCTTTAGAAAACAGTCACCAAAACACTGCCTAATTCTGAATAAGACAGGAATCATGTTCGAGCCACAACACTGCACCAATCTGCTTCCTCCTCCTCCAGAATGGAACGCAGTAATATAGTCCAGGATAACAGTGCATGACGGCACATGTCTATCAGTAAGTGACGCTTTAACAGGGGTGGAAATTAACACTAGTCCGCTGGCCCGTGGCGAGTCAAAAATCTGTAGGGTGAGTGAAATGAACTAGCAAATCATCCGCTGGCGACCTGACAAATCAACAGGCAAAGAAGATATAGTGTTCCTAACCAGTAAATATGAAGGACTAGTAGTTTCATAATTTCACTAGTCACTAGTAGCTTAGTTTTGCTAAATTCCACCCCTGCTTTAATATACGAAATAAAGTGACTGCACTTAACATCCAAAAATAGATTTAGATAAGTAAAATATTTTATTTTTATAGGTAAAGTCAGTCTATGTAAATATATAGATCGCATTTTCAGTTGAAACGTCCACGTCTCTGTGGCAGAAAGCTGCTGGTTTCAATCCAACCTCTGGTCCTGGTCCTGTGTCATTCGGTACAGTGGACAGCATAGTGTGTGTGCGTGTAAATGCTGCCTGGAGCAGTAATGACTGAGTTGTTGTGCTGCTCTGATTGGTTGTTGTTATTGTTGCTGTTCCCCGAGTTCAGAATGCCATGTCTGTTATTCTGGCTCTTGGAGACCTTCAGCTCGTCCAGCCTCTTCCACAATTCCTCTCTCTCCTGCTCCTTCTGCATCTCTCTGAGGACACAAGAGCGACAATGTTAACACCGCAGCATCCATCCTTCTGTATATGAACGTGTGGGTACTTCAGGAGGAGCTGCTGACGTCACTGTTCATATTTAAGTAACATGTTTTTTAATAGTCTTCTTATCTTCCTAACATCTCTGTAGCAGACAGACAGCAGGGGAGGAAAACACTTGTGTAATATAAACTGGTAATTAATGTAATTATTATTCGGCATATTTAATTTGATTTTACTTTCACTTTAGTGCATTTTTATTTGGACTTCTCCCCTTTTTATTTGAAAAACTTTTCCTCCCACATTCTCACCTTTGTCTGTCGGCTTTATACGAGGACGTGAGCTCATCAAACAGTTTGCTGTTCATCTCCATCAGCGTTTTCAACACGTTGTACACCAGGGCTACAATCGTTCTAAAGAATAAAAAGGAGAGAGAGAGAAAAAAAAAAGAAAAAGACACTAAAGATTAGTGATCTTGCATGGGTTTCCTCCAGGTACTCTGGTTTCCTGCCATAGTCCGAAGACATACACATATGGCTAGTTGGCTGTTTCAAATTGCCCCTAGGTGTGAGAATGAAGGTTTGTGTGCGTGCGTGTTGCTCTGCGATGATCTGGTGAGCTGTTCAGGGTGTACCTGCCTTTGCCCAGTAGCTTCAGCGACCCTAACAGTAGGATTAAGCAGTTTAGCAAACGAGAGATGAGAGAGATGACAGAGATGAAATCGGAAAAGAGCCCATGCAGATCCCTTATAAGTAGAGAACAGAGCAACAGGGGTGGGGTATGGGGATGGCATATGCTTTCCTCCCTGTCAAGCAACACTACAACTCATACTCAACTCATACTTCCCTCTGAGCATGTTACACCTATCCTGATGATCAGCTGGGATCACATGCATCAGAGGAAGCACCTGGAGACCTATGCCCACCCTGGATTGGTAGCTGTTGTGTGATAGGGAAGAACTATCTGTTGGGTAGAAATTAGCAAGGGTGACTCCCACCGGCTTTGGGAAAAGAGCCTGTAAAACAGGAGTTGTAGAGAAATGTCCATTTTAAGTTTTTTTTCCCCTTGTGTTTGCAAAAGGTTTGGGCAGTAGCAAGAATAAAGATAAATAACCAGAACTGTGTAGTAAAGATCACGTTTGACAGTTCACCTTTCACGGTTGAGCAACAAGAATTACAGAGTGGAAAGGCACTACCTTTCTTTGTTTGATTTTTTAATTTTTATTGTGACGAACAAACTAACATCGCTCCCCGAAAACAGATCTATTCCTACATGATAAGAATAAATGATAGCAAAACATTTTAAAATGTTGTAATTCGATTTACATTTGCAATTAATTTAATAATGTTAAGCTGTTCTGGATGATTTACTGTTATCCACAGGGCACTCTTGTGGATTAAGGTGGAATGACACCGACTTTCCTGCAGTCACTTTCACTCACTCATTTCACTCAGTGTATTCCATTAAAACTGGGAGTTAAACAGAAACTAGTCCATCGCAGGGTGCCATGGCATGCACACACCCTAATTCACACCTAGAGACAATTTCTCATAGCCTATATACTGGCATGTTTCTGGGAGTTAATTGGAAATCAGGAAGAAAGTCAGACAGGACCTGAGCTCAGGACTGAACCAGGAACATTAGAGCCATATAGCGGCAATGCTAACCGTTGCACAAATATAAAAGGGTGGATATTTTTAATCTAGGTCACCACCTAATAATTAATACACACCCAGGACAAACACGAAACATGTTGTTGGTATTCCAGACAGCACTTACTGGTTCCAGTGCTCTTTAGAGACACGATACAGGCTGTTGAACATGATGGGCAGGATCTTGTCTATGTTCTCTTCAATCAGACTCAAAATGTACTCATTGTTCCAGAAGTACAGCGATCGTTCTGCTACCTGTACAACAAAAAAAGGTTCCACAGAGTGAGCAGTCAGACATGACTACAACCAGGATGTCAAGCTACACCCGAAGCTCATCACACATTTCTACCATACAGAAATTTAAACACAAGAACTTGGCTAATAGCTGAGCTCATTTTGGTTTGCGTGTACCTGAAAATGAGGACTAGCTACACACTTGGAGATCTTTTTAAACAGCAGCTCCTGAATCTTCTTAAACTGTGTCGGCTCAATGACGTCCAGTATCTCCTCCATTTCACCCAGGAACATCACCTACACAAACGAGTGGAGCACATGTTTAGGAGGCTTGGAAAAGACTTTCGTATTATGATATGCTGACATGTTCTATCATATGAACTTCTGAGAACTGCAGGCTTTCTGGATGTAATATATATATTTCTATTTTGTATCATTAAAAAGTCTGTTTGCACCCAAAAGTGCAAAGACGGCTGTTTTTAAAGATTAATGGTCCATGAAAGACACCAAACAACTGATAGAGAGAAAGTGAACAGTGTAAAATAATTCAAATAAGGTCAACCCTTGTTTTTCTTTTTTAGTGTTGTCTATTACTCTGATTAAAGTATAGTTAATATGTTAAATAAACTTGAAAACATCTGTACAGAGTTGTTTTTCCGCTACATACCAGTGTTACCAGACCTACCTCTTTCTGGCTGCACGTCTTAGGCCAAAACTTCAGAAGCCCCCGGATGACCTGCAGGGACAAAAACAAACCTAAATACAGCAAGAGTTAGACTATTATCCATCCATTTATCCATTTGCCATAGTACTTAATCCGCGGGGGTCGCAGGGATGTTCAAGCCTATCTGTTGACTCAGGGCGAAGGCAGGGTACAACCTGGTCAGCTGACCAGTCCATCACACGGCCAACAGATGCACAACAATTCACACTCACAGGCAATTTGGAACAGCCATTTTGCCTCAGTGTGCATGTCTTTGGACTATGGAGGAAACCAAAGTACCTGAAGTAAACCCACTCAATCATGGGGAGAACATGCAAACTCGCCCTCACTGAGCTGGGAATGCAAACCCAGGACCTTCTTGCTCTGAGGCACACACGCTAACTGCTATGCCACCGTGCCTCTCCGTCACAGTGTTATACTGAATGGAAACCATGTGAACACATGGGGTAGGAGTGAGTGTGTTCAGAATTAAATGCAATAGCACCACAAACTCTCATCAAACTCATAGTGCCTCATATCACATGCTTGTCTACTCTTTTCAAATAATTCTCTCTTACAGATATTATACATCACATCCGTTTTTAATGTGATTTCCTACAAACATTTTACTAAGAGAGCTACACCAACCACCTTAAAGGTACTGAACATCCAAACAAACAATCTGTACCTTCAATACTAGAAGCTCGCATATGAAATACTCTTTATATTTGCTTTACTCTGCTGCTCTGAACTGCCCTTTTTTAAATAAAAAAAAAAGAAGAAAAAAAAAAGGTATTTACTGATCTCGGAAAATATTTTCATGTGTAACAACAGTCTCAACCATCGAGAGAAAAGTATAAAAATCAAAGAAAAAAAAATAGCAAGAAGCGACCTAATAAGAAGGCTGTAATTACTAAAATAACCACTCTTAGTAATTGTGCTGAGCAGAAAAGCATCTCAAAACATAAGACTTTATGCCACAACACGTTGATAACTAGACAGCTGAAGACCAGACGATCTCCAGTACAGTTTGTTGGTACAAATGTCAATATTAAACGTATATTAAACATAGCTGCAGCAGTCAGAAACACAGTCATAGGTGATCTGTAGGATGGTGGGTCGTACCGGCTCACTGAGCGTGGCATCCTTCTCCAGGAACTGAACCACACAATACGCCAACTGGAACAGAAAAACACCTTATCACAAAATGATTTTTTAATTTTTTATAATTTAAGTCACTCACTAGCTAGTGAATATATAACAGTCACAGAGGAAGGAGGCCAGCACATGATTCTCTCAAACTGCTGGTCATGTAACACAAGGCATACATGGGCTCACTGACGGCTACGTTTGGCTAGTGTGACTCTGATTGACAGGAGAGAGCAACGCTTCAGGTGGCTGTAACATTGCCAATAATTAATCTCATAATGGTAGAATAAACACTTTTCTGTTCCATAACTCAGAAACCCAACTTAAGAACATTTAAATCAAAATTAATAGCATCGCACCCAAGTGGAGCACCATAGCTATTGAGCATGAGGCAGACTTGTAGGTAAATAAATGTACATCAAGCAAATGACAAAATCAGAAGCTTGACAGAACATCAACTGGTTAAACAGATAATTAAATTAACAAGACAGGTGATAAAAAAGAAAACAAAAATCAGGCAGTGAAAAGGAAACCCAAGCCTGGACACCTACCAAGAGACATCGATAAGGAGCTTCGCTTTTAGTCAGGGCCTAAATCTATATTATCCTGATTAGAATATGTGGTTAGGAATGATTGTTGAGCTGTAGTGTGATTCTGATTTTAGGTAATGAATCCTGTTGAATCTTTATAGCACCACTGGGTGATGCTGTTGTATAATTCACCTCCATTTCAAAAGCAGAAAAAAACACGGCTAAAGATAGAACAATTTAAATCACTGCTCTGTATTTATAATTCAGAACAGCATGTATCAGGAAAGAAAATATCCAGTGATGATGATTCAGTGGATCCAGGAGTCTGCTGATGCTTTTCTTAAAATGCAGTCTGACCAAAACCTACATTCAAGGTCACTAAGTCCAACGTGATTAAGTGAAATGATATGATTGGACAGCATTTACTTTAATAACAGTTACAAGTAGAGTGTGTGATTATCTTGTATAATGCCTGTGGATATAATCTTCTGTTCTGCACATACATCAGCAATAAATATGTGGACTGTACCTGTGCATGGAAGAGCGCTAAGGTTTTGGCAGTGTGCATTGGCATGAGAACCTTCGTCAGGAACTGCTTGTGTTCGGCCTTCAGGGGAATTGCAAACCCATTGATGATGCTGAGAGCAGAAACAATGATTACATGCACGCACAAAACACACACACACACACACACACACACACACACACACACACACACACACACACACACACACACACACACACAC
>JAQMYF010000002.1:14413432-14424169 GCA_030014195.1 Neosilurus mollespiculum | reverse complement strand
ACACACACACACACACACACACACACACACACACACACACACACACACACACACACACACACACACACACACAGTCAAAGAAATGAGTCACTTTTCACCAGGGCTTTGAAGCTTGTTGATAAAGAGAAGCTGGTTTTGCAGTTTTTTGTCGAGGTGTAGGTTTCTCTTAAAGATGTCATATGAACGCTTTTAAAAGGCCTGTTTAGTATTAAAACACATGCGAAAAACCTTCTATGAAGCTGTTATACTACATAAAAATTGTTGATGTGCCATGTGACTGGAATATGGCTAGGTAGTCCCACACACAGCAAGGTGCAGTACACTGTGTTTATTTATCACGGCTTTGTTATAGCCTGCATTAACAGTTTCAGTAGTTGGTTCTCTATATTTCTGCTCTTGTGGGATAAAATGAACAAAGGAAAACTAGAAAGCAGCTTAATAAAAAAGATATGCTGTCCGGTACTCCATTTCAGAGGAACAGTTCCACCCTTAAGGGTACAGTTCGATATAGGTGTACCTAATAAAGTATAATGTTATGTTCCTATAATAATAATAATAATAATAATAATTAAAAAAGCATTAATAACTAATCATGTCTTTAGAGTTCTTTGTAGTGGACTTATTTTTATTTTAGATGTATGGTCCTGACTAAAGATTGAGGGCACCACTTGGATAAATGAGGAAAACACACACACACACACACACACGCACACACACACACACACAAACAAAAAAAACTCAGCTAGGATTCATCTGCCAAAAAAACAGTCTGCGATCTTAGATCAATAAGCACCACTGACAGTAGGGTACACTGTAGTACTCCATCAGGACTGCCATTTCATATTAACATATTAATTATTCAATAAAAAGCCTAATTAATAATTAATGAAAGCTGCAATCATTAATGATTAATCAGTGAAATCCACTGACGCATCCATCACTGTTAATGTGCCTTAAAATGGTGACAGGGATTCCACAAAAAATAATAATGATAATAACTGAAAAGCCAGCTGTGAAGATGTGAAGTACTTGGTCTGAAATGTCTCTTATCCAGAAGTGGAGAAGTTTAAAGACGTGTGTGGGTTTAATCAGAGAATTGTTAGGATCCTCAGCCAAAAATAACACAAAGCTCTCCTGTCAGCACACTGAAAAGTGGAACAGGTCAAAGGTCAGAACTCCGTGGTGGTGCCAATTCATGTGTGAATCACTCTTTTACAGTTTGAGCCTGATCACTCCTCACATTTTTGTCCTGGATTATGTTCTTTCAATCAGGGAAGACAAAACCTTCTTAACTCAATTCCAGTAGTTCCTTAGCAGTTTCATTTTCCTCTGATTTTTCTGCCCAATTTAATCATAGCCAATTCCCACCCATCAAGTATTTTGTTCCTAGCACACAACTGACACCAACAGAGAGGAACAAGCACAAGAATGTGCCCCTTCGTGTCACGTGATGCTGTCACCTGTGTCTTTATGAACTGCTGTGCATGCATATTCAGTGGCAACATAACCCTAGAGAAATCGCTATCCGCCCCCTTGTACACACCAGCTCACAGACGACCATAATTTAAGTGACATTAAAGGTGAGTGTATGCTATCTCTCCCTCCACTAAGAGTTGGACCAATCAGCTCCCATGGACTCTTGGCTGCGGATGGCTGCGTGCATCCACCTGGAGAAAAGCTTGCGATTTCCAAGATGTCAGACGCACACCTTATTTTTTTTTTGCTTGATGCAGACCTTGGTTTTGCAAGGGTGGTTTCTGTGTGGAGTATGCATGTTCACCCTATGTTCGTGTTGGTTTCCTCCAGGTACTCCGGTTTCCTCCCACAATCCAAAGACATGCACAATAGACTAAATGGCTGTTGCAGTTGCCTCTAGGTGTGAGTGCAAATGGTTGTGCATGTTGCCCTGCAATGGTCTGGTGAGCTGTTCTGGGTGTTTCCTGCTTTCGCCCAGAGTTGGCTGAGATAGTCTCAAGCCTCCCCGCGACCCTAATAGGATTAAGCCTCGGCAAAATGAATGGATACTGAGGTATATCCTAATAACACATCAACAACAGCGTGCATAAAATATCAGGAACTGACCTGCCGAGGATCTCCAGAAGTTCAGCTATTCCATTGAAATGTTCAGTCTCATAGATGAACCTGAGCAGAGAAGACACTCAGTACTGATGCATATCACAGTTTCTACATTCTCTCATACCCTGCAGACTGTTCCTCTGCACTAGCATTTATTCCAGCAGCTGTGTTTCTTAATCAGCTGGGATTGCTGTAATCTATGTCACCATTGAAAATAACATACTTGGCCTGCTTTAACTAAATATGTTTACTGTTATACACAGTGGAGAACATCTGGAAGACATGCTGGAACAGTTATATCTCATATCAGTCACTTCTTACACTATGTGTGCACAGGCTGTTACATGTAGAGACTGAAGCATTAGGAGTCATGGCAGGTTAAAAAGCGGCTGATTCAATGAGGGAGCATTCTACATGCACAGTGAAGGTACAGGAGCATCAGCATAGTGAAAACCCTAAATAAATAAACAGGGCTTTGTCATTCACGTGATCTATTTTGGTCTGAGGAGTGAATGAGTGTATCTTACTATGCCAACTTAAAACACAGGAGTGCCAACACACACTTCTATTTTAAACAATGAAGCAGATGGTCAGGGTCAGCACATCCAATAGCACACACAGAATAGGATACTCTATACATATCATACACAGATAGAGCGACAGGAAAAAGAACAAAAACAGTCACCTGACCCCAGTGCCTGTCCATCCTAATGAAGGGGCCATAGCCTCTGTAAGTTTCAATAACAGAAATATGACCTTTGTGTTTGTCAGTGCTAATGAAGGAGGCGTGGCCTCTGTAACTGTCAATCATAATAAGGGAGGTGTGGCCTCTGTGCCAGTCAGTTCTAATAAAGGAGGCATGACCGTTATTCGTACCAATCCCAATTAAGGTGTGACCTCTGTGCCCTCCAATCCTAATATAGGAGGCGTGTCCTTTATTCATACCAATCCCAATTCAGGAGGTGTGGCCTATGTGCCCTTCAATCCTAATAAACGAGGCGTGTCCTTTATTCATACCAATCCCAATTCAGGAGGTGTGGCCTATGTACCTGGCAATCCTAATAAAGGAGGCGTGGCCTAATCGACTCAATCCTAATGAAAGAGTGGCATCTGTGAAGGTAAGTCGTAATAAAGGAGGCGTGGCCTCTGCCTGTCAGGCCTACATAGTCACTGTGCCTTAATTAAGGGCGGCATGGCCTAAGAGGTTCTATAAAATAAAACACCATATAAACAGATTCTAACAGAACCACACTGTGTTTAAGGTAGAAAAGAAACCCACATTTACGGAAGCTGTATTAACAACAAGTAGAGTATCTGTTTCTCACTCAGTATTTGTCACTAATGGAGTTGCAAGTATTTTTCCAGTGTGTAGCATTACCGTAAGAAAATGTTGTTGATTTGTTTGCGGATGAAGGCACGCAGGCCCAAGAATTTTCCATAGACACGATGCAGGATCGTTTTCAGGAAATCTCGCTCCCGGGGGTCTTCAGTGTCAAACAGCTCCAACAGCTGAGGCAGAGTAAGGGGTAAAGGGGAGGGGACATGTTAAAAAAGTAAGAAAGGTACGAGAGAGCAACAAAAGGAGAAAGTGAGACATTAAAAGAGGCAGAGGGAGTAAATTAGAAAAGAGTTAGAGTCATAAACACGCAGAGAGAAAGAGATACGAAGACAGACTAACTGCCCAAGAAAGATGATGTAAGCATGAGAGGTATTTTAAGGGGATAAAGTCATACTACAGACAAATCCTAAAATATAATGTGAAAGTAAACTGAGTACAATGTCACCATGTAATGATCCACGACAAGGTGAACACATATGACTTTAGAAAGCGGCAGTGGATCTATTGATCTAATGGATCTAATATTGAATCACTCCTGTACTCCTGAATACACAGTCTGCTCATGTAAAGCCAACTATGTATTGTGTACTGTATTAAAAGTATACGATCCCAAAAATGATACCGTGAAACTATTTTTAAAAATATATTACTATCACACCGAACGAGTGTTTCATATTACACAACCAGCAAACTTCAAATTAATCAAAAATGCATGTGTGGGAGGGATGAGTGTCATCCGTGTTCACATAATCCTCTCACGTTACATAGAAATTAGTTCAGTTTTAAATGACGTACGTAACGCAGAACGTACGCAAGTTCTCATGAATTGTGTAGGTTACCAGGTCATGGGTTGTGCTCACAAGACCAGCATTACTCTCATTAGCAAACAATCACAGATTCTTAGGACTGTAAGTCCCCTGGGGCTTTTAACCACAAATGAAACTCCAAGATAATGATCAAAAATTCTGTAAAATCATACGAGCCCAAAGTCACAGCATGCACTAAAAGTCTGAGGCAGTTCCATGGAACACCAGGCTTTAAAGATTTTGCCCTTCACTCTGGTCATTCTCTCGCTCTTGGTTAATCTTCCTAATCCAGTCTTTCTCTTTCTCTCTATCTGACCGTCCCATTCTCTCTGCTCTTCCTGCAGAGTAAACATTAGTGTGCTATTTAAGGCTCTAGCGGGAAGCTCTCACATCATGGAAACTTTCTCGTCACCTTCAGCCATAGGGCCCTGTCCGATCCAGGCCTACATTCTCCCACAAGAGCCAGACAGTTGTGAGACGAGCAGAGGGAATCCCTCAGGAGAGCAGCAATACTCCAGCTAGACACTCTGGTCTTCTCCACATGTTTTAAACTGGGTATTAGCAGTTTCATCACAGCACTTCTACAGTCAATTTCAGGTATATATTAGGGATATGCATCTCCATCACTGGGGTCGATGTGATACAAACTGCAATGCAAAGCCAACGATCCGATATATCAATGATACACATGGCACAACTACTGATGCTACAGATAGGATGTAGTATGATTTGACGCAACACAGTGCAAAAGAATATGTTCTGATATCGTGTTATGTGATTCAATATGGTAGCTCTTTCTCTTACATAATATTCGTCCCATGGGACTTGAGTAGGGTCTGGCACAAGGAGGGACTTTTATTTTGAAATGCTGTTGGTACTACAGCGACAAAGCCATAGGGACTTCTGTTTTGAAATCCTGTTTCCAAGTTCTTTTGTGATTTGTCCAAGAAACTTGATGAGTACAGGGCACAGACAGTCACATTTCTAATCTATAAGGACATGGAACCTCTACTGTCACCCTCCAGCAACAAACCAGTCACATGGATCCATTGACCACCTAAATAACAACTATCGTTTGGTACTTTTATTTCTGCGAGTGATACATTGCATTATTTCTTGTATAAAACGCCTCAAGAGGTAGTAACAGAATGGCGCTAATGAAGTAACAGCTGGTTGGAGTTGATTAGTATAACAAATCAAAACACTGTGACACTGGCAATAATATAAGAGGAATAAAAGCTCTCTGGGATGTGCAGTCATTGGATATAACACTGGAAAGTTAAGAGAACTCGTGTAAGACACACACCTGCAGCACAAATTTCTGGTCGATGTACCGTTTGGCTGTGCTTGCCTGAAAATCCTGGCTTTCTAAGAAACGCAGGAAAAACTCGTACACCAGCTGTGAAAAAAAACCAAAACAAACAAACAAACAAACAAAAAAAAAAAAAACAGTGAGTGTAGCACATTTAGTGTAAACATAAGTCAGATATATGGTCAGGAAGTGACATCATCAATGTCTATTCTGAATTCATAAAGCTTTTATTCCTAACGTGACCCTAATTCTCACATGCTAGAGCATAACCTGACAATTAATCGGAAGAAAGGCTTAGATCTCATACACACGTAAAAACACCACATCATCCCAAACTACAGGGTAGCAGGGAAGAGAAAGGGGATCCTGGAAAAACAGTGCCCTGTCATGCATAAACATAGACGGCAAGAAATGATTTCATATACTTCATCTTACTATGCTCGTGATAGAAATAATAGTCATTTATGCAAACAAAATTGTAGGAATGAGTCCCTCCTTACGTACTCTGCAGCAATCTGACAGGCCGTCATTAGAAAAGTGGCAATGGTGGAACATGGACATTTGTCTACGGTGCTTGTACCTGCATGTGTGGCCACGAGGCCTCCAGTGTGGGCTCGTCTTCTTCAGGGTCGAAATTAGGGTTTTCTCTCGGAGGCAGCGTTCGGAATAAGTTGATGCTGATCTAGGAAGGGGTGCAATAAGTTGTTAGTGATGGTGATAATGTATTCTACAGTAGTACATTCGTACAGTCTATTATAAATTATATGATTATTCATTTATTAGCTGAATTGCTTAATCCTACTAGGGTCGGGGAGAGGCTGGAGCATATCTCAGCAACACACAGGACCAACACACACACACACACACACACACACACCTATTCATACTCACATTCACACCTAGGAACAACTTGGAACAGCCAATTAGTTTAATGTGCATGTCTTTGGACTATGGAAGGAAACTGAAGCACCCGGAGAAAACCCACACAAGTATGGGGAGAACGTGTACAGTCCACACAGAAACGCTCTTGCCAAGCCCAGCAGTTGAACCCTAAATCAGCTCGTCTGATCATATAACCAGACACAAATTAGCAAGTGCAATTATTAAGTCACTAGTTTATCAGCTCTACCCATAATGCATGCGTTATAGGTGTTTTAGGAACAGATGAACTCCTCTTAGTTTTTAGAACTGTTGGTGCACCCCAATGTTTTCTGTGTTTGCATTGCAGGAACTGTGGAAGATTTTAGTTCCTACGTATTATACCATTTTCAAAGACATTTTTTAGCTCCTTTTTCAATGTAAATTCTAGCCACAATAAACACAATAAAAGCTGTGAGTGACATAAGTGTACAGTGATTGGTCCAGTGCAGCACCGGCAGACGCCATGTTGAAAATTCCAAAAGCTGTGTTAAACAACAGCTTTTATGTTAGCGTTTAGCGCTGAACATTAACAAAAAAGAAGAAAAACAAACACAAATGGACAGATAGACAGTTATGACCATGTTTTACTGAATTAAGAAATTCAAAGAAATTAAACAATCAACCTGTCGTTATCCGTCACTTCCACGTTCCTACAGGGGGTGTGAATGCAAACAGAAAAGAACGTTTTGGCTCTTGGGGGAGCTCCCCTGGGGTTCCTAGAACTGCTCAGTAGTTTAGAAACTCCTACAGTTGCCCCTTGGGTACTCCAGTTTCCTTCCACCTCCAGAAAACATGCCAGTCAGTTTAATGATTAGCCTTACAACAGAGTGGTATCCTCTTCAGGGTGTATTTGCACCCCCCACCCCGTGTTCCTGGGATAATCTCTGGATCAATCAAAAACCCTAACCAGGATAGAGTGTTTACTGAAAGGAACTGCATGACAGAGTAACCTCTGCTGCATCGGATCATTTCAACATCGACTTCAGAGGAAAGGTTAAAAAATTTTAGTTTTCTACAAAACGGTATCCATAAACCTTCATCATCTCTCACCGTGACGTGAACATGCATGTCTGAGGGAACACTGCGGTGAACATGCCCAAACACTAACATAAAACAGTAATGAAAGAATGTGAGTGTTTGTTGTAATGCTTGAGTACAAGTTTAGACACATCTTTTTTTTAATTATATAAAGCCATAATTCCTCTTCCAGTGAAATTACTATTACATGACTACTGAATGCTATTATATAAAAACAAACAGGAAACAAAACATGTCTGTTACTCATTCAGTTTCTCATGGTAAAGGAAGAAGGTTATCACCATGACAACCATGGCATATTTTTAGAACCCAGAAATTACGGGGTGGGGGTGGGTGTATACACCTGAGAGAGCCATACACACAACCCGGACACCAAAAACTGACACAAGTATTCAAACACAATGCTCTCTCTCTCTCTCTCTCTCTCTCCCCCTGAGTGTGTGTGTATAGAGAGAGAGAGAGAGAGAGAGAGAGAGAGTGTGTGAGTGTGTGTGAGAGAGTCAGACAGTGACAGATTGATAGATAGACAGACAGACTGATACAATAACAGACACACAGAAGGACAAACAGAGAAACGCATGGGTTAAAAAGTGAGTGTGTTTCAATTCACTTCTCATTAACGCTTATCCCCTTTCCTACAAAAAAAGACCACTTTGGTGGTGTAATTGGACTTCACACTATATAAATATCTTATTTTAACAATTTTATCTTTATACATTTTCATTATTTTTTTTTTAATCTTGAAATTTACTAAACTACATTTCCAAGAAAAAGCTTTTTTTTTTTTTTTTTTTAACACCTATTTTCACCCATGTGCACAAAGCTCCACCCTAAAACTTATAGTGGTTCAACTAGAATTACCATTGGGTATAAAAATAAAATTCTTATGAAGTGAAAACAAAAGGAATTAAAGTGTTGTCCAGTTGTGATTCCATGCCTGCATATAATCAGCAGTTATGATGCTGGCTGTATGTAGGAACGGATTATTATAATGTGTGGTGAAAACAGTCAGCAGTGATACCACTAGTTGTGATGCACAGCATATTAATGAGTGAATGTAAGATTATAGTTTGTAAATACAGTATAGGAAGTTGATTGATGATTCATCAATAGTGTAACAGATGTTAATATGTCATGACTTATGGAAAAGGGGTGGGATTAAAAGTTTGCACTTCTTCCTGCTCCTTTTTGGATTTGTAAGTGTTAAATAATATTGTATTGTTAGATGACTTCATTTGTTTTGATGGAGAAGCACGTGTAATTTATTTATTTATTTATTTTACAGTTTACATATTCAAAATAAACCTAAAGTGAACTGAACTGAACCATTAGCAAGGACTGGCATGACGATACTTTTAAGCCCCTTTACAAGTGCTTTAGTCCAAAGGTTCATGGATTGGTGTCTGAGCTTCACTAGCCAGGCTGAACGCCTTTACCTATTGGGAACTGACCTTCTGATATGCTGAGCTGTAATTATTCCAAGGACTTAATGACAATACCCATGAGTCATCACTCATCTCCCTGATGGAGGGTGATGGAGAGGTTTAACCTCATGTAGAGCTCCCTTACTGCGTTCATCCAGGCATTCTCTTTAATCACAAATACTACTGCAGCAGTGGGTGACGTAAGTCAGTGAAGAGCAGTGGGTGACGTAAGTCAGTGAAGAGATTGCAAACTGAGTACATCAGCCTTATGGCTAAGATATTCAAACAGAAGGTACTTCTACAAACTAGTTATTAACCATCCACATATCTAGGGGCGCAGGAACTGAAAACTGGGAATGTGGCCTTATAATAGAAAGACCAATGTAGGTATAGATACATTTTAAATCCTATTTACATCTCTTTATTTTTATACATACTATATAATTCCTGCAAATATTAATCTGAATTTACCTCATTCAAATTGAGCACACACACACACACAATCTCTCTCTCTCCCTCTCTCTCTCTCTCTCTCAGCAGTGGCCAGCCACAAGGCAGTTTTATCATTACAGCTCTACAGTGGTGATAAATCTATATCCAAATTTTTGGTTATGACTAGATTGAGTGAAATAACCAGCATGCAACGTCACTACTTCCTGTGGATTCATGTCTCCCGAACACCACCGATTTGTCCAACTCATATTGGTTAGTGCCATAGTTAGATTGCGCTCATGGTCAGTCCTTCAATTAAGGAATGAGACATTCAATCATTCGTTGATGTAAAGAATGTAAGTGCTGTATTGCAGTGTCACTCATACCTTTAAGAAAATAATCCAAATAGTCTTAAACGCTAAATCAGTATGCCTGTCATTAATACCTATCATTAGCTAAAAGCAGTGCTACTAGTGTGTGGAGGAAGTGTACTTGGTGCCAGGTTTATGAAATTGCAAATATAAAACATATAAATAGTGCATAATAAAATTAAAGTGCAATAATGCACACTCTCTCTCATTCAAAGGTGCATTCTTGTGGAAAGAAAAGTTTGCTTAGTGTGTTAACTACATTACATTTCTGAGACACTGCCAGAAGTTTGCTGCAGACCATCATGAGATATTGACTTTTGGATTTGTTGACTAATGTAAGGCTAACATGGTTAGGCTAACATTATGCTAATGTTAACTCATGTAAACAGTTCTATCTGTGTTTCGTGAAGCAGCTTCTTGGCAGACGTTGTGCGAGTGCTACTGAGTGCCACTGAGTGTATAGCTATACCGTCAGTTTCCTTTTTTATATTGGCCCCCTGTGCTCGATATGTGGTAATGATTTTAAGGGCCTTATAAACTATTCACAGAAACAGAATTAATGAAATTAGTGAAGTGGGACTAACTGTTGTGTAATAGGTGATAATGATAGTGTTGAAAACAACATGAGTCTGCAAGTCACAAAAGGTATTAAAAAGCATTAAGACTGAAACTAGAATGTTGTTCAACTCTGTCATGTCAACGTTTCATAATTTAAGTACATCACATACAAAGTCTGTTACAATTTATTTTACATAAAGCTGTTTGTATTTTAATTGACACAAATGTTCTGCTCTTGATCTGCACTGTATACATCTGCTTTTTAATCCAGAGATGATCACTAAAACTAAAATCAAAACTTAATCCTAAACCTAAAGTGACAGACACTAAAACAAAACCTAAGCACTGCAATGCTAATATAAACTCTTTTGCTACAATAATTCAGGACTTACAGTTGTGGTATAACCAACCGGACTACATGTTGGACTGTAATGCAGTTTTCTTATATGGTTTGTATTTT
>JAQMYF010000002.1:14387102-14411997 GCA_030014195.1 Neosilurus mollespiculum | reverse complement strand
ATACATACATACATACATACATACATACATACATACATACATACACACACACACACACACACAAATATATACACTTTTTTCGACTTTGAGTAAATGAGTTTTAAAAGACTGTGTAATAGAGAATGCAAGGCCACAATCACATTTTAATAAACCAAAAAATAAACCATAAAAATCACATTTTACTTTGCTTGTATGTTCCCGTGTAGTATATGCTAAAAATTTTAATGAGATTCAGAAGATGCCACAATGGAGCGTGTACGAGTATTGTAATAGAGTGTGCATGGTCACTGTCTTTTTTTCTCTGAAATTCTGACCACATGCGTATGCGGATTTTCATCAGTCTCGGTGGGGACACTACCCTATCTGAGTCCCAGAGATGATTTGCTTTTGGAATGCCAAGGTCAAAAGTGAAGGTTATAGCAAGGTCACTAAGTTTTGAAAACAGGGTGCTTATAACTCTAAAACAAGTGCCAATAGACATGTTGTTACTATGGAGAACACTAACAGGAAACCATATATGGACTTTTAAGTGAGATGGTTAAGTCTGACCTTGAGTGACCTTGAACCCCAGCAATATTGTAAAACCTTTAGGCAAGAGAGTTTCTTTCACTCAATTGGCCACAGCCATGTACTAAACACATCATAAGACAATCAGACGAAGGGTAATTAAATCCAGTACCCATAAGGACATGTTTGCTACATCAATGCTGCCTGGTGGAGGTACCTTGCCCTCTATGAGCGCCCCTTTAGATTTGTTTGGTTTTAATAACTTGGAGAGAGGGGATTTTCCCTGGGGTATAAAACACTCCAGGATGTGCTGTTCTTGGAAAATGATCCATGTTGGGTTGGTAATGGCCACATCACAATCACAAGTCCTGGATAATTTTTCCTATAACAGCATGACTGCATTGAGTTTTAGTCCTGGCTTAATATCAGCACAGCCATTTTTAGCTCTGAGTGAGATGGAGACAGATAGTAGAGACATCTTATTTAATTATTGACTCAAAGGTTGCAGACCCAACCAAAGTCCGTCATGGTTCCGTGTTTTTGTAATACCACACTCAGTCATCCTGTTTTTTTAGCTGTAGATTCAGAACAGGATGAGAAGCAGGACATTTTTAAAAAAGGAACTTACAACCTCGTGCAGTATGATGAGGACAACTGGGAGCATGTTTTAGATACGTTATTTACCCATGCTTTTATTTATTATATATGGCCGAGCAGCAAGACGCAAACCTCTTCTTCAACCAGCAGATATTCATTCTGAAATTTTGGGTGTCTATTTACTAATGTCCGGTCTCTGTACACACACACACACACACACACACACACACACACACACAATGACCAACTAAAACCTTCTACATTTCAAAGGTAAATAAAAATAGTTAAAATATACTCAAACTATTATTTGCACACATGAAACTTTAATCAATACCCTTTTTATTCATCATGTTTTAAAGATATGATCCTCCAAATGATGGCCGTCATTGTCTACGCACACTTGAGGGCGATTTCTGAAGACTCCTATGTGGGAGGTTTATTTTGGGCCACCCTGTATATATTAAATTCCTATACTAGCTTTATGAACAGTTTACTGTTTGTTGGAAATAACTATACCCCTGGGATTTTTCATTAAATGGTACAAAGACAGTATTTTTTATTCAAAATGACTGGACCTAAAATTCAGACTTGAAGGTTGCCTTCAGTGAACAAGATACAGTGTCTGAATAAAATAAATAAATAAAAAAGGTTAATGATAATCTGTCATAAAAAGATATTAAAGAGTTTCTTTTGATGATGTTGTGAAACGGTGCAAATGAGATCCTCTCACATTCGCTGAGGCGTTACAGCACAGGGTCCAAGGCTTGTCAGTCAAACACCATGCTCTTATCATTTGTGTATTAAAAGATACAAGACTCTGTGAGATTACGCATGCAACGATGTTTTAGCATCACAAAACTGATTGCATGTTGCTGAGTGGTGACGATTTTCTGAGTGGACATTGATTCTTCTCCTGGCAAGACAGGGACAGGGACTCTCGTTCAAACGACCATGCTCGATTCCAGAAATTCCTGATTATCATAGACGTCATTTATAACTGGCTGATTCATTGATCAACAGAAAAACTCTGGTGTCCTTGAGCTAGGGTGAGCAACTGTTTTCTATACATCATGTTCTGATGTCTGTTGACCAGTGGATGTCCATCGAAATACAGTTTGATAGTCACAAATATCTAATAACCCCTGCAGAACACCCCATCAGCTGATTACACATTCCCATCCAAACATTTTCTTAAACCCTCTATAGATTTCTGAAGCATCCCCCTTACAGAAACTGGAAATGCTTGTGTTTGTTTCTAAAAATTCCCCTTCAGAAAAAGTAACAGTGTCACAACAAGAATGCCAGCTGATCATACATGGTCCAGGAAGCCAGTCATACACACTCCCTAAGGCACCGGCTATTCTAAGAATATGCTATTTATATTTTTTATTGTTTCCTCACAGCTTGCTTATGTTGATTCAAAATCTGCATGAAAACAGGTGGATGGAAACAACACCTCCGTTTCGACAGGCGCACACACAATCTGTGCTGAATTTATGACTAACTGCTTTACTACTGCATAGTTAATGACTAATAACAGTAGAACAGGCCTGGAGGAGGCAGCTGTGATCACATCCCTCTCTCACTTTCTCTCTGACTTCACGCAGAATGAGAATCAGGAAAACCTAGCAGCCTTGACGACGATGATGATGATGATGATTAGGGAGGTTTGTCAGGTTCTCCTTTTGTTTTGCTTTTATCCAGTAAGATCACTCAGTAATTTTTAAAACAACCAGCCCTGAAGCATTTGGTAATTCAATTCTGTGCAAAGCCACCACACTCTCTTTCTTGTCACATTCAAGCAATGCTAGCCAGTCATGGGAAATTCAGCACAACTAGCTCAATCTGTGTGCTCATGCATATGAAGGAGAAGATAGTGCTATCCTCTGAGAATGTTACGCCATCGTTATGTGTCAGCTGGCATTATGTAAGGGAGAAAATCAAGCGGGAAATCCAAATATTAAAACTAACAGAGATTAGCATATTTCAGGGTGACACAGTGGCATACTGGTTAGCACATCTGCCTCACAGAAAGAAGTTTCTGGGCTCGGCAAGGATCTGTATGGAGTTTAGGCTAATTGGCTATTACAAACTGCCCCAGGTGTAAATGTGAGTGTGAATGGTTGTGTGTGTGTGTGTGTGTGTGTGTGTGTGTGTGTGTGTTGGCCCTGTGTTGGTCTGGAAAGTTGTTCAGGGTGTACCTCGCCTTCTTCCCAGTGTCGGCCCCTCGACCCTAGTAGGTTTAAGCAGTTCGACAAATGACTGAGTGAGTGAGAGACTTGTTTATCTCGCAAAGATTGAAAGAAAGAAAAAGCGAGATGTCGTGTCTTCAGGCACTTTTCCAGTTTGGGCAGGTCTTTCCAGAACGGCAGTATCGAGCTATAGTTTCCAACCGTAATACGCCGTTTGTCTTCTTCCTGCCAGAAGCTCATACTGAATCTCAGCTGAGGCATGTCCAGTGTTACTATCAGCAAGTACCAACAACAAGTACTCAGGACTCAAACTTAAACAAACTGTATCAATGCATCACTAGCATTAACGAAAGAAAAAATACACATTAATGATCAGAACGATCATTACTGATCATTACTGATCAGAACGATCTCTGACGGCAGTGCTGCAGACAACCACCATCTTCCCATCGCAATACGACAGAAATAATAAAGTGTGTGTGGCAGTGATAAATGGTAAGACTAGGGTTAGCACTACTGAGGATCGAGGAATTATCTAAATTAGATCAGAAACAAAGCAGATCACTCATGTAAGGCAAAGACACAAGATATCAGGTTTAACTAAAGTATGTCATCTTTTGGGGTCCTGTCCTTATTTATTTTTACTATACTGATAGGCTTCTCTCCCTGTAACGCCAAAAGTAAGCATGTGTTCTTGTTTACGTCTCCTGTAACTTACAGTATTTAATTATATAATCCTATCCTGAGTAACTCATCTATCAATTACATAGACTGCAATTCTGAACAGCATTATATACGGATTTAAGCACTGCCTAAATCCCCTGCAAATCACTGCTCCCGATCGATGTCCTTACTGACAGGTAAGATCCAGGGTTTGTTTTTCAACAATTTCACTAGCTGATTTCTGCTTTTATTTGTATCACCTTTTATCTATTTACACTTTTATTTGTCGTGTTGGTTTAATTATCCATCTAACGAGTTCATGTTCCGTAAAGCTTTAGATTTTGGTGTTTGTTCCACAAACATTTATTTACCTGCTGTGAATACCCAAGTTAGAGTGTGTGTTTTGTATTCTGTGCAGGTCTGAGTGATGATGTATGAACCTCTATTTTTTGGGTTTTAGTTTCATTATTAATAATATTCTTTTTATTGCTGCCCGTTGTCATCCAAGTCAGTGATAACAGCCAATCAGCAGCAACGTGGGCATGCATGGACACCACACAGACATAGGACATCCTTCCAAGCCATATTCCATGACTCTGCTGCACAGCTCGGGAACTCTGCAAAAATCCACTTTCTTTTAAAGGGCACAACACGCATGTACGATGTTAGATTCATATTCTAATTATTTTCCCCACTGTAATGACAGTCTGTGCTATTATCACACCATGTGGGCTAATGAAGATTAAAGGGTTATCTCTAGGTGTTTTGTCTTTCTTGATCCATGTGATAAACTCTAAACTCAGTCTCACTATGAACGATGACTTAACAACAGCTCTTGTGAGGTAGAAATCTTGTGCACACCAAAAAAAAGCTTTTTCTTTTAGCACCGAAGGGCATTTTGGTTCTCACATGAAATTAAACACTACAGGGGTGGACAATGAACACATCTATTAGCTAGCACACTAAGAAAACACTGTCAGGTGACCTTTGGATATAATAAGACATATTATTATCATCAGTCCATCATCATCGTGTTCTTCCATCAGCCAGTCACGGCAGTTGAGAGACGGTGAAGTAGGCACTATTGAGGCATGCTGTACCACTGCATAGTACAGTGGCCGCCTAACCTGTTCCTGAAGATCTACCTCCCTGAAGACTCAGTCGCCAACTCTAATCATGTCCACCTGACCATTCAATCATTGACTTAATAAGTTCTTGACCAGCTAAAAGAGGTGTTTAAGATTTTGGTTGGGGATAAAACCTGTAGGGCGGCACGATGGTGTACTGGTTAACACCTTCGCCTCACAGCAAGAAGGTCTTGGGTCTGAGTTCCGAGCTCGGTGCTTCTGTGTGGAGTTTGCATGTTCTCCCCATGCTTGCGTGGGTTACCTCTGGGTACTCCGGTTTCCTCCCAGTCAAAAGACATGCACATGAGGCTAATTGGCTGCAAGTTGCCCTTAGGTGTAAGTGTGAATGGTTGGGTGTTTGTGTGACGGTCTGGCGAGCTGTTCAGGGTAACCCTGTCTTCGTCCAGTGTCGGCTCAGATAGGCACAGCCTCCCCGCAATCCTAATAGTATGCTTCAATGTTTCGGTCAATGACAGAAGGAATAAATGTGTAGGGAGTTAGATCTCTAGGAACGGCACATTATATTAAGCATGCACACAAAATCAAAAGTTATTAGGAAGTAGAATTTGCCAAAACACAAACAGCTTGAAATCCGTGCGTGATTTGCTTATGCATGCAGTAGTGAGTGATAATGGAACAGATGACTATTTGTGAACTGTTGAAATTCTGCTGATGGCAACAGGCATCAAACAGCTACATTTTCAGCTTTCTGCAAAATACTCATCATGTGCTAATGTAACAAACCCAGACAAAGGACTTCTAATACTTTTTCCTTTATCTTTCTGCTCTTTATCTTATTTTATTAATATTATACTGTAAATACATTCTTTTCTCCTGACCTTTTATCTTTACTTCTGTTACATATTTAGAGAGATCTGTAGAGAATGTATAGACTTCATACATATTTGTTCCAGCGGAATTCTCTGACTCTTAGCCGTGCCTACTCACTGACCCATGGCACTTCAATGAATTCACACAGTATATAATATAATAATCTACATAATGTAGCAGCTACCAATTCTTTTTTTCTGAACCACACAAGGCCAGATGGTATGAATCACGTAAGAACCCCAGTAACAGTTGTGATGCTAACAAACCATTGCATTCTGAGATTACGTAAGATGAATGAAGTTCTCTTGTTATATGTTGTAGGATAGGTGCAAATGATTTAAAAAAATGTATTGCCAAATGCATAGCTTTGGGGACCATACTTCAATCCTGAGCTCTTACTTTCTGTGTGGATGGTCAAATGCTCTCCCCAGATTTGTGTGAGGAAACCACTGGGGATTTTTTCCCCCACGGATTACTCCTAGCTGTGAATAATGTGTGTACTGAGTCCTGTAACAGCTCGCCAGACCATCAGAGGGCTTACACACACACAACCATTTACACTCACACCTAGGGGCAATTGAGAATATCCAATTAGCCTGACGTGCATGTCTTTGAATTGTTGAAGAAAACCGAAACCCACACAAAAACAAGAGGACCATGCAAACTCCACAGAGAAATGCCCTTACCAAGCTTGTAGCTCGAGCCCAGGATGTTCCTGCTGTGAAAACATGCAAACCACTACACCACAGTGCCATTTTTTTATTTCCACCAACATCGTTGACATATTTTATTGAGATATTTGTGAACAAACACATCATTTATAACACAGTATATTCTTAAATGTCTGAATGCCTGTCCATGTCCAATGCATGTCCACGCTCATGTTCACATCTCAGGGCAAATTTAGATGCCTGCTGCCCAAATGAGCACGTCTATGGACTGTTGGAGAAAACTAGACTTTCCTCATAGGAAAGCCCTTGGCTGGAATTTGAACCCCCGAACCGTGAGCCTTCTCACTATAGGTGACAGCGCTAACCACTAAGACTCCATGGCGCCCACAAATTATTTATTCATTTTTCAAAGAAATTAATATAATCTAAATTTGATCATCTAAAATACACATTCTGACATTTGTACATTGCCATAGAAACTAGCTGCAGAATGATATGAATTGAAGTTAAAGCAGTACACAGTTAAAAGTTGGTGCTCTTGCTATGATTGGCTCAATCCCACCTTGTGAGCTGAAGCTGCGCGTTGATTGGTTGATTTGACGACCAATCAACAGCCGAGTTTTGCTATAAGGCGTTATTTGTGTAATTGTGTAACTGCAGGCCTCCAGGTTGTTGAGATTTTAAAAAAAATTTAAGTATTAGATTGTCGAATTGTCAATTTGATGGTGTATATCAGAAGTTAGGTTTCATCTTGAAGAAAATAAATATTGCAGGATAATTATAAGACCTGTGTGATTAGAGAGAGAGAGAGAGAGAGAGAGACGTGGAGTAGAAATGAAGGCGGATGTCTTCCCAAGTACTCAGCATTAACACCCAGCCCCTGATGATCCTCTTACCGTGAGCGTTGCCTCTGAGCTGCGGCAGGGCTGCCAGCTCCCCCGAGGAGCTGTGACTCCGAAAGCGGGAAGAGCTGGGCGATTTCCGCTGCTTCTGCGCCTTCTTCACTGATCTCCGAGTGAAGCCGTCCACTTTCTCGGTGGCGGACACCGCCGACATGCTGCTTCTCTCAGGTCGCTGGAGCTAACGATGATAGCAAACCTCCAATATAACGTAACCTACCAAGCACGCAGTTTATCCCGACACCGTTGACATGGGAACGAGACTTCACCGTCTCTCAACTGTCGTGAAAAGTTTTCGCACGAGCTACAGCTACACCACTCAAGTAATCCACAGGTTTCCAACCCGCTTACTGACCCATGAACAAGTAAAAGTCGCCTATTTGGAGTGTCGCCGTATAAAACCAGCCCGTTTTCTTCGTCCCTCGATGAATCATAATCCCCAAACATCAATTTAAGACATTTTTAAACACACTTAATGTGAATGCTGCAGATTATCTCAAAACCTAAACACTCGACAACATGAAATTCTCGTCAGAATGTGATAAAGAACACTCTCGATTCTTTCCTGTCGCATATCACAGCGATGCAGTAGAACTTAGCCGATAAATGACCTTTAATATGAACGTACAGGACGAAAACTGTACATTGTAACTGACAGCCATACTCATTTAGCCTGCTGCTCGAGTACTACAAGGCTAGCAGCTGATGGACAGTGCGTTTATCCAATGAACTACGAGGATCGGCATTTCATTGACCAATCAGATTCTTACTTGGTCTTGCTCTACGAGTGAGCAGCTGTTTCTCAAAAAGGTTGACGTTGAATAGAGTGAGACGTAAAACCTGTTGGTTTATATTGGAATGAAGGGCACTATTGAAGTGAGTAAGCAAAGATTTGGAAAACAACCACAGCCGTATTTCTGTTAAATGGCGTCGTTTTCAGACTGCCAGTTCCAACTGTCACAGGCTATTATTATTATTATTATTATTATTATTATTGTTCTTGTTATTATTATTATTATTATTATTGTTGTTGTTCTTGTTGTTACTATTATTATTATTGTTGTTATTGTTACTGTTGTTGTTGTTGTTGTTGTTGTTATTACTATTATTATTATTTTATGTTTTGTTTATTACTTTATTTAGAGTTAAATGAATGTGCTGTGCTCTGGAAAATAAAAAAGTATAATCAAGTTAATAAATGTTCCATAAATCAAATTTCACTAATTTGTGCACCAATATGTACACTCTACCGGAACCTACATGATTAATTTTTACCTCTAAAACAAAGCAGCACTGCAATATACTGCCTTTTTGTACTGAAAACATGTTGTTTTGCTTCATACATTTGCTGGGTGACCTGCATTTCCCCCTTCATAAATCCCTAACAGCAGTCAGGACTGGCTTAACTTGTCTTTTCTCTCTGAAAACACATTGAACACAGAACTATATTACACACTGCATTGTATAATATAACCAAAAGCTATAAATAACAGTAATGAACATGTTGCATAAGCTAAACGTGATCCATAAACAGTGTTTTGTCCTCAGGAGGTTGTGTCCTTACACTGTTTAAATGTATGAATATAGATTTGTTTGCATTAGTCTAACTATATTATGCACTCAAGCAATTATCTGTAGAAAATTATCAGTGCACCGTAAAAGAGTTAAAGTAAAATATAAGTGTAACTTACATTAACCATAAATTATTGTAATCCATCCATCCATCTATTTGACAAACCACTTAATCCTGTTAGGGTCATGGAGAGGCTGGAGCCTATCTCAGCCTACACTGGGCGAAGGTGGGGTAGACCCTGAACAGCTCTCCAGATCATCACACTCAACCATTCGCACTCACACCTAGGGGCAATCTGGAACAGCCAATTAACCTAATGTGCACTTCTTTGGTCTGTGGGAGGAAACCGAAGTATTCAGAGGAGACTCAGGGAGTATGCATATTCCATACAGAAACACCCTCGCCAAGCCTGTGACTTAAACGCAGGACCTTCATGCTGTGAGGCAGACATGCCAACCACAATGCCGCCCTGATTGTAACTCATTCATCTAAATTTGTCATCATATGCGTGTGTAGTGCAGACTTATCACCATGTAATTTATTTGAAACATTAAGGTGGGCATGTGTGGTATTAAAACTGAAGCCCCATCAGGGGAATAGAAGACTTGCACTGTATGTAGTTTAGGTTTCAAGGTCAACAGGTGCCAAAGAGCCAATGAGAAAATGTCTGTCGCCCCCTGGTGGTGCAAACTCAAAGTAGCTCTCACAGCCTTAAATAAGAAATCGTTTACTTTAACTATAAATACAAACTGGTCATTGTCTTTTGGTAAAACATTACTTCTAGCTATGGACCTCCAATTGGCCAGGTCCCTTAAAACACCATCCAGTCCAGACTGCCAAGAAATAGCAAACTTTTCTGACCACACCAACACTAAAATGAGGTATAGCATTTCTGGTCGCAGTCTCTGACCTTATCTTCTTGCCCGGCCATGTGGGTTTTCTCCAGATACATGCTATTAGGGGGACTCGAAGTTACCAGCATGCCCCACATTTAATACCGACCGTGACTCGGACCAGAATAAAGGATTTACTAAATATGAATGAAAATACAAGGAAAAAAATAAACCTTTTCCAACATAAGGGCAGCAAATGTGATATAAGAGTAGCTTAAATCAACAGTGATACAAAGTGAAGCAGTAACACTCATTTTACTGGGTTAACAGGCAACATGAGCACATCTCCAACTCTCAAACCTCATTCGGTCAAGTTACTGAGTAAACATCAGAAATAAAGGTTGTATTAGACGTGTTCAGATATATAGACTCTCTGATTGATTCACTTACAAACACCAACCAAAAAGTTCCAGGTGATTCTCAATTCAGTGACACCACTCACTCATTCGCTCAACTGCTTAATCTACTAGGGTCAGAAGGGAGGCTGGTGCCTATCTCAGCCCACACTGGGCGAAGGCAGGGTACACCCTGAACAACTCAGCAGACCATCACAGGACAATATACACTGACACCTTGGGTCAATTTGGAACAGTGAATTAGCCCAATGTGCATGTCTTTGGACTGTGGGAGGAAACCGGAGGCTCATGCAAACATGGGGAGAACGTGCAAACTCCACACAGAGACGCTTGAGCCCAGGAATTGAACCCAGAACCTTGTTGCTGTGAGGTGGACTTGCTTACCACTACGCTACCATGCCGTGGGTGACACCAGCAAATCATAAACATGCCAGCTAAGCTTTTTTATTTTTTTTTTTAAAAACACATTGATGCATTTTAAGAATGTTTCCTTTTGATATATTTCACAATTATTGGTCTCAGTAAAGTCAGACCAGAATCTCAACTTGACCAACCAGAGTGCTTGCATTTAATCACCAGTTCAGTAAACACAGAATTCAACAGTTCAAAGAAAGGGAGACAAAACACCCATATAATACAAAATGCATGTGCTATGAACATAAGTGACGACACACATCTTACACACTTGCATTCCATATTTGTGTGAACACTCATCAGTTTTAGGAATTATTTCTATACATTTAAATACACAATATAAAATATAATTCTCAAATATAATGTCCATTTGCATAAAAAACCTTCCCTCTAAAAAGTGTCTTATTAAAAGACAGCGATGGAGGGTAAAAGTCACAGTGTAACACTGTGTGGGATATTTCTAAAAAAAAATATTAGTGTAGGTTTTTTCTTCCATGAATTCTGGAAGCAGAACAATCCAAGCCTTGGTCAGATTTTCCCAAGAGGGCGAAGGTGCCCAAGGATCAGTCCTGGGTGGTTTTCTGAAAATAAGCAGAAATCTTCTTTGTAGAAACTGGAGAGGAATTTCTTTTTGTCTGCGGGGACGAGGACTTCTTCACAGACTGGGGCGAGCTGAGGGTCTAGACAGGAGGAAGAGAAACAACACGAGCTCAGAAATCTGACCACATGACAGAGTTTTGAGATGTTGGATTGGGAATGTTGCTGTTTGGATGGCATGAAGTCAGACAGAATTTAAAAACAAACAAGCCTTTCTAGTAGCGTGCTTTTTTTTAACCAGGAAGAAAAAAAAAAAAAAACATGAGCTGTATATTAATTTGTGTATGTCTGTTAGTACACCCCCCCACGCCCTTTACACCACGCCTCATGCTGCATAAGCAGCAGCTCGAAAAGATACGTTTGTCTGGAATCAATGACTCAAAGGAAGCATGTGATCCTTTGTCTTCCCAGTTTGTAGTGGTCATGTTATGGTGAGAGCTGACTGGTGGGTGCCAAGTGACCATGACTACATTAAAGAGAAATACCCCATACACACAAGTATTGGCACCGCAGAGTCCTGACCTTAACCCTATTGAAGGTTTTCGGGATGTGCTGGAGAAGACTTTATGGAGTGGTTCAGTTTTTTCCTCATTGATTCAAGATGTCGGTGAGAAATGAACCTGTCACTGGATGGAAATAAATGTTATGTTGCTTAGGTTTGCTGAAACAATGGCATGAAGATTACGTGCTGAGATCAAGGCTAAATGCTCTCCAAGAAAATATTAGAGTGTGCGAATGCTGCAACACTGTAATATACAGCATTTAAGATCACTGTTGTTGAGAGAGTGAAGCTGATATCGTTTATCATTCATTTTCTGAACCGGTTAATCCTAATTAGGGTCGTGGGGAGGTTGGTGCCCATCTCACCCGACTCTAGGTGAGGGCAGAGAGCACCCTGCACAGCTTGCCAGGCCATCGCAGGGCAGAAACACGCTGACGGCTATGCAGCCTACTGTTTACGAAAGTCGCTGATAACGTTGAATACTTATTATACAGTTTTTAATTATTTACTGTGACTTACAGAGAGGGACTGTGTCCTCGAGTCTGCTTTCTTCACTGCATTAGGGCTTTTAGATAACGCAGCGCCGCTGTGAGACTGTTTCAGTTTACGGCTCATAGCAGAGAGCCAGTCAGCTTTCAGAGGTGAACTGTTCTCCTTATCAGCCTGCGCAGACAAGCTGATCCTCACTTCCTTTGAGTCTGTTCTTTCCTCTGCTGATGGGTAGAAAGCGCTTGCAGACTCTCGACTCCTCTTACAGTCTGGATACAGTTCAGACACACCATCACCCTCATCTGTGCCAGAGGTCACCTCACTCGTGTCCAGGCGCCGTTTGGCACGCCTCTCAGAGACTAGCGTGTTCATGACGGGCATGGAGAGAGGAGATTTGGTCTGGGATGGGCAGGGTGTATCAGCTGGAGAGGAGGTGGCTGATGAAGGAGAGAAGTCAGCAACATTGGGGGCACATGAGCCAGGCAGAGGGGACAACAGAGTGTCATCACTGCCTGACCTGCTGCCCCGAATGGGGGTTACAGCCTGAGGGAAGGAGCCTGACAGAGACAACAGGAGAACCATTAATAAGAGAATCAATTTCTGTCTTTGGTCAGAAAACAGACTATATACTTAAAAAAACAACACTTCTGTATTGTCTGAAATGAAAATAAATGAAATGTAAGTTATTATTATGACTATAATTATTATTACCAGATGACCGGGATGGTGTCTGGACTTTACGGCGTGCCCAGCCTACAAGATTTAAATCTCCTGCTGAGGATTCTCCATTAACGCTGCGGCTGAGCCTCCAGATCCGCACAGTGTTATCATCAGAGCAGGTCGCGATCTGCATACAAATCAAAACACCAAAAACATTGTTTACAAGAGCTTCTAAACATCACCAGGATGGATAAATAACACACATGCACACACACATACACACACTACAGGCAGTAGAAAAGATTGCTTTCTTTGTGGTCTAGGAAATACAGCATATGTTACCTATGAGACCACAGGTGTCAAACCCAAAGCCCACGTGCTAAATCTGGCCCACCAACTCATTTTATGTGGCCTGCGAGAGCGTTCAAAGAATATGATTATCATACATTCTCTGCATCGCCCGTTACCATGAAACGTGATTCATCATCCTTCCACTAGGTGGCAGCAACCTATTTCAAATAAACAGCGAGTCATTCATGACTCAAGAAAGATTGTTGTTAGAAAAGGAAAGTGACAAAAGGAAGAGAGCAAATACCTAAACTAATCATTCTACCCTGATAGATTTCATTTCATGCCCATTTTGAAATGGATGTTCAGTGATTATTCAGCCCTTGGTGACCTAAAATTTTTTGTGATGTAGCTCTCAGTGAAAATGAGTTTTCTCAAATGAGGTTGAGAAAAATGGATAAAAAAACAAAACAAAAAACAAAAAAAAAACACTGGATACTTAATAGCATGTCGATTTATCCCAGAATGCCTTTGTAGAAGGCCTACATGCACTGAAAAAAAAAAAAATCCCTTCACTTTACTTAATTTAAATGTGTACACCGGTCCCTTATGATCAGAATGTGGCCAACTCACATGATTTTTGGTGTGACAAGAAATCATTCATTGAGAAAATCACTTCAGTTGGCAACATTCTGATCATGTGGGCCCAATGTACACATTTAAATTAAGTAACGTGAGTAATTATTTTTATCAGTGTGGGGTAAAAGTGATCCTAGCAAACTGCTGACCTTTGTGAAATCAGAATGGCTCCAGGTGACTGATGTCACTTCCTGGCTGTGACCCTGAAGCATCACAGGAGCCTGCGCTGGGTCAGAGATCTAAAGAGAGAAGATTCGGTCCATTTAATATACCATTAAGAGAGCCGTACAAATTATACATGAAAGAAAACTTGAAAAAAAATCCCATATAGAAAGCTCAAGCCCCTGACCTTCCAGATATAAGCATGACCGTCACTCGACCCACTGGCCAGGAACTGATTGTCTGGACTCACGCTGGACTTCACGTAGAAAGAGGAGTTACGGTGGCCACTGAACACAGCCACTGGAAGTTCAGACAGAAGACGGAGTATGATCAGGGTACACTTTCAAACATTTCAGAACATAATGCTGATAAATTTGATCCTTCTTTTTATAATTATGAATTTAAACAATATAGCTAATGTACTTAGCTACTTAGAAATGTCCAGTTTATAAATTTGCATATTATGGCATTTGGAAGACGCCATTATCCAGAGCAACTTACATTTATGTCATTCATACAACTGAGCAATTGTGGGTGAAGGACCTTGCTCAAGGACTCAACAGTGGCTACATGGTGGTACTGGGACGGGGCATGAACTGCCGACCTTCTGATCATTAACCACCGAGTCACCACTGCCCCTCTCTTTATCCTTATACCATGTTATTAAATTCTCTCATCTGATTGGTCAGAATGATTTATGATTCATTTTATACAGTAAGGCTCTGACAGTAGCCCTCCACCAGGGTTTATATTAATGTACTCATTATTATGCTTATCACTTCCATAGTAAATGATGCACCAAGCAACTTGTACAGCAGACCCTCCAGATAGCCAGACGTTTAATTGCCATGTAATTTAATTTTGGGATTTTCAGAAGGAGACTACAGGGTTAGTGCTTCATAACAATCAGACAGTAAAACCTGGTTAAAGCTTTAACAGCCTGTATCATCTTCTGGACTTATTATTTAACGGTAACATGATAAGCTCTGTCTTTTCTTTTATTATCATTAGGAGAGAGGAAAAGGAAGTCAGACTGTGGCGGGAACAGCTGCTTATATCTGTTCAAATATGAGAAATTTAAGGATCTAACTTATGTAAAGTAAAGTACATGAGGCAGGCAGTAATACCACACTTCCAAAAAAAACCAAAAAACAAACAAAAAAACCCCTTATTTTACAATGTTAAAGAATCCTTTAAAAAATTCCTGGCTACAGAATTTGATCTGGATCATCTCCAAACTCTAATACAGTGTTACTTGGGCCATACTCCACCCCTCCAAAAAAATCCGTTCATAAATTTTGGCATTAAAAAGTAGCTACCAAACAACCCAGGTATCAACAACAAGTTTCCTGTAACAGCCACTTCACAAGGTTTTCTCCTTTACATATCAGACCATGATGGCGGTTAAAACGGTGAAGTGATATGTGGCACCTCTTACCTGGTTTAGTTTTCAATCCAGTGACATCAAACATGTAAACGTTGTCATCTGTGCAGTTGCAGAACAGTCTGGCGCTTGTTGAGTCTAACGTGAGGCCTGAATAACCTGAAAGCGATTAAGCAGCCAATGAGAATCAGACAGAACAAAACCAGTCATAATAGACTACAGGTGTGTGTGTGTGTGTGTGTGTGTGTGTGTGTGTGTGTGTGTGTGTGTGTGTGTGTGTGTATATATGCACATGAGGCTAATGTAATATAATACTTATAGGAGCAGAGAGCTGCAACTACACACTTTCATTCATTTGCCAAGCCGCTTAATCCAACCAGGGTCCCGGGGCGGCTGGAGCCTCTCAGCCAACACTAGGCAAGGGCAGGGTACACCCTGAACAGCTCGCCAGACCATTGCAGAGCCAACATACAGACAACCATTCACACTCACATCTAGGGGCAATTAGCTGGGAAATTAGCCTAATGTGCATGTCTTTGGACTGTTGGAGGAAACCAGAGTACCTAGAGAAAACTGACACAAGCACTGGGAGAACATGCAAACTCCTCACAGAAACGCCACAGCCTGGGACTTAAACCCAGGACCTTCTTGCGGTGAGGCGAACGTGCTTATCACTATGCCACAGTGCCGCCCAAGCTGCAACTAAAACTACTTACAAATTTAATGCTTTCATCATCACGCCACATCACCCCACCTTTAATATGAAAGGCTGCAGCCTACGTTTAGTTCTGCAGTGTTTGAGTGAGCCAGCAAATGTTTATGTACCTAGTCTGCGGGTAGAGGATCCTGGGTACTGATAGTTCTGGAGCGCCGTAGGGTTCTGCTGATAAGCTGTGTAACTTTTTCTTAAATCCCACATTTTAATCATCCTGTCAAGAGATCATGTGTGTACTGATTATTAGTCTTATTAAAGGATTCAGTTTCTTAGACCAAAGAAACTCTTTGTGTTTCATAGCATACCCGTCAACGGCTCCCGACGAGATGAGTGTGTTCTCGTCACGGAAAAGAACAGCCGTCACACCTCTCTGTGAATCCTGGACCGCAAGAAAGCGAAAGGAATATTATATAACCATAATATATTACTGTTGTATAGAAAAAAACTGGTTCGGTATATTCATTACTTGGGGCACACTTCATCTGAAGGATATTCACCTCTAGAACAAATTCAGGGGAGAAGCTGGGAAAAATCAGTACCATTATATTTCTCTGCACCCCTTAAGCTAATATCTTACCTCTACCAGTAGTACATGCATGAAGTATTGAGCATTTGTAAACTGCACCCTCTGTATCTACTAATTACATGTTTAGTCCGTAGTACTAGGGTTGCGGGGAGGCTAAAGCCTATCTCAGCCGATACTGGGCGAAGGAGGGGTACACCTTGAATAGCTCGCCTGATCACAGGGCAACACACACACACTCAACCAGACACACTCCCATCCACATTTAGGAGCAATTTGGGACAGCCAATTAGCCTAATGTGCATGTCTTTGGACTGTGGGAGGAAACCGGCGTACCTGGAGGAAACCCATGCAAACACAGGGAGAACATGTAAACTCCACATAGAAATGCCTGAGCCCGGGACCAGATCCCACGATCTTCTTGCTGTGAGGCAAACATGCTAACCTGTACACCACCATTTCTACTGATTAGAATGGAATTCGGTTCTGTTGGTCCATTTAAATTAAAAATAAAATACTACCAAGTACCCGTCCGGTACACATAGGCTTTTTTACAAAGCTCATAAGTTCAGAACAAAGAATTTAAATGCTCTTCAAATAAACTGCATTTATAATACTGTTATAAAGCATTATGTGCATCGCTGAAACTCCACAATCTGTATGATAACGACTGCACTGTAAAGTTCTCCAACACAGCATTTTCAAAATGTTACAACGCTCTAATAAATGTGTAATAAACTCCCCCTTAATAAAGCGTCACCGTTCTGTCTTCCTGAGATCGGATCGATCAGAGTCACATGACTCAATAGTGAAGTAATGTCTGCCATGGTGTGTGTCATGATAACACTGATAAAATGGGTATCAACAAGTTTAATTTTCATCAAATGGGGAATAGTCGTTGCCGCCCCGTTCCACAATGTACAGCACTAAAAGCCCAACTCACCACAGAAGGAGCCATTCCTCTGGACGTCACTCGTTTTTTCTTTGTTTGCGGCGTGTTTCTCTCCATCTTCATATGAGCTCCACTTATCTGTTTCACCTGCCTGTAGAAGCCGTCTACAGAGAAAAGGACGGGGATTGTTCAGGTTCAACACAGAGACCAAAAGAAACAGAAACACAAACAGACATCAGACAGAGAGACACACAGACTTCCAGAGACAGAAAATTAGAGAAACAGACAGACACTAATGGAAACAAACCGATCTTGACAGACACCAGACAAAAACAGGCACTGACAGACAAACAGGCAGCACCAGAGCAACATACACCACTACCAGACAGATAAACATCACCAGACAGACAGGGCCAGACAAAGACACCCAGACAGCACTAGATAGACAGACACAGACTGATAAAGACAGTCGAATACGGACAGACAGACATTCAGGCTAGTAAAAGGATTATAACCCAAATAAACAGCCTGCATTTGACTTTCCGATCCTTACCTTTCTTACTACACCTTATATCCCACAGCATGATGTTCCCGTCCCTTCCTCCAGTGCAGAAAACAGCTGAAAGAACAAATGTGATTTTAACATAAAACATTCCCCAAAACAATAAAAACTCCCAGATAGAGAAAAAAAAAAAAAAACTCCTTCAAGATAAACTCTACTCGATGGCTCGGCTTGATTAATTAACACTACAAGACAAGCATTATTAGCCTCACCTTTCTCTTGTTTAGGAAATGCCACACTTTTCAGGCTGCACTGATGCCCTTTAAAGCTTCCCAGCAGCTCCCCGGAGATCACATCCCACAGCCGGGCCGTCTGATCCCCTGACGCCGACACCTGCACACCAAAACATCGTTTATTCTTAATACGAGTCATCTTTACGATACCGGAAAGATCAAAGTGAGCTGCTGAAGAACTCACTAGGTTGTTTGCTCCTGGGACCCAGGCGATATCAAACACGGCGTTATCGTGCGCCAGCCACTCTGCGGATGACAAACAGCATGGCTTAGACCTTAGGGCCATCTCCCTGAACGGCAACACCATTCCTATTTACGTCCTCACACCATTTTCTTCTCTTTAATGCTGCGTTTTAATTATCGAGAAACTAGAACGTCAGAACTTTTCAGTTGATGTGGCCTGGAATTCAAATAGGAATTCCAAGTTAAGCATTTTCTTGTTTTTTCCCTCTAATCCCAACGTCCACATTTTAGTGAACCGCAGCATTACACACCACCAGAACCTTAATTAACTCAAAAGTGTGAAAGGATGGATTAGCACTTTCGGTATCCTTACCTATATAAATATATATAAAAATAAAACCTACTCACTACTTAGCATGTGTCCTAGTCAACCAGTATCAGAATGGATCTGATATTGACTCCAGAACACTTCTGTAAGTTACTCTGGATAAAAATGCACCATAAAATGTAAATGCACCATATAAAATATTTACCACTTGGAGACTCGAGAGATTCTTTTTCCTGTTCTAAATATTATTTCTTTATCAGTGTCGAACTGATACTGCTTACTATATAATGCATCACAAGATTTCAGGGTCGTCAACAAATAATTGTCTTTAAACAACCATGACCTTGCCCCTTTAACATACACACGTTCTCACCTTTCAGCACAGTGCTACGTCTCTCAGTATTATAAAGACTCACAGTCCCTTCTTCATTCGCCACAGCCAGCACGCTGCCCTGCCCGGGAACTAGATATCAGAGACACAGTCAGAGACACAGTCAGAGACACAGTCACATTTAAGACTGTTACAATGTTTAAGATATTTCCTTGCACAAATGAGAAAAAAGGAGCAGTAAAGGGATGAGTTATATCTATAGATACTGTATTGTGTGTTTTGTATTGGAGTACGGCCGCATTCACATAGGAAGCAACGAGCGACGAGCGAATCGCTTTGTCGCTGAAGTACATGTGAATTCAGCTTGCGAGGGAAGCAAATCGTTTCACCACTGAAGTGCCGTCAGCTCTTGTTGTCGAGGTAACTCCCTCGCATTTCCCCTATTTTAAAATCTTTCTGAGTGAAAGTGAGCAGCATTGAGCCAGTTCCCTACAGTACATCCATCAGAGCTTTCACTGCCATTATATTATTTTAGTAAGCACAATATTATTTTAGCTCATATCATCATAATATATATAGTTTATTATTACCATGCTGCAAGTATAGAATACAGACTCTTGTGCATCTTGAACCAAAAAGGCTTAAACATAATATATAAATACTCAGGTGAAAAGACGACCGTTTCAGAAACGTGGCCCCAAACGTGACGTTCACGGTTATTATCCTTTTAATATTTCTGTGTGCAGCCATTAAGCCCAGGATTTTTAGAGCCAGCAATAAGAAGCTGCTCTTCCATGTTGATGTGGGTGGATTAATTAAACTCGTGCTCATCGTTTCCCTGTGGAAAAAGGTTTTGGGGAACTCAGTGCTTGGTGGCATCTCTCAGTCAACAGTATTTTTAAGCTTTTATTGGTTATCACTTGAATCGTGTTGCATGAAAGTTCAGCCCACTTTGCGTCGCCTCTCGTCACTCATTTCAGCTTAACAGATCAAACGTTTTAGCAGTAAGTCATTCCAAATACATTTTTGTTACCTTTTCCTGTAAAACTCAACTCAAACTGTAAAAATGTCTAACGAAAAAAAGTAAAATTTTTATATACACATAGGTATTTGGATTATCTCTGATATTTTCCTATGTTTACTTGACATTTCAGCATTTAAAATGTTCATGCATTTGACTGTTAGAGCTTCACCTGTGGAGAACGTGCATCCAAATGGAGGAACGGAGACACCAGATTCTCCATATGATATATGTTCATCATAACGGGCGCACTGGAAACACTCCAGCAGAGATGACAACGGGTAATCTCTATGCTTATCTATAACAGAAGGAAGACAAGGAGTTATTCAATGTAGATACACTGAAGAGGCAGGGTACATCCTGGTCAGGGCACTCAGTTACTGCAAGGCAAACACCGAGACAGAGAACAATTCACTTCCACAGGTGATTTCGAGTAGCCAGATGGTCTAATGTGCATATCTTTGGCCTGTGGGAGGAAACCAGTGCAAGCACTAGAACACATCACTAATTGTGCAGTTTTGAAAAAAAGGGGGGGAAAAATATATTTTGTGAAGCTGCTCAGGTGCTGCCTTAAACATCCACACACAATTTCATGTAAAACTTTACTGATCCAGTAATAACAAGCGCACTCACCGAGCACAAAGCTCCACCAAGCCCGGCGATCTCCCATATGAAGCAAAACGTCATCCCTCACAATGTTAAAAAACCCTTTACAATTCTTTTCTAGGTCCAGAATTTGATCTAGTCTCCAAAATCTAATGTCTTGTTTGTTCAAAGGCCCAGGATCACAATGCCGGCTCAACACGGGTCTTTCACAATGAAACGTCCCTGATGGGTCAACAGGTTTCGAACCCAGAAGCTGCCAGTTGTAAGGCCAAAGTAATAACCCCTGTGAGCCCATCATGCATTCACGGCCTGACATTTTTACACCCCATTCTTTAGGTTAAGACATGATCTCACGGTCTCTCTCAACTCACAAGACCAAATCTTTTAAAATGACCCAAGTCACATTATTCTATATAACTTATTATAATCAATTATAGTAATAAATAAAAATATAGATGGCTATACATTTTAAAATACAGATTGATTGATAAAGATTTAACTAAATCTCCAGTAAAAACAAATTAATGAATAAAAATATATCAAAATCAAAACCATGCAGATTTGTATTATGTTTAACTACTATTTTAATAAACACATGTTAATTTTTTTGGATTAATATCTCAGTTACTGTTGGCGGTTTTCTAACAGACAAAATGTCACCCAACCGAAATTAGGATCCCTACTCATGGTGCAGTCCTCCATTACTTCCAGCCCTAGATAGTGTGCTAATACAGCACCATGAGGGTCATTTGGGATTCATCAGCTTTGTGCGAAAAAACACTTCTGCTATTAAAAACAGTAAATCTGCTCACCGTTATTTCTTCTTTTACTCACTCCTCGATCGACGACAAAACGAAACAACATCCTGAACACCTAAACTCTTTATTTAAAAAATAAAACAGGTTCCTGAAGCCTTACAAGTCTGAACTAACCAAGAAAAAGAGCCACCTGAACTGGAGTTCCCGCGAAACTGATCACCCAAAGAGCTGAGACAAAAATCCCGCGAATATTACGCAACGTTTCCTGATTGGTTAAAACTTATTTTACATCACATCCTCTAAAATGGCGGCCAGTGAAACAGTGGAGGTTTATACAAGATTTTTTTGTTATCCCACCCACATTGCGACAATTCCTATATCCACCTCTACGATTCGCTCATACTGTTCTGCTTTCTGCGTTATGATTTGCTTGAAGCCCGCGCTTTTGGGCAGTCCGCCAATCACAGCCCTGCTTACGTGGACGCCCTGTTATTTCGGAATACCGGTGTGAATAAAACACCGAGCTGTATTTGTGAAACTAGCTTAAATTTGAAATGTAAAATTTAAAATGAATAAAGAGTCATTTTTAATCAAGTAGAAACAATCCGTTCCTGTGAGGAAGATGTCTCTTTCCACTGCGCGCTCGTTCTTATCTGAGGCCGGTTATGGGGAACAGGAGTTAGATGCTAATTCGGCTCTCATGGAGCTGGACAAAGGTTTGCTAATTCAATGCTAATGTAGTCAGACAAAGCTTAGCTAGCACACTTATAACTGCATAACTACTGATATCTAAACTTTTAATACATGTATTCCATATAAAGAGCTAACATCCTCAAACAAACATTTCCTGAATGCTAACTTTTTTTGTTAACTAGGTGTTAAGTGTGTACACCTTAAATAGAACAGTATAATAATAGTAATAATAATAATAATAATTATTGTTATTATTATTGATGTGGAGCTTGTTACCTGTTCCAGTAATTGTATTCATATCCCAGCAGTTAACATCATAACCATTCAGTTAGCTGTCACATTATTACCCTGTAATAGTAGCTGAGGTTTGTGAAAACATGCTTTGGCACCACAAGAATCAAGAACTAAGAAATATTGTGTCCTGTACCGAGTTATCGCTACATCATTTCACCAGTGTTGCCAACTCTTTTTCAGGGGAAAGTAGATAATGCAAGCTCAAAACTCGCCAGGTGACAGTATGGGCTAGTATGCACATTTGTTGGACTGAAATAAATCATTTACATATCAATATCTGTTGTATGAAGAAGGAAGAGTCACCGAAGACCCTTAAATCATGTAAATCCCCATCACATTCAAACAGCTGGGTGGATGCTGTAAGAATTAGTAAAACAGAGTACGAAAGCAGTCAAAACCATGGGATGGTCTACGCAGAGGATGTGGTCGATCTTTGGACATGTTAAAGAAAAAAGAAGTGCAGATGTGCTCATGTCAGGACGCAGTAAGAACCTGAAACCCCGTCACACTTATTCAGAATCAGCAGGACTCCAGCCGGAATGAAGAATTTTCAAAATTTGTGGCCACGTTCGGGAAGGAATTTCAAATTGATTCAAATTTGAAATTCAAATTTCTAAATTCTTACAGCTTTGTAAGAATGGCGTTGGAGTACTTGCGCCTCAAATGATGCTTGCACATTCCGGGTGTGTTAGCTTTCAGATGCAGATCGAATGTAGTTTGAACACAGTAGGAATATTGAGAATGCTGTAGAAATGCAGTCAGAATAGTTAGAATGCACTTCGAATGCCGTACGAGTGTGGTTCGATTGCTGGCCGAATACCCGCTGAAGTCTGCTCGGAGAGTGCCTCGAATGCTGTACGAATTCACCTCGAATGCAGTCGGAACGCTCCCGCAATGGCTGCCAATTATGGTTCGAACGTTCAAGAATTCAAACAGAATGCAAACGAATGTCCAGACTGTATCAAGAATGCCGCCGGAATAGTTCCTGATAGGGTATTAAAATGCTGCCGAATCTAGCATTTTCATCTGTCTCAGCCCAACCACCATAGGGAAGGGACACCCTGGACCATGTTGCTTTGCTACAGATTGCTGTCCTCCAGCAAGACCGGCTTGAAAGAGATGTGGAGGAGGCCAGGAAAAGAAACAGGAGGAGAAGACCCAGAAGATATCAGACGTTAGGACTCATTCACGGGCCAATTGGGACGTTCAGACCGCATTCGAGCCACAATCTTAAGATTCCGACGGCATTTGAAGTGCATTCACTGAATCCTTTTATGGAAATAGATTTCGGCAGCAATCGAGATGGATTTGAGTTGCATTCCAGCATTCCATTTGAAGTGCCTCGCCATTTTGGTTCTCCCTCAAATGCGATCAGAATATTTTGAATTCTGTTGGAATGCTGTAAGAATATTTAGAATGCAGTAATACTGCAGTTAGATTACACTTTGAATGCCATTTGATATATCTCCACTTGGAATGCACCTCGAAAGTTTTGAGCATGTGCAAAACATCCGGGCCGGACACAAGAAAAGGCCTGAATATTTGGAATGCACTCAGAATTTTTAGAATGCACTTCGAATATCCAGGAATATACAAAGAATTTTCATTCCGATGGCATTCCAGCATATTCTGCCTCTAGTGTGACCAGGGTATAATAAGGATGTAGTAATCATGGCACTGACATTGCAGTGCCATGACTAAAAGCTTGAAGCTCTCCTTGGCATAGATTTGTTGAACACAGCAGTGGACACAAGAAATCTTGCAGAATGAATGAAAAAGCGCAGGATTTTCACGAACTGGACGGCTGCAGTGAATATGATGAAGTTATGATCTGATTGGCTGTGGTAAGAATGCATTGGTGCACGTGATCACATGGTAAGAAATCAATGAGAACATGTTTGACGCAGCCATGGACATAGTAAGGATATAGTATTAACTTGAAAACTGCACCATTTTGTCCATGTCCCAGCAGTGTTTATCAAAATTTTCAGTACGCAGTGTGGTCTTCGTCTGAGTGTGGTGCTTTCATACCTGCTTTCACACGTGAGGTGCTGTGGAAATGTGACACCATGCAGATATAACGTGACATTTGTGCATATCATATTATATTACTAGATCTGTCATATATCACGTGTGTGTGTGTGTGTGTGTGTGTGTGTATATTTATATATATATATGTGTGTGTGTATGTATATATGTATATATAGGCGGCACGGTGGCGCAGTGGTTAGCACATCCACCTCACAGCAAGAAGGTCCTGGGTTCGATTCCCAGCTCGGGTGTTTCTGTGTGGAGTTTGCATGTTCTCCCTG